>ML795733.1:223464-239532 GCA_009831015.1 Picea engelmannii | reverse complement strand
TGAACATATTTTTTAAATGTGTTTTTGTGGTCATTTAAAAAATATATATTTGTGAAGATTTTCTCTTTTCTCTTTATTTATTTTTTAATATAAATTTAAGGAAAAAAAAAGTAGTAAATAAATTTTCAAGTGACCATTTAGGATCTAATTTTGGTTTTTTTTTATTTGTGTAGGGATTTGTTGTCAAACTCACAGTTTGAATTAGGTTGTAATTAGTTGTAATTTTAGCATTTAGAAAAAAACATTTTTTTTAGGTAGCATCATGTGTTTATTTAGGTGTTGATTTTAAGGTTTTTCTAAGCAACTATTTTATGTTTTAAAGCCATGCTTGAAAAAAGTTGTAATTTTGACCCAGTCAGAAAAATTAGAGCTATCGCTAGCACCATGTTTTGATTTGGGGGTTGATTTTAGAGTTTTTTTGAGCAACTATTTTTTCCTTTGAGCCCATGCTTGAAAAAATTTGTAATTTTAACCCGGTAACAAAAAATGGTGCTACCGGTAGCACCACTTTTTGATTTGGCGGTTGATTTTAAAGTTTTTTTGAGAAGCCATTTGATCCTTTAAGCCCATGCTTGAAAAAAGTTGTAATTTTGACCCAGTTACAAAAAATGGGGCTACATGTAGCACCATTTTTTTATTTGGGGGTTGATTTTCATGTTTTTTATGCAAAATTATGGGTTTTAAGGGCCAGAGTTCTCATTTTGAGGTCACAGTTCTCTTTAAGTTGGTAACTATGTTAAGATTATGTTTGAAGATTGAAGAAGGAACCGTATGGACTCAAACAAACCCCCAGAGCATGGTATTCAATATTGGACAAGTATCTACAATAGCAAGGGTTCAGGAAAGTCAATGCATACAACAATCTCTACATAAAGGTAAATCAAGATAGTATATTGATAATTGAAATTTATGTTAATGACATTATTTTTGGAAGTGATGATGATAAGATGAGTCAAACATTTGCTAAAGACATGCAAAATGAATTCGAAATGTCATTACTTGGTGAGTTGTCTTGGTAGGGACCTAACCCCTCACGTCGGTAGAATAATAATTTTCCGCGTAATAAAGTTCAATATTAATAAGGCCTAGAAATAAGGAGGAATAAGTCAAATGTAAGAAGACCTAATAGAAGCTCCTGCTTCTAGAAGGCTCTTCCTCTAGATTGTTCTTTTGGATAGACATATTTAGTTTAAATAGGAGTAGAGGGTATGAGAAGTTTTGTCTTGGATATTATCATAATAGATATTTTCTCTTGAGGAGGTTGCCCCCTCTAAGAGGCAAGTGGACATTTCTCTCAGTAATCAAAATGCTCTTTCTGGTGTTATTTTGGTATTATTTGTTGGACAACTAAGAGGGGGGGTGAATCAGTTGTTACCGTGCTTAAACAATTATTCTTATTTTAAACTCTTTACAAAGTAGTGAATGACAATCACAATATTACAAGGAGGTAAGCAATATAATATTCAACATCAATCACACACATGAAATATACAGAGATAGATATTTCTTGAGGAAACCCATAAAGGGAAAAAACTCTTCTTTTTTATATGATAAGTAATATTTATTTTTTGTACATTATCATTCTTATGAGAACCAACTCATTGTGAGGCTACCAGGCTACCACCTCTGTTTTGCAAGATGCAACTTGCCGAGAGCACCAATTCTCTGGTTTCTCTAGCACCCACTAGAAGGAAGCACCAACTCCCTGGTTTCTCTAGCACCCACTAGAAGGAAGCACCAACTCCCTAAGTGTTCCAGCACCAACTAGATGGAAGCATCAACTTCCAGTCACACAGGCACTGACCTGTATAACAGAGAAAAATAGTTATCCCTTGCACCACCCTGCCACCCTGGTTTTTCTGGCTACAACCAGATGGAAGCTACAACTCCCTGTGTTCAAGCACCCACTTGAAACTCTGAGGACACAAGTCCTCCCTAGCACCTCCCTACCACCCTGAAATATAAATCTTTTCTTTCTTGAATTTATCACAGTGATACATCATTTATCTATGGCTTACCAGTCTCATCATTGTTCTTCTACACTACTTTGTTATGCCTACATCAGTGTCTCTCTCCTTGC
The DNA here is from genome assembly GCA_009831015.1 of Picea engelmannii. Taxonomy (NCBI): domain Eukaryota; kingdom Viridiplantae; phylum Streptophyta; class Pinopsida; order Pinales; family Pinaceae; genus Picea; species Picea engelmannii. The sequence continues at coordinate 237,452 of ML795733.1, read as the reverse complement.
GTCTGCTATGATTTTTGTTCTTCTCTCATATATGCATTTTTGTTCCTTGCTTCTTCTGCGCTTTATGCTATGTGTCTTATTTCCATTCTATGCACCATGCCTCTTCTATGTGCTTCATCTCCTACACATAGCATGCTTCTACCTGCATGAAACACACTCAACAACAGTAACATATCTTTTTTGTTCTGCGTTTTTATATTCTTTGTGCACCAACTGCATCCTATGTGCTATGTCTCTACATGCTCTTCACTACATCATTGGTCTTCCCTACAGGTTGTTCACTCTGTCTCTTCCTCACGACTACATGGCTAACTAGCATAATGCCTTCACTTATCTATTCTGCATGTATTTCTCACGTCGAGTCATCTACTTGATCATCATATGAACTCTTCATCTTCTCTAGCCGTTATTCAAGGTTCTTTGGCTTCTCTGCCAGTTATCTTGAGAATCCTTTGTTTTTCTGTCAGTCACAATTCTTCATCCTCTCTGGCAGTTATAGTCATCCGGTTTTGGCTCCTTTGGCTCCTAATCCCCTTCCTTATCATGACCGATGGTTGTGACCTGGGGCCAATCACTTAGGGAATTTTTGTTTCGGGTCATCTCTCATGAGTCACCACGACACTCCCAACTCCCGATCTACCAAACTCTGAAGTGGAGATTAGCGACATGTTAGCTCTTCCCTAGATATGACCTTGGGCAATGATTTCATGTGACCACATGATTGTGAGTGGGTCTATAGGCGGTTTGAGAACAACCCGCTTTTCGCCCCACAATTCACTATGAGCCTCCACGCATACTTTCTCCAAAAACATGGTTTCAATTGCGGCCTGCTCATGAAATATTAGGGCTCGAGCAAGTTCTAGCCCTACAATGGAGCACAACCGTTGATCTCCAATATTGACGGTGCTCCTAAACGGACGATTCAGATCTATCCTCTCAAATTTGCGGACCAGATATCTCCTTCCTCCATCAATGACTGACGTTTCCTTCGTGATCCAGGCTCTGGGAGTTTCAAATCTCAAACCCTATTGTTGCTGACTGGATATCTTCTAGAATGGAAGATCTGTTGACATCTGTCCTCCTTAATCTATGATCGAGATCTCCTTCATGAGTCCGTCCTTCGGGACTTTCAATTCTCAAATTCTCGTTTTCTCCCGGAGCATTTCACCTGGAGTCCACCATCCAACGACGCATGTCCCTCTTGGATCAATGGTCGAGATCTCCTTTGGGTCTCCGGACTTTGGAGATTTCAATTCTCAACCTCTGCTTGTTCAGAATTCTTTTAGCTAGACTCAACAGATTCCTACCATGTGTCCTCTTTGAATCAACGATCCTCGTTCACTTTGGCACTTCAGCAATATCAAACCTTTCTCCTTCATGTTTTACCGGAGATGACAATATACTGACGCGTGTCCTCTTTAATCTAATGGATATCCTCCGCTCCGAAACTTCGACCTTCAACAATCTCAAATATTTCTCCTTCAAGTTTTCCCAGAGAAGTTTCACCCAGAGTTCACGATCCGTTGACACGTATCCTTCTACACGATCAACAATCGAGAATACACCCGAAGTGATATTCGGATCGGACGACTCGTATCCACTCTGGGCCTTCAACATTCGAGACTTCAGGTCTTTCGGTGAGTACTGGTGGTAAAACTCCCGAAGAAAAACTCCCAGAGTAATGTAAATATTGTGTCACTCGATGGCGTGTCATGAGATAAGAAAATGCCACGTGTCACTCGGATTTGTGATTTCCACGTACCTAAAATGCCAAATCAACTTGACACTTTTTATTGTCTAATTATGCCACATGTCCTTGCTGATGTGGTCTTCCACGTGTCCTTGCTGACGTGGTCTGCCACATGTCCTTGAGGAAAATATTTGCTGACGTAGATCTCCCTGATCTAAATTTCATTGTCTAATCTCTAGATCTGATGGTCCTTATTCATTTCGGATTTTCGACCTTCGGGTTTTTCAAATATCAATCTTTTAGGAGCGTAACCTCCTCGCATCTCTATATCAGAGTGAATTTTGTTCGTTCTATCAGGATCTTGGATCGACGACTCGATCTTTCTATGCACTCCTCCTGACTGGACACTGATCCGACGGCCACTGTCACTCCTCCTCCTAATCTTACGCTTCCTCCCAACTTGGAAGAATGTCTAAGTGTCAAAGGCCTCGACCTTTGATCCTTTTGTGAGTCTTGATGACTTGGACCTTATCTGCGCTTCTGGAAACTGTTATCTCTTCTGATATTTCTCATCTCTGCATACTGTTCGCTTCTCGTCCTGATATTACACTTCTTTCCCAGCTTTGATCTATGCATACTCACACTATTCCTCCTGAGCTTTGATTTTCATACTGTTCACTTCTTCTTCTTAACTTATCCTTTCCCTGTTTTCCATCATTGTTGCTTTTCTTTCTTGTAAACATACCATCGTCGTTGTTGTTCTTTCCATCAATGACAAGCACACTCTGCCTGTAAACATGCCAACATTATTGTGGTGTTTTTCTAGTTATATCATTGTTTATCTTCCATTTATCTATAATTATTTATGTTCTTCATACTATTTTATATCTGGAATATTACAAGTGGTTTCAGAGCACCTTCCTCGGCAAAAAATTGTGGGTTAATTTTTTTTTATGGTAGAGACGTATTTCAACGTATTAAATCTACAAAGATCTATCGTTACGTGCATAAACCCGCGGTCGGGGATTCATACACACATGAAATGCAAGTGGTACTTAAGAGAACATCTATTGGTCACCCTTGTTGGTACCCTTTCAAGTGGTAGCACATCAGACAACACCTGTATATGGATCGACCTAGATCTCTTGAATCCCTCCATAGATAAATCAATCAATCTCCTGACTGTTATAGTGCCACCGAGAAAAACACTTGAGGAGATACTCTCTAGTACCTGGGTAGTCAGGTAATACGGCTAAGGGCATGGTATAGCCTCCTTAGTTGGTGGCCTGAGATATTGGGTTGAGTACTACTTTTGGACCCTGCATGTATATCAGAGAGCTATAGCACAGGTCAAACCCTTGTCTGTAGAACCCTTGAATAGCCTAACCCTTGGAATAAAAACAAACAAAAAAAAAAAACAGAACATACAAGATCTATTACCGCGCAACTATGTCTCTTGCATTCGAGTTGTGAAATTACTACTCATTTCTTCCTGTTAAGCATTTGGGCATTTTGTCACTGCAGTATTATTTAGATTGGAGTATAACTCTGCAGAAGTAAAAAAAAAAAAATGAGTCTGGATCCTATTGGCACCATTATTCCTCTCTTCGCCCTTATCACAGTCATACCTATCATTTTTCATAAAAAACAATTCTCGTGGACCCAACCCCCTTTCTACACCCTTATTTGGGATTTACCCCATTGGATTCAACTCGTCACCCTGATTGATGTGATAAAATTCACCCATAACCCATTTTATGTGTGGTCCCACCCACCCTTTTTCGTGTTCCCTCTTCATCATGGGCCTCACACGTAACCAAAACTTGGACACTCGCTTCAATTCCTTGCACACTAATTTCACAGAAACCCAACAAGAAGTGAGACAACTCAGTGCCAAAATTGGCACCATCAATAAAACCATGCATTCCTCCATCGATGCCAAAATAGAGGACCTCAAACAATACCTCGCTACCCAGCTTGAATCCTTCACTATGATGATCTGCGCCAAGCTCCATATACCTCCATATCTTCCCTCATATGACCCACCTTTGCAAACCAAAGGTGAAACTTCTTCTCATTCCTAGAATTTTTAGCCCCATCACTTTCAGCGTGACCTACGCTTTCCGCATATGGATGTGACCAAATTTTATGGTTTTGATCCCACTGGTTGGGTAACTCAAATGGAACATTACTTCTCTTTGTATGGCATTACAAATGAGTTGGAAAAACTCCGGTATGGTATTCTCCATCTAGATCAAGAATGTTGGCAATGGTGGCAATGGAGAAAAAATGCCCTCCAAGGGTATGTGGCTTGGACACACTTTGTGGCAGAGCTTTATGAATTCTTTGACACTGAAACCAACCATTTAAGCCATTTGACAAAGTTGAAACAATCTGGCACAGTGGAAGACTTTATAGCTTCTTTTGAGCGATTGACTTTCCGTATAGAGGGCATGTATGATTCTTTTTTCCGAGAATGTTTTATCAGTGGCCTCAAGGATGAGATTTTTGCCCATGTCCTCATGGATCGACCTCGGATTTGGGTGGACACTACAAAAAGAGGTAAGGAAGCACAACAGGTTGTCTCTTCTCAAAACTGAAAACCCTCCTCTATTCCTCGCACTAAACTAGTCACTCCCACTCCTCCTTATACTCCACTAAAGATTCAAAATTTGACTAGGGAATAAATGGTTGAATGCCAACTCAAAGGCCTTTGTTATAATTGCAATGACAAATATTTTCTCGCGCACAAGTGTAAGGAACACAATATTTTTATGGCCATCTTGGAGGATGTTTAGGAAGACGATGTTGAGGCTCCCCTTATTGTTGTGTCACCTAAACCCACTGACATGACACCTCCCTCTGACCCTCCCGAAGTAGAACCGGTCATTTCCCTTAATGATCTCACTGGCTTCTCTTCTCCCCAAACCCTCAAGCTAATTAGTTACATTAAGCATAGGAAGGTCATCATTCTTGTTGATAGTAGAAGCACCCATAATTTTATTCATCTCCGCATTGCCTAAGAAACTAATTTCTATATCCATGTTGTCAATAATTTTCAAATCACGATTTCCAATGGCAGGTCCATGAAATGTGGAGGGCATTGTGAAAATGTATGTCTCCAAATTGGTCAGTACCACATGAAATCTCATATGTTTTCTATCGACATGGGTGGTTGTGACATTGTTTTTGGTGCAGAATGGCTAACGAATTTGGGTCCCATTCTTATGGATTTTAAGGAATTAACCATGCCATTTGACCAGGAGGGCCAACAATATAGTTCCAAGGAATCATCGTCGGTTCTGTGGAGATCATCAGTTCCCATCACATGGAAAAGTTTCTCAAAAAAGGTCATTATGGAATTATTGCACAACTCCATGCCATTCAAGCCACTGAGACACCCTTTGTGCCGCAGGACCTCCAATCCATCCTCTCTAAACATCAAGTGTTTTTTTCCACTCCCTAGTTACTCCCTCCTTCCCATGGTGTTCATGATCATTCCATTCCCCTTGTCCCCAAGATGTATTTATTAGTTCAATAACTAAAGTGTGTGATATTATTTAATGAAAAAATAGTCATGCATAGTGACCATAGGCCTTGTTACCACTCAAATTGTACTTAATGATAAATCCCCTAAACCATAAGGAAAAACTCAAGGGAAATTGTTAGGACATTCACCATTCTCACCTCAGTTACTTATCCTTTTCACTTTAGGCCAACTCTCCTCCAACTCAAAGAGGATATCCCTAGTAGGATTACTAAAACCACACAATGAGGCACAAGGTGAATTTGGAAGTAACCTTAGTAAAAATTTTTTTTGGAGTTTCAAGGGTTTTGAAATAAGTGATGGAAGGATGTAGAAGCTAGTGTCAAATTAAACTAGGAAAATCAAGCCAAGGTGAATCAAATGGCGTATGAGGTCAAGAAGAAACCATCCAAAGAATTGTCTTATTTCCTTCAAGGATTGGGGATTTCAAATTAGAACAAAGAGGAAGAGTAATTCCTCGCACAATCATGATCTTAGTAGTTAGTGTGACAAATTCTTGAAACATATATATGTAGATTTTGTAGAAATTTATATAATCATGTAGAAAATTTCAAATTTCAAATAAATATGATAAGTTTTTCAAAAATCACTATTAATTTCTACCTTTATAAAAAAGACTTATTATTAATCAATAAACATAAAAAGACTTATTATTAATCAATAAACAATAACTATTGTTTCTCACCATTAAATTATTATTAATAAAGGATAACTAATGTTTATCACTATTAAACTATTATTAAACAAGGAATTTTGCTTATCCCATTAAACTCTGTGTTATTAATCAAGGAATTATGCTTATCCATTAAAGTTATTGTTTCTCACCATTGAATTATTATTAATAAAGGATAACTAATGTTTATCACTATTAAACTATTATTAAACAAGGAATTATGTTTATCCCATTAAACTCTATGTTATTAATCAAGGAATTATGCTTATCCAATTAAAGTTATTATTTCTCACCATTAAATTATTATAAATAAAGGATAACTAATGTTTATCACTGTTAAACTATTATTAAACAAGGAATTTTTCTTATCCCATTAAACTCTCCGTTATTAATCAAGGAATTTTTCTTAACCCATTAAATTGTGTGTTATGAGGATCCGTCTTGACCTTCAATCTGTTTGAGAGTATGAGGAATACAACTACATGGAGATGTACACTTCTCATGTATCCACTGGTGATGATGATTATTCTATTCTAGTTTATTAGTTTGGTTTTGTGTAAGTTTGGTAAATAGCCAAAGAGTCCCCCAGCAGATCCTCATGACTAGTATTTTGACATGCATATCCCTCCAGAACAATGTTCATTTCCCGAGCTCCTATCTTTTTATCAACATAAACTGCCACGGAAACCACCAATGGGCCAAAACAATGGAGCACCCTGGAAACCAACGATTCAATGTCATGTGGTTCCCTTGGATCATAGCCCACAATTTCAAAGCCGGTATAACTGAATCCAACTTCAGGGGTCACATGAGCTGTGCAAAAAGAGAGGCCTTCATAAACTTCTAGGATTGGCAGACAAATTCCATGAGAATACTAGATCGTAGCTTCAAAAACTTCTAGGAGATATGAAATCTCTTGGGAAGATTCCCTTGTTTCAGTGACAGAGAAGGAAGCCAGTCAAAAAGACTAGGATATGGACTTTTCTGTGAGACTAGAAGAGAAGTCAGTATTGACTTCCAAGATTGATCTAACAGATAAAGCATGTTGCAGATGTACAAAGCCTGATGTGTGTCCAGAGGATTATCCTAGCAAGAGCGAGAAGACTATGACGAGACACTTACTCTAGTAATTGAAGAAATAGTTCCAATATTCATGAACACAACCAGAACAACCCTGATTCATATATAGTATGAGATGCAAGAGGAGAAACCCCCATATTTAAAATTGAGTCGAAGATGGTGCAGTACATTATTTGGGTCATGGAGACATGACTACAATAAAAAATGGAGTTACCCCCATGAAAGAAGAAGAGCTACCTTCAGTATCAGTTATTGAGACACTATCAGTTTCAGATGAAGTTGTTTTCGTGATGAAGTAGAGGATTTACTCTCAAATTTCATCAGTCATAGTGAGAATGGTGTAGCCATTCTCAGCGTCAGAGCAACTGTAGGTACAGAGTCCCACTTCCAGAGGAATAGTTGCAAAAAGAGTAGAGGACATACTCCAAGACAATGAGAGAGATGGTGCTTTGCAGAAAGTAGATAGAGATAGCACATGACTGTGCATATTGAGTTGCAACTGAGCAAGTGTACCAGGTTTGTACAAAGTGATGTGAAAATTTGATTTGAAGTTGAAGATAGAAAGACTCATGTCTGCTAGATGAAGCAAGCTCCTAGAGCTTGGTATGGAAGAATTGATAGTTTCATGACAAACTTGGGATTTACCAAGAGTAAATTTGATTGTAACCTTTACTTCAAGGTTATGAGAAGTTATATTATTGTTATATGTGGATGACTTATTCTTAACTAGAGAAGAAAATATCATCACAAAATTGTAAGAAGAAGCTCACTACATAATTTGAGATGAAAGACCTAGGCCTGATGCATTGTTACTTAGGTATTAAAGTTTGGTAGAGCTCAGAGAAGATGTTCCTTAAAAAAGGGAAGTATGCAGTTGAAATACTGAAGAGGTTTGATATGTTGGAATATAAATCCATGAACACACCCATGGAAATGAATTTGAAGCTCATGGTAGATACCTCATCAAAATCGATTGATGCTACTCTGTACAGATATATTATTGGTTCGTTGATGTATCTGACGGACCAGATATATGTTTTGTTGTGAACACCTTTGATTCAGTATCTGGTAGAACCCAGACATGTTCACCTTGATGATGCAAAACATGTGATGATATACCTTAAGGGTACATTGGATTTTGGTATCTATTATATTATAGATCATGAATTTAGATTGTATGGATATACTAATCAGATTGAGCTGGAAGTGTTTCTAATAGAAAGAGCACTTTAGGATGTTGTTTCTATCTGGGATCCCCCATGAATTCATGGAAGAATAGGGATAAATCCATCATTTCTCCCAGCACGACAGAAGTCGAATACATTGTTGCATGTTCTGCCAGATTGTGAATCCATATGGCTTCGGATGTTGTTGACAGATCTATTTGATCTAGATATGGAAGCCATAGTGATCCTATGTGATAACCAAAGTTGTATAAAGATGATGTATTCCCTGATGAGTTGAATCACATACAGATATGGTATCATTACATTCGTGATATGGTTCAAAGAGGAGCCTTAAACCTCCAATATGTTGGCACAAATGAGCAGGTTGCAAACCAAGCCTCTATCTCATGTAAAGTTTAAATACTTTCGAGACAAGTTTGGTATAGTTTGAAAGGACCTCCCTCGAAAAGGGGAGTAGTGTTGATCATAATATGGTATCCTGACCAATAGCAAGTAGCTCAGTTAGGATTTTATATCCTAGGGGATTGATCATCCTTGGACAGATCCCAAAGGCCCATAAGGACAGCCTGTTAGAGTACTTGTGCATGTATATGCTAGCTTTGGTCAGTAGTGGTAGCTCTGTTAGGATTTTATATCCTAGGGAATCTTTTGATTCCTGGGAAAATCCTTTGGATCTGTCAAAGTACCACAAGATGTTGAGATTCCATCCTCATGCTGAAGATTTCCAGCTCCATGCTTATGTTGTTGAGATGCCAGCCTTGTGCTAAAGATTTCCAGGTTTGTGTTGATGTTGTTGTGATGCTAGCCTCATGTTGAAGATTTCTAGCTTCATGATGATGATGTTGTGTTGTCAGCCTCATGATGAATATTTCCCACTTCGTGTTGATGTTGTTGAGATGCCAGCTTCATGCTGAATATTTCCATCTTTGTTGATGTTGTTGAGATGCCATCTTCGTGCTAAAGATTTCCAGCCTAGTGATGATGTTGATGATTCTCTAGCCTTTGTGATGTAATGTTGTTGTTGTTGATGTTGTATCAGCCTCGTGTTGTTATTGATGATGATGATGTATTAGTGTTATACTAATCCATGTTGATGCATATGATGATGATGGCATTCCAACTCCTTGGTGTGGATGATGATATTGATGATGAAAAAAAATTCTGATGATTTATAGATATGCCAATCAGTGTTCCAAATGTTGTTGATGTTGTTACCCTCTCTCTCTCCTTATGATGTTGTAGAATATCCTTCTTGTTAAGGGGGAGTGTTCAAATATTCTAACCGGAAATAGTATTCTATTTATTATTGAGTTATTATTCATTAGATCAAACCCTTTTTCTAGATTGATCATGTCAGGCATTGTAATTGACCAAATCCCCTTTTCCATATTGGTCAAACCCTAATTGTATTATGTAAATTAAGAAGTCGGCCCCCAAGCCTAATTAAAGTGGTATTAACCACTAAGAAGACAAGTCGGCCTAGCCTAGTGAAGAGACACCTTTCCAACGCATGTCAGCTTGTATAAATAAAGGAAGCCAGTGCCTCATTATCTCACTCACTCATTCGCTCAACCAAGTGTGCAAGTTTGGAAGCTACCGCTGAGAGAAGAAGGAAGATAAAGGCGCATTTCTCGGTGTTGGATATTCTCTAATGTTTTGGTTTATTGTCTTGGCATTGTATTGCCTATCTATATTAAGGAAGTTTTTGTTGGGTTTTCTTCCCCATGAGGGTTTCCCAAGATAAATGATGTGTATCTTGTGATTGTGTTTCTCTCAGTGATCCTACCTATGCTATTGTTATCTAGTAAATTGAAAAGAAACCTAATAATAACTTGAAACTTAACATGGAATCAGATCTAAGCTCATGAGAGCAACTTTCACTAGATAAGTAAAAAATTCATTGTTGTCGTACAAGAAAATTAGGGATTTTATTGCAGAGGAAATTTTTCCTAAAAACCATCTAGAAAAGTCTACCCTACCCTAGTGAATCTTTTATCACCTTGAGCACACCTTTTCAATGGACATAGCCTCTGGAAAGTCAAACCCTAGTTTTTGACTGGTACTAGAAAACCAAAAAACCAGAAGTACCAGGAAACTAGAAAACCAGGAAACCAGAACCAGTACCAGAAGTACCAATCCAGATTTCGACAAGGATTCAAAAATTATACTAAATATAGTATTCTAAGCACGACTCTTTCATCTTGAAAAAATTGTACATATAGATGTGTAGGCAATTATTCAATAATAAACATACAATTTACTTTTAAAACTTGTAGATTTTCGTGAATATTACCAATCTAAGCATACTTTATGTTAAAAATGGGTGAATTTTTAAAGAGAAAATGAACAATATTTTCTTAAAGGCCAAAAATTAATCAATTGGAAAAAATAGCCACTAAAAGATTGTGCATCCCTAATGTGTCAAACTATGAATAAGTCATAAATAAAAAACATTTGAAGAGATTAAAAATTAAGTTGTAATTGATCCATTCCTCACATCACCTTGAAAAACAAGTCTTCTAGATTAAGGCGGAGTCTTCTAAACATAAAACAAGCCTTCTAGATTGAGGTGGAATCCTCTAAACTTGAAATTAGTGAATTCCTCTAAACATGCAATCATCATAACTTTGATGTAACATTGAAAACTTATTACATATCAGTTGGAGAATTTTGCAGGTGTTATTATGAATTATTGAATGTGTGATTGAGAGATGTATTTATTAGTTCAATAACTAAAGTGTGTGATATTATTTAATGAAAAAATAGTCATACATAGTGACCATATACCTTGTTACCTCTCAAATTGTACTTAATGATAAATCCCCTAAACCATAAGGCAAAACTAAAGGGAAATTGTTAAGACATTCACCATTCTCACCTCAGTAACCTATCCTTTGCACTTTAGGCCAACTCTCCTCCAAATCAAAGAGGATATCCCTGGTAGGATTACTAAAACCAAACAATGGGGCGCAAGGTGAAGTTGGAAGTAACCTTAGTAAAACAAAGTTTTGGAGTTTCTAGGGTTTTGAAATAAGTGATGGAAGGATATAAAAACTACTGTCAAATTAAACTAGGAAAATGAAGTCAAGGTGAATCAAATGGCTTATGAAGTCAAGAAGAAACCATCCAAAAAATTGGCTTATTTCCTTCAAGGAATAGGGATTTGAAATTAGAACAAAGAGGAAGAATAATTGCTCTCACAATCATGATCTTAGTAGTTAGTGTGACAAATTCTTGAATCATATATATGTATATTTTTTAGATTTTGTAGAAATTTATATAATTATGTAGAAAATTTCAAATAAAAATAAATATGATAAGTTTTTTAAAAATCACTCTTAATTTCTACCTTTATAAAAAAGACTTATTATTAATCAATAAACAATAACTATTGTTTCCCACAATTAAATTATTATTAATAAAGGATAACTAATGTTTATCACTATTAAACTATTATTAAACAAGGAATTATGCTTATCCCATTAAACCCTGTGTTATTAAACTATGATATTGATGATGAGAAAAACTTATGATGATTTATAGATATTCCAATCAGTGTTCCAAATGTTGTTACCCTCTCTCTCTCCTTATGATGTTGTAGAATACCCTTCTTGTTAAGGGGGAGTGTTGAAATATTGTAACCGGAAATAGTATTTTATTTATGATTGAGTCATTATTCATTAGATCAAACCCATTTTTTGGATTGATCATGTCGGGCATTGTAATTGACCAAATCCCCTTTTGCATATTGGTCAAACCCTAAAAGTATTATGCAAATTAAGAAGTCATCCCCTAGGCCTAATTAAAGTGGTTTTAACCACTAAGAAGACAAGTCGGCCTAGCCCAGTGAAGAGACACCTTTCCAACGCCTACCAGCTTGTATAAATAAAGGAAGTCAGTGCCTCATAATCTCACTCACTCATTCTCTCAAAAAGTGTGCAAGTTTGGAAGCTACAGTTGGGAGAAGGAAGAGATAGACGCATTGCTCGGTGTTGGATATTCTCTAGTATTTGGTTTTTTGTCTTGGCATTGTATTGCCTATCTATATTAAGGAAGTTTTTGTTGGGTTTTATCCCCCATGAGGGTTTCCCAGGATAAATGATGTGTATCTTTTGATTGTGTTTCTCTCAGTGATCCTACCTATGTTATTTGTATCTAGTAAATTGAAAAGAAACCTAATAATAACTCAAAACATAACATGGAATCAAAGCTAAGCTCATGAGAGCTCCTTTCACTCGATAAGCAAAAAAGTCATTGTTTTAGTACAAGAAAACTAGGGCTTTTATTGGAGACAAAATTTTGCCTAAAAACCATCTAGAAAAGTGTGCCCTACCCTAGTGAATATTTTGGCACCCTGAGCGCACCTTTTCAATGGATATAGCCTACGAAAATTCAAACCCTAGTTTTTGACTGGTACTAGAGAACCAGAAGTACCAGGAAACCAGAACCAGTACCAGAAGTACCAGTCTAGATTTCGGCAAGGATTCAAAAATTATACCAAATATAGTATTCTAAGTGACTCTTTCATCTTGAATTTTTTTTACATATAGATGTGTAGGCAATTATTCAATAATAACATACAAATTACTTTTAAAACTTGTAGATTTTCGTGGATATTACCAATCTAAGCATACTTTATGTTAAAAATGGGTGAATTTTTAAAGAGAAAATGAACAATATTTTTTTAAAGGCCAAAAATTAATCAATTGGAAAAAATTAGCCACTAAAAGATTGTGCATCCCTAATGTGTCAAACTATGAATAAGTCATAAATAAAAAACATTTGAAGAGATTAAAAATTAAGTTGTAATTGATCCATTCCTCACATCACCTTGAAAAGCAAGTCTTCTAGATTAAGGCAACGTCTTCTAAACATAAAACATGCTTTCTAGATTGAGGTGGAATCCTCTAAACTTGAAATTAGTGAACTCCTCTAAACATGCAATTAGCATAACTTTGATGTAACATTGAAAACTTATTATATATCAGTTGGAGAATTTTGTAGGTGTTATTATGAATTATTGAATGTATGATTGAGAGATGTATTTATTAATTCAATAACTAAAGTGTGTGATATTATTTAATGAAAAAATAGTCATACATAGTGACCATATGCTTTGTTACCTCTCAAATTGTACTTAATGATAAATCCCCTAAACCATAAGGCAAAATTGAAGGGAAATTGTTAAACATTCACCATTCTCACCTCAGTAACCTATCCTTTGCACTTTAGACCAACTCTCCTCCAACTCAAAGAGGATATCCCTAGTAGGATTACTAAAACCAAACAATGGGGCACAAGGTGAAGTTGGAAGTAACCTTAGTAAAAAAAGTTTTGGAGTTTCTAGGGTTTTGAAATAAGTGATGGAAGGATATAAAAACTAGTGTCAAATTAAACTAGGAAAATGAAGCCAAGGTGAATCAAATGGCTTATGAAGTCAAGAAGAAACCATCCAAAGAATTGGTTTATTTCCTTCAAGGAATAGGGATTTGAAATTAGAACAAAGAGGAAGAGTAATTCCTCTCACAATCATGATCTTAGTAGTTAGTGTGACAAATTCTTGAATCATATATATGTATATTTTTTAGATTTTGTAGAAATTTATATAATTATGTAGAAAATGTTACAGGTATGAAATAACTGAGGGGGGGGGGTGAATCAGTTATTTTAAATTATTAACAATCTCTCTCAATTTTAACTTCGAATCATTAATCTTAGTGGCAGTAAGTCTTTACTGTGAAAACCAGTGTTGTAAACATAAAGCATATATCATAACGAACATCAATCACACACACAGCATTCATTCACAAT
>ML795733.1:187610-207386 GCA_009831015.1 Picea engelmannii | reverse complement strand
GTGTTACATTGTTTACAATACAATATACATATAGGAGCCAGCGGCATCCAAAACCCTAACCCAATGACCTGGATTAGTCCAAAACCCTAATTCCTTAACCGGAAATAGAAAACCATCGGCAAAAAACCATGTGTCGAAAACCAGCTAATATCATGTGGTCCCGGAAATATGTCGTCCCGGAAATATATCGGCCCGGCGATAATATGTCGGCCCGAAACCGGCGAAAATATGTCGGCCCAAAAAAAATTTCTCGGGGGCGCTGCCCCCGAACCCCCCCTCTTACCCCCCTGCGCGCCCGGCACAGGCGCTCAGACACTACTACTCGTGCAAAGAATATAACACATACCCAACATTTCTATCCTACAAGGTACAGTGAAGGTTTATTGGAAAATTTGATTAAGTTGTGGTACTTTTATAGACAAATGTTGCAGCAATACATCAAGGTATTCTAAAAAATTCAAGTTCAACTCTCCATTTCAAATCCCAAACAAGCATTTGTTATTAATTTTAATTTTGGTTTACTTCCCCAATTGTGTATTGAAGTTTCCCTAGTCCATAGTGCATCTCTCTCTTTAGTTTTTTAGAATTCTATTGTAGCAGAAAAGAAGTTGAGTAACATTCCATTCTGGCCCCATTATCCATCCTTCATTATCCCCTCCACAGGAACCTTTATAGTCCCTTCCACATCACCCCCACCACCTAGGTAATACTATAATTTTCATAGAACCCGAGTCTCACAACACAACCAATTGTCCTTCCCTCCAACATTCACATTTTGTTACGACTATATTTTCTAAACCAAAACCCTCTACTCCTACTCCATAAGTGATCAACATTGAGAATCCCATTAAACCTAAACCATATCTTACTCTTGTGACTCACAATTATACTCTTGTTTATCAAAGTCTCCTCTTCACTCATAACTGTCATGTTAAGAATCAAATAGTTTATTACGGACCTAACCCCTCACATAGGTAGAATAATATATTTCCATGTAATAAAGATCAATATTAATAAGGCCTATCAATAAGGAAGAAAAAGCCAATGTAAGAAGACCTAATAGAAGCTTCCGCTTCTAGAAGTATCTTCCTCTAGATTGTTCTTTTGATAGACATATTTAGTATAAATAGGAGTCGAGGGTATGGGAAGTTTTGTCTTGGATATTATTGTAATAGATCTCTTCTTTGCTGGAGGTTTCCCCCTCGAAGAGGCAAGTGAACATTGCTCTCAGTAATCGAAGTGCTCTTTCTGGTGTTCTTCTGGTATCATTTTGGTATTATTGTGGTGTTGTTTTGATTATATTGTTGTTCATCTACCATTTCTAGCTATTTAGCTTTGTTCTGAATACTTTTTATATATAGAATATTACAAGTGGTATCAGAGCACCTTCCTCATCAGAAAATTGTGGGTTAATTTTTTTTCAGTGTAGAGACATATTCCGACGTCTTTAAGATACAAATATATGTCGTTACATGCATAAACTCGTGGTCGAGGATTCATAGACATAGGAAATACAAGTGGTACTTAAGCGCACATCTGTTGGCCACCCTTGTAACCCTTCTTGGTACCCCTTCGAGTGGTAGTGCATCAGAAAACACTTCTATACGAATCAGCCTAGATCTCCTGAAGTCCTCCATAGATAAATTGATTGGCCATCTGACTGATATAGTTTCACCGAGAATAGAACTTGGGAAGATAATCTCTAGTGCCTAGGTATTCAGGTAGTACGGCTAAGGGCACGATCTAGCCTCCTTAGTTGGTGCCCTGAGATATTGGGTTGAGTACTACTGTTGGACCCTGCATGTATATCAGAGAGCTATAGCACAGGGCAAACCCTTGTATGTAGAACCCTTGAATACCTAACCCTTGGGACAGAAACAAAAACAGAACAGACAAGCTCATTGGCTACATTAAGCACAGGAAGGTCATCATCCCTGTTGGTAGGGGTAGCACCCACAATTTTATTCATCGTCGCATTGCCCAGGAAACAAATTTCTATATTTGTGTTGTCAATAATTTTCAAATCATGATAGCCAATGGTGGGTCCATGAAATGTGGTGGGTGGTGTGAAAATGTTTGTCTTCAAATTGGACATTACCAACTGAAATCTCATATGTTTTCCATTGACATGGGAGGTTTTGACATTGTGTTAGGTTTTGAATGGTTACGCACTTTGGGTCCAATTCTTATGGATTTGACGGAATTAACCATGCAATTCCAACATGAAGGAAAAAAGTATTAATTCCAAGGTCTCACAGTTGGTTCCCCTGAGATCATTAGTTCCCATCATATGGAAAATCTCCTCAAGAAAGGCCACTCTGGTATCATCGCTCAACTCCATTCTATTCAAGTCGTTTAGACACCCTATGTGCATCCTGACCTCCAAGCTATCCTTTCCAAACATCAAGTTGTTTTTTCCACCCCTCAGGGCCTTCCTCCTTCTTGTGGTGTTCATGATCATTCCATTCTCCTTATTCCTGGTATTCTTCCTCCCAATGTTCATCCTTGTCGCCACGCCTTTTCCCAAAAGAATGAAATTGAGAAAATAGTTCAGGAATTACTCCAAGCGGGTGTTATCTGCCCTAGTACCATCCCTTATTCTTCCCCTGTGGTCATGGTACTTAAGAAAGAAGTTACTTGTCGCATGTGTCCTGACTTTTGTGCCCTCAATAAGCTCATCGTCAAGGACAAGTTCTCCATTTCTGTCATTGACGATCTCTTGGATGAGCTTAGTGGTGCTCAGTACTTCACTAAACTTGATCTGCATTCTGGCTACCACCAGATACGTATGCAAGAAGCTGACGTACCCAAGACTGCATTTCGAACTCACGAGGGTCACTGAGATTTTTTGTTCATGCCCTTTAGCCTATGTAATGCCCCCTCCACTTCCAAAGCCTCATGAATCATGTCTTCCATCCTTTTCCCCGTCATTTTTTCTTAGTTTTCTTTGATGAAGGAAATCTCATTTTTACCATGTGGATAAAATTATCCATCTACTCTCGCAACACCACCTTTTCCTCAAACAATCTAAATGTGCTTTTGGCGCCTCAGAAGTCGAGTACTTGGGTCACATTGTTGGCAAGGTTGGTGTTCAGGTGGATCCTAAAAAGATTGAAGCTATGAAAGATTGGCCTCACCCAAAGACTCTCAAAATCTTGTGTGGATTTCTTGGTTTAACGGGTTATTATCGCAAGTTTGTTAAGAATTATGGAAAGATTGTGGCACCTCTCACTGCTCTCCTTAAACAGAATTCTTTCACTTGGACTCCAGCAGCTGTTCAGGCATTTCAAACCTTGAACATGGCTATGTGCACCACTCCAGTCCTGTCTCTTCATGATTTCACAAAGACCTTTGTCCTAGAATGTGATGCTTCCGGGAAAGGAATTAGCGTCATCGCATACAACTATCAGAACAAAATTTGAGAAAATCAATCTATGAAAAGGAAATGTTGTCTATTATGCATGCCATGGATATTTGGCACCCTTATTTATTGGGGAAACGCTTCCAAATTAAGAAAAATCATCAAAGTCTCAAGTATTTTCTGGAACAACGCCTTTCCTCCCCCGAGCAAAAAAAATGGGTGGCTAAGCTCTTTGGATATCATTATGAGATCATTTACAAGAAAGGAAAAAAAAATGTCCTTGTTGATGCACTTTCCAAAAAATATGAAGATGAAGGGTCCATTTTTTCTCTCTCCTTCATTGTACCAGATTGGCTCTAAGTTGTTCGCCAGGAATGACTATAATATTCCAAAATTTTGCATCTGATACAACAATTGCAGTCCAGTTCTCTAGTCTCCTTAGGGTACTCTTGGTTGAATGATGAGCTTCGATACAAAGGCCATTTGTATTTAAGTACCTAGTCAAAACTTAAATCCACTGTACTTTCTGAGCTTCATGCTACACCCACAGTTGGGCACTCAGGGTTTACCAAAACCTATGACCAGGCCAAATGTTCTTTTTTGGGGGATGGTATGAAACAAGACATTCATAAATTTGTGGTTGAATGTGATGTGTGTCAACACAACAAGGGAGAAACAGTCAAATCTTCTGGAACACTACAACTGCTTCTGATTCCACCTACTATTTGGCGGGATATCTCTATGGATTTTATTGTAGGCTTACCTAAATCAGGAAATAAATCAGTTATCATGGTGGTAGTTGATGGTCTTTCCAAGTATGCTCATTTTTTTTCTCTTCAACACCCATTTACAACGTCCACTATGGCTCAAATTTTCATGGATCGGGTCTTCAAGCTTCATGGCATGTCACATTCTATTGTTTATGATCACGACCCAACTTTCACCAACAATTTTTGGCAAGAACTATTCAAGCTCCAAGGCACCCAATTGCATCTCAGCACAACTTATCATCCATAGACTTATGGTCAAACTAAAGTGGTCAACAAGTGTTTGGAAACATATTTGAGGTGTTTTCCATTGGAAAGGAAAAATTAGTGGGCTCAATGGTTACCACTAGTTGAATGGTGGTACAATACTTCTTACCATACAACTACTCGCATGACTCCTTTTGAAGCAGTATATGGACAAAATACACCTTCACTTCTCTCATATTTTCCAGGTGTCTCGAAGGTCCAGGTAGTTGACCAAATTCTTACAGTTCGAGAGGCTATTCTTCGTACCCTCAAAGATAATTTGGTCATGGACCAGAATCGCATGAAGAAACAAGCAGATCAAGGTCGCTCTGAACGTCAATTTGTAGAAGGGGATCAGGTGTTTCTTCGACTACAACCTTACAAGAAAACTTCCCTCAAGGCTGACCATTGTCAGGAATTGGCACCCAAATTTTATGGTCCTTATACAGTTCTCAAGCATGTGGAATAGGTGGCCTATCAATTAGATTTGCCCAGTCATTCTAAGCTCCGTCATGTTTTCCATGTTTCATGCTTAAAGAAGGTGATTGGCACTAAGTTCCAAACTCAAATCGACCTTCCTGAGTTGGATGAAGAAGGCTCCATTTGGCTACAACAACAAGCAATTTTGGACCAGCGTGAGCGTCATCTGCGTCAACGAGCCATCAAGGAAGTGTTAGTCCAGTGGAAAGATACAACTCCAGCAGATGCCACTTGGGAACCAGCTACTATTCTGCATCAATTTCTTCATCTCAAGTCTTGAGGACAAGGTTATTTTTAAGGGGGAGTACATGTTAGGGACCTAACCCCTCACGTAGGTAGAATAATATATTTCCATGTAATAAAGGTCAATATTAATAAGGCCAAACAATAAAGAAGAATAAGTCCAATGTAAGAAGACCTAATAGAAGCTTCTGCTTCTAGAAGGATCCTAGTCTAGATGGTTCTTTTGATAGAAATATTTAGTATAAATAGGAGTCGACGGTACGAGAATTTTTGTCTTGGATATTATTGTAATAAATCTCTACTCTAATGGAGGTTGCCCCATCGAAGAGGCAAGTGAACATTGCTCTCAGTAATCGAAGTGCTCTTTATGGTGTTCTTATGGTCTCATTTTGGTATTATTGTGGTGTTTTTCTGATTATATTGTTGTTCATCTGGAATTTCTAGCTATTTATTTATGTTCTGCATACCTTTTATATCTGGAATATTACGTAGTTTAATTGATTCTTAAAAATGTAAGTAAAAAATATTTGGCCTTACATGCCCTTGTCAAAACCCTGGATCTTCCTATCACTCATCATCCCCACCTATATTGTCTAGGATGGGTGATCCAAAAAGGATCCAGAGAAGGTTAAGAACAACTCAGAATGCACATAAGAAAATCAGAACGCTCAGAATGCCTTTAGCAAACAGTAAAAGGGAAAAAAATCAAAGTTCCCAAAACTCAGTGAAAAGGGCATGATCGTGAAGAGCGTGTCACAATATTTCTAATACCGCAAGTGACTCGTCAAACAGAGTTACGGATCAAAAGTTATAAGTGAAATATCATGTCAAACTTGGTCAAAAGTCAAAAAGTAAAAGTGACACGTGGCACGTCTGTACAACTGAGTTGGCATGGGATGACATTGAAAAATTATGGCAGACACATGGGAAAATCAAGTGATGACATGTGTCAGTTTTATGGTTAAATTATATGGTGCCACGTGGCCCAGTCATGGGCTGCCACGTGGCACCCCTCCAATGGTTGGTATATACAAAAGTTTTATGACTCCACCGGAGTCGAACTCGTGACCTCCGTTAACCCAAAGGCCCCACAAATCCACGCTACCAATACACCATCCTATGTTCCTTGTTAGTATTATGGTGCAGATTTTATTTAACCTTGAATGTTTATATGGGCGGAAAGGGGAAGGGACTAGGCCTTCATCCCTGGTTCTATGTTTCTACCATGCGACCCTCCATATAATATATCCACAATTAAATAACCTCCACATATAGCCATTCCTTCGACTTAATAGCCAGCATATCCGCCATTTTGGTAGCCGCTTTGCTAGTTTAAAATTGTCTGCCATATATAGAAATATGTTATAACTGTGTGTATTAAAAGGGGAGGCCCATGGGATTCAACCGCGGGACATCCTCCATCCAACGCCCTAACTTAGTCTCTTCTAACCACTCCACCAACGGACTTAGTCTTGACATAACCACCACAAATTTGTATAAGAAGTGGTTTCAGGCAGTGCATTCGGGACATAAAAAACAGAGCACAAGAGTGGAGAACCGAGCGAGCCCGTACGGACTTGTATGGACTGGTAAAAATTTTGGCACACTTTTTGAGTTTTTCATTCATTTATTGCAAGAGAAGTGGCACGCAAACAGAGGCAAGGGTGCCTCTTGGGCCAAAACGTGTCTGACTTGGATCGACGCATGGAGACAGTCATTTTTAGGTAAAATGATGCCATGAACACAATGGTGGTGTTAGTTTTATGATATGAGCAAAGATTATGTGGCTTAACTTCAGAATGAGGTATACTTATGTATTTTGCCAAATTCTTTTGTGGAGTTAATAAAAATACCTACCCATTTGAGAGCAGGACCTGGAGACGTATTCCTCCAGGGACGAACTCCATTATCAATTTCTTTTTGTTCATATTGCATTATTATGTCTCTTTCCCTTCGGTTTTTCCCTTTTTTATGGTGTACTTTAGTTTATGCTCATTTAATACGATTCTTTAATAAGTCACTTGATGAAAAGATCATGGATCATGTATGTATTAGAGAAGTCATCTTTTACTTCAATTGTTGAGTATGAATGATTACTAGGGCCAAGCATAAGCAGGGTGAAGGAACTCTTAAGACATTCAATCCCGAAGTTAGTCATGCATCCCGAAGGAAGAAGATTTCAGAAGAGGACAAGCGTGATGAACAGGAGAAAAAATTTCACATGGTCTTTTATCACATGTCATAAATGGTTGAACGAATGTATGGATATTATGAGAAGAGGAATAAGAATAAATGGAAGAAAAAGTAAGCACCACCAGATGTTGATGCTTCGGTAAATCAAGGGGTTGGAGAGAGATCCTCCTGAGCCTCCATCTTCACCTTCAAGTTCTAGTTCTTATTCGTCTGAGCATTCTCATCACTCTCATCATTCTAGCCATAAAGCCTCTTTTAAGAAACCATTATTAAAGCTTGATTTAAAGTTTGCTTTACCTATGTTTAATGGAGATGTTAATCCTAAAACGTTAGCCAATTGGATCCGACATGTTGAAGTATATTTCCAGGGCATATTGACGAAGAGGAAGTTAAAGTACAATTGAATTCTCTTCGGTTTGAAGGCACCGCTCTCGTATGGTGGGAGACCAAGCTACAGGATAGAAGTAAGTGTAGTAATATTCCTTCCTCGTGGTCGCAATTTAAAATAGAGATAAGAAATAAATTCTATCCATTATGGTATTTACATAAAGCGATGATGGAATGGTAAAATTTAAGGCAGAGTAAAGGTCAGACTGTACAAAGTTTCATAGAAGAATTTAGGAAGAAATCTCTTGCATTAAATATTCCTTTGGATTCTTATGAAACTTTAATGAAGTATATTGGCGCACTTCACAGTTATATTCATCATACATTTCTCTTGTTTAACCCCACTAGTCTTGACGAAGTTTGTGTGCAAGCCACTCACCTTGAGAATAGGGGGAAACATGTTCAATAAGATCCCACGAAGAAACCTTCCAATTTCCCACACAAGACTTTCAATAATTTTAAAAGGAAGGAAAAGAAGATCGCTATAGTAACGAGAGAATGAGGAAAAACATATTTCACTCATTGCAAGAGGAGTGGTCATGATGAAAAACATTGTTAGAAACTACATCTAGAAAAGAAGCCGAAATAGTTCGGTGGAAAGGGGAAGACAAAGAATGTTGCTACAGTGCAGCAAGATCTTGGTTCTGAATCAAGAGATGAAGGAAATATCACAGCGGCTGGAGTACAAGGTATGAGCTATTTCATATACGAGTTGTATCTAAGCATACTAAGATAGATACATTATTTGATCTGGGTTCCCAAGTAAACTTAATATCTGAAGCACTTGTCAAGAAGATGGGTCTTTTAATGAAACCACATCCAAAGCCTTACCCTCTTGGTTGACTATGTGATAAAGAAAAAATTAATGTCACCAAACAATGTAGGGTCATATTTGCTATTTCTTCCAAGTTGATTGATGAAGTGGATTTGGATGTTGTACCGCTTGATATATGTGGCATAGTGTTGGGAAGTATGTATCTTTATGATAGAAAATCAGTCTTCTTTCATAATGAGAACAAATACCACCTTACTAAAGGGGGAGTGGAATATATTGTTAGATCTCACAACATGAGGGTAAATACGACATGTGTTAGTGGAGGGAAAATAAAAAGCTCATAAGCACTAATAGGAGATATGTACTCATGGTCGTCAAAGAGAAAGATGTCGGGACATCCGATGCTTTCTAAGGATGTGATTCATCTCATAAAAAGGAATTAATTGATATTGTTTCTAAGTATGATGATATTTTTTAGGAACTAGATGGATTACCTCCTAAGAGGGAAATCCAACATGAGATACTTCTTCAGCAGGATTCTCCTCTTCCTAATGTGGGCATGTACAGGATGTTAGTTGTGGAGATGATAGAGATCAAGAAGTATGTACATGGCTTATTGTATCAAGTGGTCATCAGGCCAAGTTCATCTCCTTGTGGTTCTCTGATCTTGATGGTTCCAAAGAAATATGGCATGTGGTGAATGTGTGTTGATTACCGGGCTTTGAAGAAAATCACGATGAAAAATCGATACCCTCTTCCTCCTATAGATGATTTACTTGATCAGTTGAAGAATGTTGTTTATTTCACTAAGTTGGATTTGCGCAATGGATATCATCAAATCAGGGTCACAAAGCATGATGTATGGAAAACTGCCTTTAAAACCAAATAGGGATTGTTTTAATGGTTAATTATGTCGTTTGGGCTTTGTAATGCTCCGACAACCTTCATGCGTGTAATGAATGATGTATTCAAGGCTTTCCTAGATGACTTTGTGATTGTATATTTAGATGACATTCTTTTTTTTAGCAGGACTTGGGATGAACATGTAAGGCATGTAAAACAAGTATTAGATACTTTGCAAAGGGAAAAGTTGTATGTGAAAATGTTGAAATGTGAATTTGGCAAGACTGCACTTGTGTACTTAGGTCATATTGTAGGAGGAGGACAATTGAAGATTGATCCTTCCAAAATCGATGTGATTGTAAATTGTCCTGAGCCAAAAAGTGTGACCGAGATCCAGAGCTTCTTGGGTGCAGTCCAGTATTGGAGGAGATTCATTCCCAACTTCTCCTTTATAGTAGCTCCTTTGCATTCCTTAACCAGTGTGAAGAACACTTTTCAGTGGGAAGGAAAGCAACAAAAATATTTCCACATTTTGAAGGAGAATATCAGTACCACACCAATATTAGCATTGTCGAATTGTCAATAGTCATTCAATATCGAGATAGATGTCAATGGATACGCCATGGGTGTAGTATTGATGGAATATCGTAAGCATATATGTTACCACTCTAATACTTTTAACCAAGATGTTGTTAACTATCCTACATATGATAAAGAGTTGTATGCATTAGTTCAAAGCGTAAATAAATGGAAGCACTCCTTGTTAGGGAAGGAAACCATCATACATACAGATCACCAGCCCTTACAGTATCTTCAAGCATGGACCAAACTGCAACAATCTCGGCACTACAGATGGATGGTTTTTCTAAAACAATTTCATTTGGTAATCAAGTACAAGAAGGGTACAAGTAACAAGGTAGAGAACTATTGTCTGCAGGGGAAGTTACTCTATCATCTTGGGAATATATGTATTCCTACAAGTGAACGATTCCATGTGATATGAGAAGCTCACACTTCTCTTGTGTCTGGGCATTTTGGGGTAGGAAAAAGTATGGCTCATTTGAAGAGGTTTTGTTATTGGCCTCAAATAAAAGCAATGCTAACTAAATTTGTAAAGAGGTGTTTGATATGTTATACTTGTAAGCCCACTAATAGAAAATTGGGGCTATACTCACCACTTCCTGTTCCATCTTGTCCATGGGAAAGAATTTCTTATTCGACAACACAGGTATTCCAACAGAGGACGGACACCTTCAGTAACCACTCACATAACCAGATCAAATATCAACACACCGATGTTTTCACATGGTAAAACCCATACGAGGAAACATCCATATCCCAGTGACGCAGACATCAACCCTAACGGCCCTCGGGTCTACAATCCGCTACAGGATCTCTCTACTTCCTCTCGTTTAGTCGGATTGACTCTTCGATTCCTCTTCGAGGAATACAAAAAACACAAAACGATGCTTCTCCACATGTCCTTACGAATTGAGCTCACGCGATTGAACACGAAGCCTCAATTCCTGCCTCCTTTTGAACAAATTATGTGGTCATGTTTCTCACGATTTTCGGACCTCGGAGTTCGCAACTTCACGACTTCTCCTCCCAAATCTTCAACTCTTCACCTTTTGAGACCCGAACTCCCGATGTGCCTAAGTGCTTGTCACAACTCACCACTCGCGAGTTCGTGAGTCGAAACTCCCAACTCTTGCTCCCAAAACTCATGATACCCAAAATGACGATATGGGCATGCTCCTTCTCTTGTCAGCACCCTTCGCACGTGACCACCAGCTAGGCCTAACTCTAGCACTTTTTGCTTCTCGCCGCTTCATGAGTTTTGATGTTGAACTCCCGGCTCTTACCTCGCGAATCCCTAAGACACGAGAGGTCAATGGGGTATTGACTTCTTTCAACAGACGACATGCATCCACTCGTCTCTTCCATGGGCCCACCTCGCGATTCTACCATGTGTCCCTCGTGCTAGCTTCTCACTTCACGATTCCACTCCTCAAGAGATGCCTCCTTGGTATCCCCAACACCCGAAGTGCCGAGATAATGAACTCGTCAGCAACCTTATCACAACTTGCGACTTCGAGAATTTTGGGACGGAAGTCTCAACCTTCTATCCTCTGAAACGTCGAAACGCCAAACCCCGATACACGTCACTGATAGTTGGCCCCACACACACGTTTCTTCACCCCTTCGGGACTTTGCCTTTAGAAACCTAGAGTACCCAACCTTTGGGCTCTCACCTCGTGAACCTTCAAATTCACGAGATCTCTAGATCTCTGCCACCTTTCCTCCCCGAATGAATGGCTCTGATCCACTCGCCACTTCGTTATTTTGCCTTTCGCGACTTCGCGAATCTCGCTACAAGGCCTTCGCTTCTCCTGCTCACGAAACCTTGAAATGTCGAAATGATTGGACTCTGGCACGTGTCCAAGTACTGGCCCCCACTACGAAACTTCTCACCTTGTCAGGGTTTTGGACTTCACAGTTTTGTGAATCCAAATGACGAAGTTTCGGTCTTTCCACCCACGAAACCCCGAAATGGAATTTCACGAGTAGATCCAACATTCCTCGTTGGCGTGAATCTACAACCCTCTATCTCTTGAGCTTCTGCTTGCAGAAAACAACCACCGTAACCTCCTTGCTCCTCTGCGAGATCTAACGTCTCGCGGGATTTCACAAATTCTCCATGGAGAATTCCGACCGTCCGTTCTCCCTTATGAGAACTTCTACAAATTTGATAAAGTGGTTTGCCACGGAACTTAACCGCCTACAACACAACCTTGTGACACCTCCTTTCAACACCTCAAGGCATAAACCTTCTGTGCTTTTCTTCAACAACTACGAAGACTCTATCCCTCCTGAGATTTCTCCAACTCCGAGTCTTAAAGAAGACTCCTGCACGCACTCCTTGTGGAAAATCCTTCAATTACTTCAAAGAATTGAAGTCCTTCGACTCTGCGCACTCCATGCAGCAGTAGTCCTTTAACAATCTCTCAGGTTCGCAAACTCTGAGACTTTACTCGGCCTACGCACGCCTTGCACGACTCCTGTGCCCAACTTGCACTTCTGCAAGAATGAGAACAATTGTTAACCCTCCTGAGATTTCAAAGATAAAACTATGAACTCTTGTCAACGCACTCGCGTACAACTTCACTGCACTCCTTGCAGGAACTCTTGCTCAGGTAGAGAAACAATTGAAACTCATTCCTTACTTTCTCTTAGACTTCAAACACAAAGCATGAAATCATATACACAACATATAAAGAAAATTTATAATAGAAAGTAAACATCCATGAGCATAACATTCAACAATGCATACACAGAGAATATCACAACACCATGAATCTGAATCAAAGCTTTTTGTATTAATCCAGAACTTATGTACATGGAATTCTTCTACACAGCTCTCTGTTTCTTTTTTTCTCTATGCTCAATCTTCACACTAATAATACAACTATGCAATGAGGGTGTCTATATCATGTTTCCCTCTTGCGCTCTAAAATGTCTAATCTAAGCATTAAATTCTATCTACCTACATTCATTACACATTAAGGCTCCTATATACTATGGATGAGAGAAGATCACTCAAGGTCCTTTTACAATAATACAAGCACGGCTCCATTTAATGACTTCATTAATATTTCAAAAAATTTTCAAAAAATGTGCTCAGTTCTTTTCCAGTTGTCTCTTATCTCCGCACTAGCTTGTTGTTGGCTATGCTTGCAGGCCCTTACAATGCTCCTGCATAATACTGCCTCGCTTGAAAATTTTCATGGGCTCCTGTCCATGAGTTCGTGCATAGTCTGCCCATGCTTATGTATTCCAGCTTCATTCTCCCAGCTGGCATATTCAACTGGATGGCCCTTCCACTTGACCAATTATTCAAAGTATTTCTTTTTCCTGGTATTATTACCAACTCTTTTTTCTAGTATGTGCTCCATCTGCGGCTTTTCTGCAACTGGAATTTGTTTTGTCCACTGAACCTCTGTTTGTTCATTTCCTGCTTCTGCTTCCTCAGCTTTATAAGGGTACAAATCTGAGACATTGAATATCGGAGAAATTTTGATCCCATCGGGTAATTCAATCTCATATGCATTCGCCCCAAATTTCTTCAAGAACCTACATGGTTCGATCTTCTTCATCTTGAGTTTATGATATGTTCCCCTCAGGAACCTTTCCTTTCTCAAATGTGCAAGGATCAAATTGCCAACTTCAAACTGAATTTCTCTCCTGCATTGATCTGCCCTACATTTATATTCTTGGCTTGAATGTTGCAATCGCTCCTTCACCTAGTTGTGAAGATCCTTCATCGCTTCTGCGAAATCCTCTGCACTAGAACTCCTAGTTACATTATGTTATGAATCTCTTAGTTCAGAATATCCTCTTGGCTGTATCCCATAAACAATTTGAAATGGACTCTGCCCTGTGCTCCTGTTGATTGAATCATTATAAGAAAATTCCGCTTGTGGCAGAATATTGTCCCACTGACTGTGGTGCTCTGTCACCAAACTCCTCAACAAGTCTCCCAAGCTCCCATTCACAGCTTCTGTCTATCCATCCGTCTGAGGATGATAAGATGAACTGAAAGACAAGTTCCTCCCCAACTTTTTCCATAAGGTTCTGTAGAAGTGTCCTACGAACTTAGTGTCTCGATCCAAAACTATGCTTCTTGTCAAGCCGTGAAGTCGAATGACTTCTTTGAAAAATAGGTTCGTAATGTGAGTTGCATCATTGGTTTTTTGACATGGAATGAAATGTGCCATTTTGGAAAATCTATCCACCACCAAAAAGATTGAGTCGAACCCTCTTTGTGTTCTTGGCAACCCTAATATGAAGTCCATGCTGACTACATCCCATGGCCTCTTAGGTATGGGCAATGGTTGATAAAAAACTAAATTATGCCTCTTTCCTTTTGAATGTTGACAAATTCTACATCTGTCCACAAATATTTTGATGTCTGCTCACATTCCTGGCCAAAAATATGACTCATTCAACTTTCCGAACATCTTGTCATGACCGAAATGTTCAGCCAATCCACCACTATGTTTCTCTTTCAGCAAATTCTCCCTCATGGAGCATTTTGGAATACAAAGTTGATTACCTTTAAACAGTAATCCTTCCTGGATCATGTATTCTTCCCATTGGCTTCTATCCCTGAGAATTGGATTCTCAGCTGCTTTGTATACCTCTTTAAAATTTGGATCATCTCTGTACATGTCCCTGAGATCAAAACCCAATGTTTTGACTCTGAACTCCTGCAATAGCAAACATTTCCTGCTCAAAGCATCAACAACTTTGTTAGTAGTTCCAGAAATATGTTTAATCAAAAAAGTGAAATTTTGCATATATTCAACCCATTTAACATGTCTTTGATTCAAATTCTCCTTTCGAGTCACAAATTGCAATGCATGATTATCACTATACAAGACAAACTCCTTGGGAATCAAGTAATGTCTCCATTTTTTCAATGCATGAATAATACCATAGAATTCCTTATCATACGTGGAGTATTTTATCTTGGCTTCTTTCAGCTTCTCGCTAAAGTATGCTATCATCCTATCTTATTGACTCAAGACTTCCCCTATTGCAAATCCACTTGCATCAAATTTCACTTGAAATGTCTTTTGGAAATCAGGCAACACCAGAATTGGTTGTTCCATGATTTTCCTTTTCAACAAATTAAAACTCTTTTCGGCTTCTTCTGTCGAGTGAAAATATGTGTGTCTCTTCTTCACTGTTTCCATCATCGGTGCATTAATTCCACTGAAATTCCTGATGAACTTTCGGTAGAAACTAGCCAATCCATGAAAACTTCTCACCTAAAAGATATTCTTTGGTGACGACCAATTCTTGATTACCTCCACCTTATCCGAATCCATCCTCAACTTATCTGTTGAAATAACAAACCCCAAATAAATGAGCTCCATCTTCATGAATGAGGATTTCTTCATGTTTATCAACAACTTCTCTTGATGTAGCCTCTGCATCACTGTAGCCAAATGTTTCAGATGCTCTGCCTTTGTTTTACTGAAAATCAGTATGTCATCAAGGTACACAATGACAAATTTTCCGATTAAATCCTTTAGGACTTCATTCATCAATCTCATGAAAGTACTTGGTGCGTTTGTTAAGACAAATGGCATAACAAGCCATTCATACAACCCTTTGTTAGTCTTGAAGGTTGTCTTCCATTTGTCACCTTCCCTCATGCGAATCTGATGATAACCACTCTTCAAGTCAATCTTCGAAACAAAATTGGCCCCACTCAAGCAATCCGTCAGATCATCCATCCTTGGCAACGGAAATCTATACCTGATGGTTATTTTGTTGATTTCCCTTGAGCCAATACACATCCTCCAGCCTCTGTCTTTCTTCGGACTGAGTACTATCAGAACAACACACGGACTCAAGCTTTCTTTGACCAAACCTTTGTCCAACAATTCATGGACTTATCTTTTGACCTCTTCATTCTCCTGCGACATCAATCTGTACGCTGCTTTGTTTGGTAAACTAGCTCCAGGTATGAGATCGATTTGATGACTTATACTTCTAATCGGTGGCAACGAACGAGGTAGTCCGTCCACTACTATGTCAGCGAACTCTTCCAGCAGTTCCTGAACTTCTTCTGGTAAATCATCTACCCTTGTGTTGGTTAAAACAATATTTGGCTTCCTGACCACAATGAATTGCAGTTCCTCCTTCTTCTTAACCTCTGTAAGAAGTTCCTTCCCACTCATGAGAAGTACAGTGTTACTTACTTCATGCTTCACCTCTTTATCCTTAATCAGCAACAGCATGTGAGTTCTCCCATTCTTCTCTAGGGTGTATGTGTTCATTCTCCCGTCATGAATCACATTCCTATCATATTGCCATGGTCTACCCAACAATAGATGACAAAAATCCATAGGAATAACATCACAGAGTATTTCATCTTTATACCCTCATATTTTAAACTCAACTAAACATTGCTTAGTGACATTTACCTGATGTCTTTTTTGCAACCACAAAAACTCTGTATGGGTTTGGATGATCAATCATCTCTAGCTCCAACTTTTCTACCATCTCTGTTGAAATGATATTATCCGTGCTACCAGTGTCTATAATAACTTTACATTTCCAGTCTTTGGTTTTGCATGCAGTCCAAAAAAGTCTATTTCTTTGGACTGAACTCTCCACCTCCTTCTCTGGTTTCAACAGACCCTTTTGCATCATCAGGGATCTTCCTCCTTCAGCATCCTCTGCCTCAACATTTCACCTTTGTGCTTTGGCAATGTGAGTCTCTCCTTCCTCTTTCTTCTTGTCTAGACATTCATAAGACTTGTGTCCGACATTTCCACACGTGAAGCATTTTATCAGTCCACTTCTTCCTCTTCCTCTACCTCTAGTACGAGGAAAAATGTTGTTATCAGCATACTCTCCTCTCTGATCATCATACTGCCTCCTCCATCCAGCATATTTCCCTTTCTGTGATCTTCCACCTCTCTCAATATGAGGTTGAGGTTTCTTCCAGTCTTCCTTAGGCTTCTGACTTCTATCTTGGACAACTGATTTTCCCCTGGCTTAACTTCTGCCTCGACCTCTTTGACCTTGTTTTCGGCTCATCTTCTCTTCCACCTTTAGAGCCATTTGATAAGCATATTCCACCATTTGGATGGTTATCATGCTCATATCGTCTTGAATTTCATATCACAGGCCATTCATATAACTGGCAACCTTTTCATCATTACTTTCATGATGACCTGCTCCGATGTTCAGCCAGTAGAACTCTTCAG
Organism: Picea engelmannii; assembly: GCA_009831015.1. Lineage (NCBI taxonomy): Eukaryota > Viridiplantae > Streptophyta > Pinopsida > Pinales > Pinaceae > Picea > Picea engelmannii. The sequence continues at coordinate 190,304 of ML795733.1, read as the reverse complement.
TGTACTCATTCACTGTCATCGGCTTCTGTCTCAACTTTTGCATCCTTCGAAACAGAGTAATTTGGTAATCTCTGGGAATGAATTTCGCTTTCATCTTTGCAATCATCCTATCCCAACTCTTGATTTTCTGCTTACCTTGGCAGCATCTATCAGGTTGCAGTTCATCCCACCATAATGTTGCATGTCCTTTAAGTCTTGTGACAACATGTTTGACCTTCTTGTCTTCTTCGACATATTCATAGTCAAAATATGTGTCCAGAGCTCTAATCCAGTCTAGAATCTCTTCAGCATCCAAGTTTCCCTCATAAACTGGAATGTCCATTTTGGCTCTTGCACTCATTCTTGCAACAGCTCTAAGAAAGTGTTCATTTTCTGCATCTTCTACTGTGTCTTATTCTTCTCCATGTACAACTTCATCTTCTCTTTTGGACTCACTGACATCTCCAATATCAGTTGTGCGCCTCTGCTTTATTTCCATGTCCACGACTCTGGCACGTAGGTCATGTATATCTCTTTACACGGCTAGATTCGACACCTGTCTACCTATTTCTCTTGACACCTCCCTATCCTCTAGCGGATCGGTTTTTTGTCTATCCCTTCTCCTCGATGGCATGACTGAAATTCCTTCTCGCTTTTCCTGCCTGAAATTGATCCGTCAGATCTTTTAATGACTTATGGTTGAGTTTTAATTTTGCATGCGTTAATTAACCATTTGAGAAACTTAGTGAAAGAATGAGGAAAGAAGAGGAATTATGATAGCCATATACACATATACAGATCTGGAATGAAATAATAGACAGCAAACCATAACACGCAAATTGATAACGGAGTTCGACACAACTTTGCCTACGTCTCCGGGCCTTTTTCTCTGTGGGGGAGGCTTCTTTATTTATATTCAAAAGCTCAAAAGTACATTGCTGCAATGCCAAATGGATACAATACTGATCTTTTCATGTTCTTCCAGATCTCTAGAACCATGAAAAGAAAACGGCACGCAAAACGGACGTCCGGAGCTCCCAGAAATGGTCTGACAACGTCTCCTCCTCAAAAGCTTCTCTGCCTCAAAATGGATTTGTATTGGTTTCCCTTTAGTATAACACTACTCTGACTACTCCAATGGCTTCAGAGCATCGAAAAACCCCTGTCTGGGCTCTTTCGGCACCTCAATCGATTGAAAAACGAAGAAGTTATGCCTCCTGGAAGTTTTCCCCTTCAAGCTTGTTGTCACTGGTCCTACAAAACGCACCCTCTCCATTGAACCTAGATCACACGCAATAAGTAGTGGGAAAACCCAGCACCGGGTGCAACCACGCCAACGGTGCAAACCATAGGACGGTTAAGGGCACGCCAGCCCCTAACCGCCTAGGCACCTGGGCACATGGGCCATATGACCTCGCGCAAAAGGTAAAAATGTTAACCGTTTAAAAACCACATTTAAACCGCACGCCAACTGTGGTCACATGGAGTAATATATAGAACCACGGCATTACATAACCCCATGTGCCAACCATTGGGTGTTGTAACATATAGCATGGTCATATTATGCAAACACGACCGCGGGTCGTGGCTAAGCCCCGGCCCGACCCCCCCGTCGTATGTAACATTACACAAACATAAATAATATGTGAAACGTATAGTTAATAAAAAATATAGCGTGGTGCAATGGTTTGTTGGACTTTGTTAAATCGTTGCCAAAGGGGGAGGTCACCGGTTCGAATCTGGTCGACTACACAAAATTTTGATCAAACCAAAACCAATAAAGGGGTGCCACGTGGAAGCCCATGATTGGGCCACGTGGCACCCAATCATTGACCAAAAAATGCCACATGTCACAACATCATTCGCCTTCAACAACCAACCATATGTTTCCACGTCATCATACGATCATGCCACGTCACCTCTGCCACGTCAACTGTCATGTCAGATGTTGACGTCATCCGTGCCACATGTCACCCTTCCAGTGGTGACACGTGTCACCTCTGCATTGGTCCATCCATACGCCAAACTGACCTATCATGCTCTGCCACATGTCATCTGCTGGAGCTGCCATGTCACCTGTATGGACCTGCCACGTCAGCAATTTGTTTTGCCTATTTGACTTATCGAACAGAACGGGATATCTTCTCCATACAGAGCCTGTTTGACAAAGTAAATATACCGTCGGAATCAGGAAGATGAGACGGACGCAATGGCACGTGTTTCGTCACATTCTGAGAACTTTTATTTTTGAACATTTTTCAAGCCCTGTCAGGCTTCTGGATCCAATTTTGGATCACACCTCCCCACAATAATACCTTTTGGTCCCCAAAAGGTTACTGATCAGTCAACAAGCTCGGGATAGGCCACTCGGATTGCTCTCTGTCTCGGAACTTTGTCCTGTGCACCTGTCTCATCAAGATCAACTGTAACACAATCATGACGACTGACAATATATTGTTAGCCATTTGAACCCTGTTACATCTTACTGAAGCCACTATCATCCATGTAGAAAACATTGCTAATGAAAGCATCAAAAAGACGACTGCAAATGAACTGATATACTTAAAATATTTGCACGACATGAGCTTATCTTGAAGCAACTTATGATTGATTTTCCATTCAACAACCATGTCTTGTTCTTTCTTAAGATCAATTACTTCATTTGAAACAATTATTGGTTTGTTGCATGCTTGCACTGCATTCGTTAATTGTTCC
>ML795733.1:167931-187560 GCA_009831015.1 Picea engelmannii | reverse complement strand
GATGAGCATGAACCACATAATCATGACCTACTTTAGTGAATTGATATTGATTCTTTGTCCTGTAGATAATTGCCTTACGATCAAATAAGTATGGACTACCTAAGATCATTCCACATTCTCTTAACGACACAACATCACAAGTTACTTCGTCCACATACTTAGATGAAATTGCAAATTGGATTGTGCACTGTTTAGTTATGTGCATCTGATGATGATTGCTTATCCATTTAAGTGTGTAAGGCTTATGATGAGTTTTTGTTTTTAACCCCAATTGCTTAACCAATTCTTCTGAAATTAGATTAGATTGAGATCCACTGTCGATTAATGTGTCTATCTTAGTGTGTCGCATAATTACCCTTATATGAAACAAGTTGCTTCTACAATCAATCTCTTCACCATTCTTACCTGTCATGCCAACCAATGAAATCTTTGACTCATCACCTGAATCCGATCCCAAGTCTATGGGTTTTGATGTCGTTGCCACTGTTTGAGTTCCCTTCTTTTCTTTGAACCACTTTGGCCTCTTCTCAAGATGCAACTGCCAACATCTGTCCTCATCATGTCCCTCTTTCTTGCAATGTTTGCAAGAGGGTTTTCCTTCCTTATTTTTCACTGCATTTGCATTCTTGTCATTGCCATGCCTTTTCCTCTTGTCCTCTTTCCTCGAAGACAACGATTCCCCTGACACACCTGCTTTCCTTGCTTCAATATACGTAGCTTGAACATAAACCTCATCAATTTTAGTGGGTCCAAACATAAAAACAGTGTTTCTAATATGCGCAGGCAAACCTCCTATATACTTCATAAGGGTTTCCTGTGTTTGCAAAGGAATGTCTAACATTAATGCCATTTTTCTAAATCCATCGGTGTATTCCTGCACTGTTTGTCCTTTTCTTAGTTTTAAAGATTGCCATTCAATTATTGCTTTTTCTTTATAACCCAAAGGATAGAATTTTTTCCTAAGTGCAGAAATGAAATCCTTCCATGATGGAAATACATTACCCACATTTTGTGTTCCTTTTTGCAGCTTGCTTTGCCACCAGATAAGAGCTGTACCTGCAAGTCTCAAAGATGCCAACTTGATTTGTGCGGCCTCATCATTGATCTGTTGCACACTGCAGTATACCTCCATCTGCCTGATCTAGTTATCAATTTTTTTTGCATTTACTTCACCATCATATATGGGCAACTCAAATTTTACATCAAGTTTTAACAATGGCATTTCATGTTAATTCTTATGAACATTTTTCTTTCCACTAGATTTAGAACTTGAACTTGAAGAAGAAGGAGGTGTTGATGGAGATGAAGGAGGAATCTGAGGATGGTCCTCTTCCTCTTCACTTTTTCCCTTTGAAGAATCACCCAAAAATGGTCGCTTCCGTTCCAAGTAATCTTCGTACAAGACTTTCACCATCTCCGACATAGCAAGGAATGTTTTCCGGAATGTTTTCTCATCTTGAGAAATACCTTCTTCTGATGCCATCTTCTCGCTATGAGAAGCCCTTTTTCTCAATCCAATTAATGGATTATCATGCAACAAACTCGCCTTCACCACACTGTAGCTTTTCCCTGGTTAACATGCAACTCAAATCCAAACGTCAACTAGCTCTGATACCACTTGATCCGTCGGATCTTTTAATGACTTATGGTTGAGTTTTAATTTTGCATGTGTTAATTAACCATTTGATAAACTTATTGAAAGAATGAGGAAAGAAGAGGAATTATGACAGCCATATACACATATGCAGATCTGAAATGAAATAATAGACAGCAAACCATAACACGCATATTGATAACGGAGTTCGACACAACTTTGCCTATGTCTCTGGGCCTTTTTCTCTGTGGGGGAGGCTTCTTTATTTCTGTTCAAAATCTCAAAAGTACATCATTTCAATGCCAAATGGCTACAAGACTAATCTGGTCATGTTCTTCCATATCTCTAGAACCATAAAAAGAAAATGGCACACAAAACGGACGTCCGGAGCTCCCAGAAATGGTCCGACAACGTCTCCTCCTCAAAATATTCTCTACCTAAAAATGGCTTTATATTGGTTTCCCTTCAGTATAAATCTACTCTGACTGCTCCAATGGCTTCAGAGAATCCAAAAACCCATGTCTGGGCTCTTTCAGCACCTTAATCGGTCGAAAAACAATGAAGTTATGCCTCCTGGAAGTTTTCCCCTTCAAGCTTGTTGTCACTGGTCCTACAAAACGCACCCTCTCCATTGAACCTGGCTCACACGCAATAAGTAGCAGGAAAAACCAGCACCGGGTGCAACCACGCCAACGGTGCAAACCGTAGGATGGTTAAGGGCACGCCAACCCCTAACCGCCTAGGCACCTGGGCACATGGGCCATATGACCTCGCGCAAAAGGTAAAAATGTTAACTGTTTAAAAACCACATTTAAACCGCGCACCAACTGTGGTCACATGGAGTAATATATAGAACCACGGGCTTGCATAACCCCACGCGCCAACCGTTGGGTGTTGTAACATATAGCATGGTCATATTATGCAAACACATGACCGCGGGTCGGGGCTAAGCCCCGGCCCGACCCCCCCGCCGTGTGTAACATTACACAAACATAAATAATATGTGAAACATATAGTTAATAAGAACTATAGTGTGGTGCAATGGTTTGTTGGACTTTGTTAAATCGTTGCCAAAGGGGGAGGTTACCGATTCGAATCTGGTCGACTACACAAAATTTTGATCAAACCAAAACCAATAAAGGGGTGCCACGTGGCAGCCCATGATTGGTCCACGTGGCACCCAATCATTGACCAAAAAATGCCACGTGCCACGATATCATTCACCTTCAACAACCAACCAGATGTTTCTATGTCATCATACGATCATGCCACATCACCTCTGCCACGTCAGATGCTGACGTCATCCGTGCCACGTGTCACCCTTCCAGTGGTGACACATGTCACCTCTGCATTGGTCCATACGTACACCAAACCGACCTATCATTCTCTGCCACATTTCATCATTCGAGGCTGCCACGTGTCATCTTTTGGAGCTTCCACGTCACCTGTACGGACCTGCCACGTCAGCAATTGTTTTTGCATGTTTGACTTATCGGACATAATGCGATATCTTCTCCATACGGAGCCCGTTTGACAAAGTAAATATACCGCCGGAATCAGGAAGACGAGATGGACGCAATGGCATAGGTTTCTTCGCATTCCGAGCACTTTCATTTTTCAGCATTTTTCAAGCCCTATTAGGCTTCTGGATCTGATTTTGGATCAGAAATATACAAACAAGAATTAGGCTCTTATACCAAATGATGTAGACACCGACCCTATCGGCCCTCGGGTTGACAATCCTCTACAGGATCACTCTACCTCCTCTCCTTGAGTCAAATTGACTCTTCGATTCCTCTTCGGGGAATCCAACAAACACAAAATGATGCTTCTCCATAGGTCCTTACGAATTGATCTCACGTGATTGAACAGGAAGCCTCAATTCCCACCTCCTTTTGACCAAATGATATGGTTGTGTTTCTCACGATTTCGGGACCTCGGAGTTCGCAACTTCTCCTCCCAAATATTCAAATCTTAACCTTTCGAGACCCAAACTTCCGATGTGCCTAAGTGCTTGTCACAACTCGCCACTCGCGAGTTCATGAGTTGAAACTCCCAACACTTGCTCCCAAAACTCGCAATACCTGAAATGCCGATATGGGCATGCTCCTTCTCTTGTTAGCGCCCTCCACGCATGACCACCAGCTAGGCCTAACTCTAGCACTTTTCTCTTCTCGTCGCTTCGTGAGTTTCGATGTCGAACTCCCGGCTCTTACCTTGTGAATCCCTGAGACACGAAAGGTCAACGGGGTATTGACTTCTTTCAACAGACGACACACATCCACTCGTCTCTTCCACGGACCCACCTCGCAATTCAACCATGTTTCCCTCGTGCTACCTTCGCACTTCACGATTTCGCTCCTCAAGTGATGCCCCCTTGGTATCCCCGACACCCAAAGTGTCGAGATCCTGAACTCGTCAACAACCTTATCGCAACTCGCGACTTCAGGACTTTTGGGATGAAAATCTCAACCTTCTATCCTCTGAAACGTCGAAACGTCGAACCCCGATACACGTCATCGATAGCTGGCCCCACACACACGTTTCTTCACCCCTTCGGGACCTCGCCTTTAGCAACCTAGAGTACCCAACCTTTGGGCTCTCACCTCGCGAACCTATGAATTCACGAGATCTCTAGATCTCTGCCACCTGTCCTCTCCGAATGAACGACTCTGATCCACTCATCACTTCGCTACTTCGCCTTTCGCGACTTCGCGAATCTCGCTACAAGGCCTTCGGTTCTCCTGCTCATGAAACGTTGAAATGCTTGGACTCTGGCACGTGTCCAAGTACTGACCCCCACTATGAAACTTCTCGCCTTGTCAGGGTTTCGGGCTTCGCAGTTTCGCAAATCCAAATGACGAAGTTTCAGTCTTTCCACCCACGAAACCCCAAAATGGAATCTCGCGAGTAGATCCAATGGTCCTCGTTGGCGTGAATCTACGACCCTCTCTCTCTTGAGCTTCCACTTGCAGAAAACAACCACCGTAACCTCCTTGCTCCTCTGCGAGATCTGACGGCTCGTGGGATTTCGCAAATTCTCCATGGAGAATTCCGACCGTCCATTCTCCCTTCTGAGAACTTCTTCAAATTTGATAAAGTGGTTTTCCACGAAACTTAACAGCCTGCAACACAACCTTGTGACGCCTCCTTTCAACACCTCAAGGCATCAACCTTCTGTGCTTTTCTTCGACATCTGTGAAGACTCTATCCCTCTTGAGATTTCTCCAACTCTGAGTCTTAAAGAAGACTCTTGCACGCACTCCTTGCTGAAAATCCTTCAATTACTTCAAAGAATTGAAGTCCTTCAAATCTGCGCACTCCCTATAGCAGTAGTCCTTCAACAACCTCTCAGGTTCGCAAACTCTGAGACTTTACTCAGCCTATGCACACCTTGCACGACTCTTGTGCCCAACTTGCACTTATGCAAGAATGAGAACAATTGTTAACCCTCCTGAGCTTTCAGAGATAAAAATCTAAACTCTTGTCAACGCACTCCTTGCGGATAACTTCACTGCACTCCTTGCAGGAACTCTTGCTCAGGTAGAGAAACAATTGAAACTCATTCCTTACTTTCTCTTAGACTTCAAACACAAAGCATGAAATCATATACACAACATATAAAGCAAATATATAATAGAAAGCAAACATCCATGAGCATAACATTCAACATTGCATACATAGATAATATCACAACACCATGAATCTGAATCAAAGCTTTTTGTATTAATCCAGAACTTTTGTACATGGAATTCTTCTACACAGCTCTCTGCTTCTTTTTTTCTCTATGCTCAATCTTCACACTAATAATACAACTATGCAATGAGGGTGTCTATATCCCATTTCCCTCTTTCGCTCTAAATTGTCTAATCTAAGCATTTAATTCTATCTACCTACATTCATTACACATAAAGGCTCCTATCTACTGTGGACGAGAGTGGATCGCTCAAGGTCCTTTTACAATAATACAAGCATGCCTCCACTTAATGACTTCATTAATATTTCAAAACATTTTCAAAAAATGTGCTCAGTGCTTTTCCAGCTATCTCTTATCTCTGCGCTGGCTCATTGCTTGCTATGTTTGCATGCCCTTACGATGCTCTTGCATCACCCATCCAACCCGGCCACTTGGAGCGGTTTATTAATGCAAAAGAAAAAGATTACAGAGATATTTTACAAGAGAGTTTCTCACAATCGATCTTCGGCAAATGACCCTCCATGCTCTTTAAATAGAGATCATGGACCAATCAGGTGTTAAGCCATGGATCAATGGTCATTAAGATCAATGAGAGTATGAACCGTCGGATCACTCAATGTCGGGAACATATCGTGACCATCAGATTTCCTAACTACAAATGCATACTAAAGAAACACACTAAGAAACACACTTTTACCTAATAACACATTAGACCAAGTAGATATTAACAAACTCCTAAGTGTCTAAATATCCTAACATCCCCCCTTAAGAACAACTTGGGATAGGATTGTAGGATTTACAATGGTGACACAATAGGAGAAGGAAGGAGGCATTAGAGCCTATCCCCCCTTAATGACAACTTCCTGAACTCCTAACATAGATCGAAGTTTGGAAAAATTTTCTTCTGTAAGAGACTTTGTGAAAATATTTACAACTTGATCTTCTGTAGGACAAAAGAGCACTTCAATAACTTGATCATGAATGATATTTCTGATGAAGTGCATGTGTATCTCGATGTGTTTTCTACCCTGATGTTGAATTGGGTCTTTGGCGAGCTTGATGGAACTCTAATTATCACGCCAATGGTTTGTCGGATGCTGTTGTTGGAATCCAAACTCTGAAAGGATCTGTCGAAGCCACAAGGCTTCCTGACTTGCAATTACCATTGCTCGGTACTCTGCTTCTGCTGAAGAATGTGCAATAGCCTCTTTCTTCTTACAATCCCAAGTGACAGGTCCTGAACCAAGGCTGAAAACATAACCTACAGTAGACTTCCGATCATCAGGGTTGCCGACCCAATCTGAATCAGTGAAACCAACCAATAAATGAGTCCCCTCTGAACTGTAATGTATCCCGAATTGAACTATACCATGGACATAGCGAAGCATCCTTTTAGCTTCTTTCCAATGGCTTTCATGGAGTGTTTTCATATACTGGGCAACAAGACCAACAAAAAAGGAAATATTAGGATGGGTATGATTCAAGTATAAGAGGCTTCCAACTAACTAATGGTACAAGGTGTCATCAACTTCAAGAGAAGTACATGTGGATGTAATCTTGACTCTATACTGGAAGGGAGAAGGGGTTCGTTTACAATCATCCATGTGAAAGCAACGAAGAAGGTCACAGGCATACTTAGACTGGGAAAGAAAAATTCCTTCATTGGTTTTCAAAACTTGGAGTCCAAGGAAATAGTGCAAAAATCCTAAGTATGTCATCTGAAATTTCTTCTTAAGGGTGGTTTTCACATGGTTTAAACTCCCATCTACCGAAATCCCGATACGGCCAAGACTATCGGATCAGGGGGAGATTCGCAACCATCGATCTCATCGAAGGTAAGATTTCAGGTTTTGGGGTTTGAAGAGTCGAAAGACTTGACTCTCTTACATCGTTGAGTCGCGAAATGCGAAAGGCGCCTCTTGGCTTGGCATGTGGCCATAACCAACGATCACATGGAGGTGGATAAGGGAAGAGCTAGCCTGCGCTTGGCCCCCATAGGAATTCATGGATTCTATCCCTTGAAGAAGAGCGAAAATTTTATTTTTTTCGTGGTGGGTATGTGACAAATTGGTATCAGAGCATGGTTACAAAACTTGGCCTTCTTGGGTTCATGTACGAGTCACGTAAGGAGATATTGTTATCTGCATTTTCTCTTCAAGGAGAAGGACTACATAATGAAACTGTAATTTGGGAATTTCTACGGAATTCCAGCAAAGTAATTCTATTGTTCCTTTGTCAAAATGATAACTACTCTTATAGGAGTAGGGATGCACTGATCAATATTATTGATAAGACCTGAGTATGAATAACAGAGGTGGAATAAATTGTGCTATGAAGCTGCATAAGCCAGAAAAGGAACATGAACTGAGTTGTTCTGTTATAGTGTGAAGATGGCTACCTACTAAAGCAAGTAGAGTCTCTTGCAATTGAGATGGTTGGTTAGGTAAGAATTAAGATCCTCATGAAGAACTCCTTCATGATTTAGGAAATATGGTAAGGACTGGTAGGATCCTTAGAAAGTTATAATTATTGCATTATTAAAAGACTAAACCCTGAGCATATAACTCCTCATGATTTAGAGGACTGATGAAAATATATAGGGTCAGATTATCTGGCCTATAATGGTTAGAATTGACAACAAGGATAATATATTTAAACAAGATTAAGAGGAGTCCTTTGGGACTGTTGCTAATTCCCAAGAGTGACCCTTGTTGGTTGTTCCCATAAAGAGAGGGTAATATCCATATGAGTTATGACTATGAGATTAGTCCTGTAAGTAACTTAAAAGCTCAGAAGAGATAGCGGGGAAATTTTGTATGCCGAGTGTGCATATAGAGCACAGGGAGTGCATATAGAAACAATCTTTTGTTAAAGTTTCAAAGCTCCGGAGGTTGAACACAGAGGATGATTCTAGAAGTGTTGATGCCAAGTTCATGGCTAGAAGTCATTGAAAATATGAATGAACGGTGGAATTCTCAGAGGCAGGAATACCAAAATTAAGTGAACCGTTAGATCTAGTAGATCAGTGGAAAAGATAAGGATGATAACCTCTCATCACTCACAAACTTAGGAGGAATAGTATCTGTTAGATTGGAATCAACGAGAGTCATTGATCTAGAGCTTCGAGGTTTCGGCTATTGGGAAAATAGAAGCGAAGACTTTCCCAAAGTCGCGCAAGGTAAATCATCGATTCAATTAGGGTCGTTGGTTAGCAGATGACTTGAACCGTAGATCTGGTGTAATCGAATCTTCGGGAGTCGGAGGTTTAGAGGTCAACGTGTAAAGTTTTGAGAAATTGCATGTCATGAAATCTCAACATCCAACCGGATTCGTTGTATTGCGACGGGCGGTGGATCATTGATATGACACATACACATTTTGGGGATTCAAAATCAGGAGTTAGGAGGTGAAGACTCCGCCAGAATCCCGAAAGGTGGAAAGTCGATATTTGATCAGGACCGTTGGTTGGCAGAGAGATCTGGACTGTGGGATCCAGGTTGCAGGACCCTCGTGGATCAGAAGTTTGGGAAACGGTGGACCCCAGGTTCCGAGTGAAGGGTCATGTGAATAAAAGAACCGAGAAAACCCTAGCCTCGGTCTTTCGGGTTTTCATATTTTGTGGATCGAGGAACAAGAGTTCCTTGCAACAAGAATCTCGAAATCAAGAAATGTGAAGTGCCTTTTAGTTTAGATCGTGGTCACCGCCAATTGTCGCGTGAGGAGAAGGCGTGAACTAGCATGATGAATACTTATATGTGTTCAATTGTACTCGAGTGCATGATTTTAATGCATTGTGAAGCTTCATAATAGGAAGCCTGATATTAATACCGGTAAGGTATGAATGATATTAAATGTGCAAGTAATGCACATGTATGATGTAAGAGTATAAGTATACTAGAGGCCCAATATGATTTCCCTGATGAGTGAAACGTGAAGCAAGTATTTCTCTTGTCCAGATTAAATGAATACTATGGAGGCATAGCTGACTCCTTTCTGGGGAGTCATGAAAGTTTTGTTCAAAATAATAGCTTGAGGGGAATGTATTCCATTTCCTCAGGAAGTACCAATATAATTAGATGAAAGGGTAAATGAGCAAAGATTCTCTCTTGTCATAATAAGAGACAAATTATTATGCCTTTGAGCATCACATGAGAAGGATTGTGAATGAATCTGAATTGACTGATCTTAACAGTAAAGATGCATGTGGGCTGTAAAAAATACCTATGGCAACTGCACATAGGCTTACGATTATGAGTATAGATAAGTACATCATGGATGTAAGTTAGCAAAAACCTAGAACATGTGTTGATGCATAATCTGGAATAAATACCAGAAAGGTATGTCTATGTCCCTTAAAGAATGCTTATTAACAAGATGAAGCTAATTTGAGCTTGAGGCGATCACAAATAGTGATGGATATGCAACAAGGGAGTTGCATGCCGAATGAGTTCCCAGTGGAGGAACTGTGTAAGGACTTTGTCAGAAGAACAGAGTCACAACCATGATAATTGTTGAAGGTTGGACAATGGGATGCAAGGCTTGTCCGTATATAAGAATCATGTAATTAATAGAAGACTAACAACTGAATACTGACCATTCCGATAACCGAATGGAAGTGTGCAGGATGCACATGTTCATGATTCCTTATGAACAAACATGTTCTATTAAAGCATGTTGTGGTATCCCAAAAAGGGTTAGGGTGAGGCCTAACAAAGGCGGCTCAAGGAAAAGAGCAGGAAGATCCCAACAGGGAGTAGAACTGCAAAAGCAGAGAAGAGACAATGAGGCCTTAAAGATAACTCGGTTGGGCTGAAAATTCCCAGGTGATGTAGAATTAATTTAAAGAAGGGGAGAGCCCTCAATTCTTTCCTTTCTTTGCATTATGTTTTCTATGGGATGAGAAAGCTAGAACATTGATGAACGGAAATGTTTTGACACCCTAGTGATGATGGTTGTAATACTGTGAAACGATTGAGAACTGTTGTGTTGCACTCATGAAAACATTAAGGATAGTGTGATGAAGTACATACGGATATGCTGGGACATGTCTGAAAATATTTTATTAATTTAAATGCTATGCTACTTTCATTTTAATTTACATGACGACTAATCTGCCTATGGCATATGTCATGTGTAGAAAGAAATAAGATTGGAACTGTTGAGAAGGACAGTTGTCAATAATGAACAACCTCAAGCAGAGGGTGACCATGGGGAGGCTGCGGTCGAAATATTTTTGACAGGACTATGAAAATATCGCTAAAGCATTGTTGATGAGGTAGAGATCAGAAAGAGAGTGCTAGCAGCCAAGAACCGGTATAAAGATATTTGTGCCTATGTGGCACAAGGTATGAAGGGATTTGGTAAGAACCCCTTCTGAAATATTTTATTGTCTTAGTGTTATGCATGAACTTTGAAAGGAAGTTGTATGTTGTGGATACCTAAGTAAGGTATGATTCGGAAAGGAGAACCTGAATAATGGAGGTATGAACCTCTGGTAGTAAACACTATTTGTAACCATTGGGAGAATTCATGAACCGATATGTCATGAATGCATTGACCAATCAAGGAGTGCTTAAAAGCATTCATGTGAAACTTTGAGTTCTGGTATACTGATTTTGGGTCGTGATCGGCCTATAGTAGGAAGCATGGTCCTATTGTAAGAATGAATGAAAACGAATAGGCCATGTGGTGGAGAGGTTGGTTAGTTTCCAACACACCATGGCCAAGAACCTGTCATAAAGTGTAACAAACTTGAAATCAATGTAGGGGTGCATTGGGTATAAATGTGGCCACAAAAGTTGCCGCATTCGTTAAAATCAATTGATATTTGAATCACATTTTGAAAATTTGGTAGGCTGGAATGATGCATAGGTAAGGGATGATGTATCCTTTTTCTTTGAATCCTTGAATAGATTAAATGACTTGGACTGTTAGTATACTTGATTTTCAAAAAAGGTAATGTACACGAAAAACTAACACTTGTTTGGCTGTGTAAAGAATGAAATTGCAGGGAGGAAAGGGTCTTGGATATGGCAGTGTTGTAAGTCCATAAGGAAGATCGATTGCCTACTGAGCCAAACTGCAAGGAATGGTATTTCCTTTTTGAGAAAGTAATTTAATTGTTAAGTATGCACAATTATGAAATTGTTGTGACGATGTTGTAAAGGTGCAATAAAATGTATATGAATGAAAAAGATAACAAGTTGTTTGGTCGATTGAAGTTGAAAGTGCAGGAAGCAAAGGGGTATTGGATATGGCAACATTGTAAGCCCATAAGGAAGGCCAATTGCCTGCTGAACCAAACCATTATGGGAAGGAAAGTCCCATAATTATGAATCTGGTTCCTGTGTGGAACAAATATGAAAACAAATCGTGAGATTGGAAAATCTATGGGTGAAAGATTTTCAATAAAATTCTGAAAGTTAGAATTTATAATTATGTCTCATGAATTTTGTACACCTGTGATACAGGTGAGAAGAAAAGACATGTCCAGAAAGGACAGATGAGGGTTGTCAAAGTTGAAGATGATGAACATGGCTACTACTGAGCCATGAAAACCCCATGATAAGTCACGATCGCCTGAAAATTATTGTGTTGAGGTAACACAAGATGGAGGTACGCCTCGGCAGAGAAAGTCTGAGGGATTCCTCGACTGTAAGACTCGATAGAGTCTCTAAAATTTTCCTGTGTGAGAAAACCTTGACAGGGAAAGATGGATCACCCGACGGACTGTATAACAGTGAAGGGGATGCCTAATCCTAGGCCTGGAGGGTGAGTGACCAAAAGGAAGAGGATACCTTAATAATTCTTGTAAACTATTGGGATCATGCACACAGTGGGTAGTTTCCCGTGCGGAAAAACCTTGGAAAGGAAGATGAAATCATGATAGCTCTTGTGAACTATTGAATTGGAATCATGCACTCAATGGGTATGTCAAGGAAAACGATGAGCATGGATAACAAAACTACCATGTGGATACAGATCCACAAACTGCACAGATAAGTATTGTGCTAAGAAGTGTGAGAATTTCCTTTTGAATTTTGAACAACAGTAAGATGTTTTCGCACAAAATTGTGATTAATGTGCTTGTTGTCCAAGAATTATTGAAGGCAGATGACAAAGACTAAGATCCTGAAAGAGGACCTAACCGAGGACAAAGGTGAAGACTTCTGAAGTGGCTGAATGAGAAAGGCATGACATGTGTTTTTGAGAAAGAACACCGAGGACGGTGTTCCTTTAAGGGGGAGGGAATTGTAACACCCTGTTTCCCCCAATATGTAATTAATCATAAAAAAGGAATTACCATGCTAATGCATGAGGACAATGTAAATGTATTATTGTTTGAGTTGTCAATGACTGACTATGGGGGGTGAAGCCTTGAAAGTACTGGCCATGATATCACTAGAGGAAGAATTTGAAAACTATAAGAGAGGGTTCATTATGAAAAATAACCCCAAATTTCCCTTGATGAGGATGAAAACCTCCTTCATATCCCTAGGAAAGATATCAGTTGATGAAGAAAGGACTAGTGGTTGAACAATCAACCACCCCCATAAATGGAAACATGGAATGTCAGCCCGAAGTATGGCAGTGACCTGCAAAACTGAGCTTCCTTCTCACAGAAGGAACAGGATAGGTCGGAAAAACCCTTCCAGGGTAAGAGGGAGACACACAGGAGAGGAGACACCAGACAAAAAAAAAAAGAGAGCGTAAGCTCGCAAGGGAGATGCACGGAGATCTCCAACGAGTCACGAATGGAAGGCTGCGAGCTTGATGCCGAGGAGCATATGAGAAACCTCGCTGAGGCCATAACTAAGAGAGAAAGATATGAGTTACAGAGAACAGGACCCAAACAGAAGAGAAAACGGAGGAAGAACCCTCGAGAAGTGTGAGAATTCCCTGGTGATATCATGGCTTGGCACGGGGGTGGCCAGAGTGCTATGAATGAATGCCTCTAGGCCTATGGTCAGGTGGAAGGATGAACACCCACAGTCAGTTGGTTGGCGGTAACCTGTAATAGATAAGAGATTTCCTACCCTATGTAATTTAGCCGTAACTATGTATGAATTGGTTATACTGCGTATGCCTTTAGGAATGTGAATGAATGCTTAATGGATATATTGTATCCCTTCTATTTCTACTTTATTGTATAATTAGGCAAGTAAGGAATTATATGGTTCATACATGACTTGTTCTCATAAACTCTTGAGTTTTGTAGTGTCTTAAGCTAGAGCCACAAACTGTGATCTCGTTGACCTTAGGCGTAGTTGCATGTATGATGGTTTACTCACCTAGTCACTCTAAGTCCCTTGGAGGACGGATTTTGTTAAGCTCATAAGAGGTAGTGCAGATATGCATAGGCTCTCTACGATCAAATAGAACCCTAGAACCCCTTGATGAAGGAGCGCAATAGTTGTGTTGAAGACTCTTCTAAAAGTCAAGTCTAGGAGAAAGAGCGCAAAGATCTCAAGTCCTCCATAACTGATGAAGCTCAGGAAGGATAATGAGTTTCAAATATCGAAATAGAGTACCCTTTCATTTGATAGATGAGCGGACGAGATCGTTTCGAAGGATATGAGGTATGTCTTGACCGTTAGATTGGAGGAAGGAACGAAGGCGTTAATACCTCGACTCCTTCAGCCTTCGCAAGTAGCGATGGGAACCAGGACCGTAGATCCAAGGACCTGTCAGAGCTCTATTGACCGTCAATATTAACCCATGCATATGCAAGAGAGTGGACCCAATGAAGTCCTGAAAGTCCTGAAGTATTCGGAACCGTCCATCGGCACAGGACACATGGTTGTCGGCTGGTGTTTTGGCATCTGGGAAACCAAAGGACAAGACCCCTCATCTTCACAAGTCGTGAAATCTTGGTATACGAAACCGTAATGTGCTTTGTGGATGAGCTGGTTTAGTGTGAATAAGTTACGACATTTCAGCATCTGGGAAACCAGAGGGCAAGACCCCTCGTCTTCGCAAGTTGCGAAATCGCGATATACAAAACCCCGACGCACGATTAAGACTGAGTGTCTTTCAACACCCTTAAGCTCAGCAGGAATAGTGACCATCATATCCAGATCAACGAGGGTCATTGATCTCATACAGGAAATCCCATATCGGAATTCGGGGATTGGAGTGACAAGAAATTGAGAGTCGCTGCATCGTGAACTCTTGGTTCACGAAACTCCGAAAATATTTAGACCATTGGATCCTAATCATTGAGGATCATTGGATATCGTACGAGAACTCGTGTATCGAAGTTTGGGGAATGGAGTGAACAGTGATTTGGGTCACTGCATTTCAAATTCTCGGTTACCGAAATCCTGATACGGCCAGGACCGTCGGATCAGGGGGAGATTCACAGCCATCGATCTCATCGAAGGTAGATTTTGGGTTTCGGGGTTTGAAGAGTCAAAATACTTGACTCTCTTACATCACTAAGTCACGAAATGTGAAAGGTGCCTCTTGGCTTGGCCTGTGGTCATAAACAACGATCACATGGAGGTGGATAAGGAAAGAGCTAGCCTGCGCTAGGCCCCTGTAGGAATTCGTGGATTCTATCTCTTGAAGAAGAACGAAAATTTTATTTTTACCATGGTGGGTATGTGACAATGACGTTGATCTAAAGGATCACCGACAAGATCACTGGTTGCTTCTCGCGTTGAACGGAACCATCTAGGAAGCGGTGGAGTTGGTTCTGGTTCAGGTTCAAAGGACTCATCTAGAGGAGAGTGAGTAGGTGGAGGTGTATTTTCATCCTCACTGTCATCATCTGAAGAAGAAACCAGATCAAAAGAAGGCACAAACGTCGAAGATGGCTTGCAGGCCGAAGAAGGCACAACCGCCAAATTAGGCTCATAGGCCAAGATATTTTCATCAAACTTAACATCTCTTCTAATAATAATTTCATTACAATGTGATTGAAGAATTTTGTAACCTTTGACATCTTTAGAGTAACCAACAAATATACACTTCCAAATTTTAGGCTGCAATGCTTTTCTTTTCTCATCAGGAATGTGAGCCCATGCTATACTTTCAAATACACAGAAGCGACTTACATATGCTTTAATTTTAGTCCAACCTTCTTCCGGTGTTATATTTTTAAGAGCCTTTGTGGGAGTTCGATTTACTATGTAATTTTCACATTTGATGGCTTCCGCCAAACACTTTATACTTAATCCCTTAGATTGGATCATACAATTATCCATTTCTTTTAATGTGCGGTTCTTTCTCTCAGCAACACCATTTTGTTGTGGTGTACATGGAACAGTGTGTTGCATTTGTATTCCCTGTGTAGTGCAGTAACTTGTAAAATTATTATTCACATATTTGGCTCCATTATCTATTCTTGACCTTTGAATTAGATGTCCAGATTGCTTTTCTACAAGGGCCTTGTAGGCCAAAAACTTGTCAAAAAATTATCTCTTAAGTTTTAAGAAGTAAACCCAAGTACGTATGGAAAATTCATCAATGAAAGTTAACAAATACTTGCACCCAAAAAAAGAAGGAGAATAAAGTGGACCACACAAATCACTGTGAACAAGCTACAAAGGACCCGAGGTGTGCCAAGAGGCACGTTTTTCAAAATTGTCTCGATGATTTTTGTCGAGAACACAACCGACACAAACACCATCTCTCGATGAAACAAGAGGAAGATCAGTCACCATCTGTTGATTACATAGTTTTTGCAATGATCGATAGTTTAGATGACCAAACTACTCATGCCAAAGTTTTCTCAAGTCATCGCTATGAGCAACAAAAACTGATGAAAAATATGATGACCCAAAGTTGTCAAACTTGTACAACCTGGTAATATCATTAGCAATTCCAGTTGCAAGAACATGCTTAGGATCTTTTAGATCCTTGATTACAACACGGTGAGGTGAAAACTCTACGGCTTTACCTTCACCTGAATGAGTGATTTGATATACTGATAGAAGGTTACAAGAAAGACTTGGAACACATAATACATCATTGAAATGACCATTTTCTACTTGAATTGTTCCATATCCTTCAACACTAAGAGATCTATCATCACCAAAAAATATTTTCTTGGTGTTACATTCATTTAGAGTAGAAAATATGTCTCTATCCTTAGCCATATGATAATATTCTCCAGAATTAATAAGCCACTTATCAGAAGTAGAAGCAGAAGGTGTATTGAAGGAGAAACCAGAAGCAGAAAGTGGATGTCCATGAGAAGAAGAAGAAGAAGTAGAATCAATATTGATGTTGTGCTTCTTCATCGTTGCTTCTAAAGCTTCCATCTTCTTGAAACATTTGGACTCATCATGGCCATATTTATCACAAAAGTTGCAATATCTGTCAATCTTCTTATTTTTATATTTTTCTCCTTTGTCTCCATTCAGAGAAAAAGTTGTCAGAGTGGGTTTGGGACCCTTATATTGCTTGTTGTTGTGGTGAGGATGTTGCTTCTTGGGATTCTTGGGTTTATCTTTCTACTGGGAAACTAAGGCTTTGTTGGAGGTATGTGCAGTGTTGATCACTCCAAGTTGTACAAGCTTATCTTCCTCTCTAATCAAAGTAGCACAAAAGGAATCAAGAGTGGGTTTTTCATAAGCTTTCCCTAGAGCCTCTCTCATGTCATAAAAGGTAGATACAAACTGAGAATATGCACTACCTATCTTAGAAAGAATAAGATAGATGCAACACTCTTCCTCCATTTTTATCTTACATTCTTCACATAAAATTCTAAGTGTTTTAAACCTAGATAGATAGTATCCAAGGCAAGAAAAATTACTTGGACTCAAGGTTAGTACTTGATTTTCTAACTGTTGTTCTTGAATAATATTGAGTTTACCAAACACAGGTTCAATCTTTTCCCAAGCTTCTTCGGGGTCATCAATTTCTTGAAGGTGGTATCTTAAATCAGGAGAGATGGGAATTATGATTAGTCCACATGCTTCGTCACTCCTATTAGACCATTTGGATTTATTATCATCATCAGTGGGTTCTTTTTCCTTTCCCAAGGTAATCTGGTACAAGCCTTTACTTCTTAATAAATCTTCCATATGAGATTTCAGTTGGAAGTAGTTGGTGTCGGTAAGCAAAACATTACTTGTAGAATCCATATTAAATATGAAGATAATATGGATTTAAAAACTGAAACTGATGATCTATATGGAAAGAGCTCGAAAATTTATGTGGTTTAAAAAAAAACGGCATTGAAAACAAACTTCGTATTTGAGAGTTATGCTCTCTTAAAAAAAGGCATAAATGGTAACCAAATGACCATGTGATAGTGTAAGTTGCTTTATGAAGTGACCCACTTTTATAAACAGAAGTGGGGATTGCTTTTACAATTAAGTGACTTTATAATAGAAAAGTTGCATGCAAAATAAATAACTCTAAAATAAAATATCAAAGCTACTTATAGTGATTCACTTTTATACTTGAAGTGAAATACACTTTACAGTTTTAGCATGAATTTAAAAAAAAAAAAAGTAACAAAAAAGAGACTTGAACTCAAGACCTCTTACTTAATAAGGCAACTTTTAACCAAATGATCTAGCAAAACATATTGTAATGTTCCGAAGGAGGATTGTTGTTGTTGTTGTTGTTGTTGATAGCCTTGGAGAGCGTGCTAAAAAAAATTGTTGTTGTTGTTGATGGCCTTGGAGATCGTGCTAAAAAAAACTCTTTTCATAGAAGAAAAAAATTTCGCTTCTCGATGACAACAAGGGTTAGGTCTCGGTTAGCTTACCTGGAATATGCACATTTTCCTATCTGTTTCTGATTTCTCGAGATCGCACAGGGCATGGGACAAAGTGTTATAACCCTAAAATGCACCACACAGGCTTACCTGGCATCAGGCCAACTCATGTCTCTTCCTAGCCAAAGCCATGCTGAATAAAACCTTGAAAAAACACTTAAAACAAGCAACCCGCGCCCTGACCTAACATTGGGCGCGGGTGACCGCTTGCTGGCCTTCTACTGCACGCGGTGGACCGCGGGCTAGCCCACTACAGCCCGCGTTTACCTAACAAAGAAAAAAATCAGGAAAGTTTCCGTCGGGACGAAGAGCTTTTTGTCAGTTAACTGGAACTCCTAGCCATGCATGGCCGAGAGTTCATCTAAAACCCTAGCTCCTTCTAGCCTATAAAAGAAGGGGTAGGGGTACTATTCAAGGAGGAAAAATCATAGCAAAGAAACTCTGCCAAAATTGCCAAGTCCATTATTGTCCCAACCCTTTATATTTTCCTCAAGCTTTAGGAGAATTCAAGAAAAGAAGTTGGAGGATAAGGAAGAGGAGGAGCCCAGGATCAGGATCGAGGAGTGGTGGCCGTTCTCAAAAATCATTGTAAGTTGGTTCATATTGAGATCAATAAAAAGATACTTTTCCCATCCCAAATACATGAGTCTTATATGTTTTATGTGATTTGTGTTTAATCTCTAACCCCCTAGTAGAACAATAGCATGCATGCATAGTTTTGTCTTGATTGCAGGATCGCTTTGTGGAAGGAGCAGCAGCAGCAAGGAGATAAGGCTCAACGGAGGAGCTACACCAACCGTCGTTAAAAAGGTTAGTTAGTTCTTCCCTTGTTTGTTTAAAGAAAAGGGGTTTAGATTCAGGGTAGAAGGTTAAAGGTACCTTATGAAGGGTCATGATCTGCGTACAAGTTTAAAGCCCTAGCTTGTTAGTCCGTAGGGTAGAATACCCCACAACAGAATTGGCGACTCCATTGGGGATATTTTACTCTTAGGGTTTCCAGATTTGGTTAAAGATCTTTTGGGTAGTTTAAAGAAGTTCAGTTTATGTTTCTTTGTTTATTTTTTTGCCTGTTAGGTCAATGCTAGCAGGGAACCTGGTTATCAATACCAGTTTTCCTTGACTGACGCTTGACATTCATTCTCGGGACACACAGAGGTACCCGCGTCCTGCAGAAGCCCTGCCCGCGGGTAACCCGCGCCCTAACCTTCTACAGCCCGCGGTCATCCACCTGCTGCAGAGGTTTCAGTAGCTTGTAGCTTTCAGAAGGCTTTAGAGGCAGTCTCCTCTTCCCTGTCAGAAGCTTATCTTCTCAGGGGGCTTTCTGGATCCTGTCTGGGTCTCGTTGGTTTATTGTCTTGTTCTTCAGTCTGCCTTACAAATGCCGGCAATAGAGTTTAATATTACCGAGATAGTTTCTGCCTGAGCAGTCGGCCAGGAGCCTATCTGAAATTCTCTCTCTCCAGATCTCCGGCGCTAGAGAACGAAGATTGAATGCCCTGCTTTTCTGTGCAGTCATATCTTAGTAATAGTGTCGGTCATTCTTTGCATTTGTTTTCTTGTTTGCAAATTTTCTTTTTCTGTTGAAGTACCAGCATCCAAGCCTTT
>ML795733.1:134407-155777 GCA_009831015.1 Picea engelmannii | reverse complement strand
TAGGGGTACTATTCAAGGAGGAAAAATCATAGCAAAGAAACTCTGCCAAAATTGCCAAGTCCATTATTGTCCCAACCCTTTAGCTTTTCCTCAAGCTTTAGGAGAATTCAAGCAAAGCAGTTGGAGGACAAGGAAGAGGAGGATCCCAGGATCAGGATTGAGGAGCGGGGGCCGGTCTCAAAAATCATTGTAAGTTGGTTCATATTGAGATCAATAAAAAGATACTTTTCCCATCCCAAATACATGAGTCTTATATGTTTTATGTGATTTGTGTTTAATCTCTAACCCCCTAGTAGAACAATAGCATGCATGCATAGTTTTGTCTTGATTGCAGGATCTCTTTGTGGAAGGAGGAGCTGCAGCAAGGAGATAAGGGTCAATGGAGGAGCTACACCAACCGTCGTTAAAAAGGTTAGTTAGTTCTTCCCTTGTTTGTTTAAAGAAAAGGGGTTTAGATTCAGGGTAGAAGGTTAAAGATAGCTTATGAAGGGTCATGATCTGCGTACAAGTTTAAAGCCCTAGATTGTTAGTCCGTAGGGTAGAATACCCCACAACACAAAGAGAATACACAGATCTAAAAGAGTATCAACCCGGAAATAAATAATACAAAACCAAAATACTACTCTGCAAAAAATTTTAAAATGTGTATTCAAGCTTTATACCTCCGGATTTGACTGTAATGGCTATATCTTGGGAAAACAGAAACCTTTTCGAGTGAAAATAAAAGTGTTCCAGAATGAAACACGTGCTCCAGACGCAATGGAATAGTCCTCTTATCCCATAAATGTACGAAAATGACATAAAATGGAGATGAGACAACTCGTCTTCACGATATCGATCTACAACAGGAGTTGGTCTTCAAACATGCTCTGATACCATATTTGACAACACAGGTATTCCAACAGAGGAAAAACACCTTTAGTAACCACTCACATAACCATATCAAAGATCAACACACCAACATTTTCACATGGTAAAACCCCTATGTGGAAACATCCACGACCCCAGTCAACGTGGCCACTTGGAGTAGTTTATTAATGCAAAAGAAAAAGATTATAGAGAGATTTTACAAGAGAGTTTCTCACAATCAATCTTCGGCAAATGACCCTCCATGCTCTTTAAATAGAGATCATGGACCAATCAGGTGTTAAGACAATGATCAATGGTCGTTAAGATCGAGGAGAGTATGAACCATCGAATCACTCTATGTCGGGAACATATCGTGACCGTCGGATTTCCTAACTACAAATGCATACTAAAGAAACACACTAAAAAACACACTTTTACCTAACGACACATTAGACCAAGTAGATCTTGACTAACTCCTAACATTTCCATGGATTGTGTAGGAGGTTTTCCAATGACCAAAGGGGTTCATGACTATTTGTATGTTGTAGTGGATAGGTTCAACAAGATGTCTATCTCGATTCCATGTAAAAATAAGGTCATTGTTGAGCAGACTACGAGTCTCTTCTTTTAGAATGTTTGGGTTCACTTTGGGTTAACCACATCGATTGTATCGGATCGAGATACTCGATTCCTTGGGAATTTTTGGACTAGCTTGTGGAGAATGATGGACACCAAATTGAATAGGAGCATTGTTTTTCATCCAAAGATCGTCAGACAGACATGGGTATTAAACAGAACAGTGATATTTTTCTTCGAGGCTACTGAAGCAAGCATCCTAAGTTATAGGATGAACATATACCCTATGTACAACATGCTTATAACTGACCTTTACATTCATCCACTCAAAGTTCATCTTTTGAGACATATTTTGGGTACCTACCAAAGGTTCCTTTGGACTTGATGTATGGGAAACATGATGATGTGAATGAAGAATGAACAGAGGACAGAGCTCGTAAGTTCATCCAGAGGATTCAACAGATACACCAGGCGGTCAGGGAATAGTTGGAGAAGAGTCAAGCATAGTATAAAGCTCAGCATGACAAGCACAGGGTTGATCATCGGTTCTAGGTTGGAGACCGAGTATGGTTTCGCATCAGCAAGGAATGATTGAAGGGTGAAGGAAAGAAACACGAGCCCATATGATATGGACCCTTCACTATTTTGGTTAAAAGTGACACTAATGCTTTTCATTTAGATCTTCCACCTTATATGCAGATTTACTTTGTTGTGAACGTAGAGAACTTGAAACTTTTTGAGCCTCCCATGATCATGGATCAGGATGAGGAAGTTTATACCTTTATTTGATGATTTTGCACCTAAGTACTTGGATGAGTTATGGGAAGATATCATACTGGACAGAAGGACAAGGACTTCACGCAGGGGTGATGTTGATTATCTTCGAGTAGGCTTAAAGGGCACACATCCAACCAAGGAAAAGTGGATTGAGAAGGACAAAGTGAGGGGACTCTTCCCTCACTTACCATTTGATTAATGAAATCTTTTAGTGGTCCAAAAATCTCTCAGTGGGAAATTGTTATTCAAAAAGGATCCAAATAAGGTTAAGAAAAACTCATAATTCACAGAAGTGAATCAGAACACTCAGAATGTCTTTAGCAGACAACAAAAGGGAAAAAAATCAAAGTTCTCAAAACTCAAGGAAATGGGCATGATCGCGAAGAGCGCGTCTCAAGATTTCTAATACTGCAAATAGCTCGTCAAACAGAGTTACGAACCAAACGTTATAAGCAGTCAAAGATCAGGTCAAACTTGGTCAAAATTCAAAAAGTCAAAGTGACACGTGGAACCACTGCAAGGGTGACACTGTTGGGCACTTTAATTTTCTAAATAAATAGATAATTAAGGTGTTCAATATAAATTGTCAAACCCAGGGAAGTTTTGTTATTGTAAGATAATTGTGCACAGTCTATGCTAGATTATGAAAGCAACACTAATCAAATTGTAGTAAGGTAAACTAAAAGAAACAAAATTGAAAAGTTGAACACTAACACAAATTGCTGACACAGTTGGAGTTCTAATATACTATTGCAGAATTGAAATCACACTTGCATGATTGAAATCTAATTTGGTGAGTGTATAAGAATCCTGGATTATCTAATCTATTCTAATTTCCTATTTTTCTTTTGCAGAAGGAAATTCGCACTTCTATTTACTTTTGCTTGAAAACAAAGTTTTAATCTAATGCAGAAAAGAAATTAACTATCAAAGAAATTCTCCAACAGTATTTAACAATTGATTCTAACTCTCATGAGACACATTTATGCGCGTTTAACAGAAAGGGACTGAATTGTAATAGCAAATGTATTCTAGAACTGCTAACCAGGTAAATCACACAAATCAAGAAGTTAATCTAAAAACTCAGAACAGAGCAAAGTCTGTGAGGAAGGTGGGCCCTTTCCTTCTCATTGAATCCACTCGAAAATAGGCTACAGTAGGTTAAAGAAACTCAATTCACTTCTTTATTAATTCGCAAAAGGCGTTCTGATACAATATGCTTCACTTCAATCTTTGTTCACAGCTAATCTTCGGTACCAATGATTACAAAAGGTATGATATTTAAAGACAAAGTCATTCAATTAAAACGGACTCAGAACAACCTTGAGAATCAGAGATTCTCAAGCTGTCCGTATGATATCAAGGATCTGTTATCATTACAAAATCTATTAAATGATCTTCATCACCAGCGAGAGAAAAAACGTGTAACAACCTTGAGGATTGTTCTTCAGGGTTCATATTTGCATGATAGACCAACTTCCAGGATCAGTGGACATCTGTTGCAGTGGGTGTAACAACTTCCAAAAAAGGTGCGTAGTTGTTGTAGTCATGTAACAACATGCAGAGTTTCCGCACAGTTGTATCAGTCGGTGTAACAACAACGACTTTTCTTCAAGACTTGGTTGTTCTACACATTTTAATCATTAGTTGCACATTCATGGGTAAAATATGAGAAACTCTACCAATCAAACATGTTAAGTGAATAAAATATAAAATCAAGATCAATGATTCATACCTTGGGAAAAAGGGTCTTAGCAAACATTTAATAGGCATTTAGCATAGAAATGGTAAGGTTGAATGAGAAAAAGATATAGTGAAAAAGGGACATTTATGTGTCCTAACATGCCCCCCAACTGAGGACATTGCTTGTCCTCATGCAAACCACATTCAAGCCTTACTCTGAGTTTGAGTTAAGGAGATGACTCCTCCAATGCAAAATTGCTAAGACAAATCGCTATGTACCTATATGGGAAAAACCTATGTGTACCCCCAACATTTGTTGTTTCAAAAGTTCGTCTGTGTTGCTTTGTATTTAAGAACAGAAGCAGTTTGAGTTGATGGAGTTACAACTGGTAAGTGTAACAGAGGTTCTTGTTTTAAAGCTGTTGATAAAACAACAACTACTTTATTACGTTGAGATCTCCTCTGCCCTACTAGTTTTTGTGGAGCACTAAGGTCACATTCTATTTTGACTGAGAAATTGGCCAGTTCTTTAGCCTAATCATTCTTTGGTACTTTGACAATTTTATATCCTTCCTGAAAGTAAATATCACCACATGGATAGCACATGTGCTCTCTATTCTCATTCATAACAGTGGTTGTCTGTGCTAATATACCCAAAATTGAGTTCTCTGAGTTTTTTTGTTGAGCAACCTGCAAGTCCTTCATTAGGGAATCCAACTATTCTTTGAGGTGAACATTTTCCTTCATTAATTTAGTAATCCTGGAATTTTGAATACCTTGTATCTTGTTTTCAATCTGAGAAAACAACTGAGCAAGTGGCACATCATCATTATCCTCTCTAGTTTGAGTAACTGGTTCTTGTGTAACAACTACTTCTGATATGATTGGTTCTTATGTAATAGTCTCTTGATGGTCAGTTGGTTCTTATGTAACAACTAATTCTGGTATGACTGGTTCTTGTGTGATAGTCTCTTCCTGGGCAGTTGGTTCTTGTGTAAAAACTAAGTTCAGGGAGGAGGTTGGTTCTTGTGTAACAGTCATGTTGTTGACAACTGAGGATAATGGATGAAGAATGGGTAATGCTTGTTCCATATTCTTCCATCTGACTGTTTCTTTAGCAAACCTTTCTGACCTAGTTTTCCTCTTAGGTAATGTAGAGATGAAAATAAGGGATTTCCTTTTATTAGCCTTAGGAGAAGGAGAGCACTTTTCAACATGCCACACAAGGAGGAGGTTTTGGGATGTTGGGGTCTAATATAATTTGTACATCGTCACTTGGAGAGTGATGCACAAAATCATCAAGCAGAGTCGATGATTCTGTTGTAATTCCTGTACATTCGACCTGCGATGATAAAATAGTTTCTTGAAATTCCTTGCACAAGGTAAATCCCAAAATACGTACCTCCATAAAATCAGTTAGACATTCACTTAGTTTTGTATCATTGATGTCAAAATTTTGCAAGGTTTGAGTATCAACAAAATCAGGACACTTTATCGTTGGAACTCTGTCGATGCCTTTCTGAGATTTCCTTTTAGTTTGGTGTTTTCTTTTCTGAGATGATTCAGGGGACAGTAGGAGTTGGAATGGTTGTTGCAGAAATATGAGGGTTTTGAGTTTCTTCTAATGCAATTCTGTCTATGCTTCTCTGAGATTTGTTTCTTGTTTGACATGTGACTTTCTAAGACAATTCACTGGTAGTGACAATTGGGGCTAGAACAATTGTTGCAGCAATAGGAGGACTTTGAGTTGATGTTGGTTCAATAGGAGAATAAGTCGATGTACTGGAAATTACAGTGGGGGCTTGAATGGCTATTGCAACAAACCTTTTTGACCTAGTTCTCTCCCTTGGTAAAGTAGAAACAAAAGAAAGGGTTGCCCTTTTCTTAGTTTTAGTAGTAGGAGTGAGTTATTCAACAACAGTTGTCACAGCCGAGGGTTGAGACTCATGAATTGGTTCAGGGATTGTGTTTTTAACTATTACAGCCGAGGGTTGAGGCTCGTGAGGCTCAATAACATCTGTATGAATAGGTTCTAGTTGTTCTGGCTCAAGATTGTTGAGGCGTTTATGAGCGGTGTAAGAGGTGTTTCTGATTTTGCTTTTGGTATTCGGAGTTGACTTACGGGCAGTTACAGTCGAGGTTTTAACTATTGGTGTAGTTGAAGGTACATGATTTGGCTGCTCTGGGTCGACTATAACAACAGGCAAAGGAATTGGTTGTTCTTCCACTTCAGGTAATGGTCATTAGGAATTCTCATTCCTCTATGAATCAACAACCCTATCAGTCTGTGAGTGGAAAGACAATTCATGGGATGTTTTGATTTCTTAACAAAGTGATCCATATTATGTAAGGAATGAAGAAGATAATAAGGGATGTTTATTAGCTTCTGATGTCTTAAATGTGAAAGTAGTATAAAATCAGAAAAGTAAACTACTTGATATCTTCCTTCGCATGTAATGTACCTCTTTACAAATTCTGAGACTTTCCCCCATGGTTTTGGTAAGGAACTTACATCTGCACCTTGGCCCTTGGTCTGAACTTGCTCACCGTCCATTAGAAAACCCTTATGTTCTTCGTGAAGGTGTGATTTTCTATTAAACCATCATTTTCCTATGGTTGACAACCCTCTCACAGCAGCCACGGTTTCCTCTATCACTGGAATTCTCACCCCGTGCACCATTGAATACCCTTCTGTGACATTATGACTGAACTCCAACACCTCTGCTTCACTAAACCTCTGCAGCTTCTTGAAATAAGAAATCGAACCAACCTGCAGAAAGATTTGGTAAACATCGAGGTGTAGTTGCAACGCATCCAGATTTTCCGGCTCATACCTCATAGTTGAGCCTCCCATGACATCGTTTTAGATTCTAACAGTCACAAAGGAGGAGAAACCGACACCTAAACTAGAGACACAACAAGTTTGAACGTGGATTTCATAAAGAACACAGTGTCGCAGCGAAAATTAGCATGGTTGAAAGGTGGCGAAGGTGATTATAAAATGGGATTTGGATGTCATGTCAGCATATATTTTCTTTCCCCTCCCCAACTAATCTGATTGGATCATGGTGCAACGAATTTAGGACAACTGGAAAACAAGCATTGAAGCTTGCTTCCATATCTACATCACTTTGACACGTAAGACTAGTCATGTGCCTCATAACTTACCACACGAACTGAACTGTTGGAGTAACTGCATTCTCCAACTCCCTTCTGATCCATGTGGAATAGCTGTAATGATGAGAGATGGCTCTGGAACGTAAGAAATTATGATACGACAAGTGGAGCATAGGTGGAGTCCTTTCATTGGTTGATCAGCTGGAAATCTATGGATGTGGAATCAAGTAATGATGAAGGCGACATTTTCTATCAGAGAGAGTGGAAAATATAGCAGGGGAAGTGACAAAACAACAATGTTTTCGCATGGAAAAATGGCAGAAATGCGAAAATGGGTGAAGCGATATGAAAAATAATGAAAAGGAATAACAACAGTAGGTATATCAGCATGTATTTTTGGCCAGAATAGTAGAATTAGGCGTAGCAACATGTAAATCAACCAAAAGGGTGTAACAATGTGTAAATCGGCCAAAAGGGTGTAACAGAATGTAAGACAAAATAGTCGGGAAAATGGTGTAACAACATGTAACTCGGTCGAACACATAATCACTTAGTTTTTAGGAAGTTTTTCAACTTCCAGAAACTAATCCTTTGGCTCCTTTTTTTTTAATCTACCTTGATTTTCATCAATCCATATGCACACAAGTAACTGTCGGATAGACTTCTAGGCTAAATTTATTTAAAAAAACATAAAAACAATTGGAAAAAACAGAAAAAAATCAAATTTGCAGAGTTTATTTATATATAAGGTTTTATTGAAAAATAAAAATTTCTAAGGTTTAGAAGGGGAAGGATCGGGCTCTGTTCCTTTTAAAAATTGGTAATTTGTATCAGTTGTACATCTAGATTTAAATTCTGCCTTGGAAAGTGGGCGTTGATACAGGCACAAGCAATGACCATTTGCAAGTAACTGTGTATTGGATCCATCAATAGTGATCAACCTGACTGTCCCATTGGGAAAAACAGTGCCTACCTCGTAAGGTCCTAGCCATCGTGTACGCAGCTTACCCTGGAATTATTTAAAGCATGAATCATACAACAGAGCCCAATCTCCCTTTTTGAACAATTTCTTCTTAATGACTCGGTCGTGCCACTTGGTTCTCTATTGTTGAATCACTGTGGGTTAATGAATAGCGTCCAAGAATTTTTCATCCAGTTCATTTAGCTATTGCAGTCTGGTCTTTTGTGCCATAGTCAAGTCTAGATTGACTATTAATGCAGTTCTTAGGGTCTTGATCTCAAATTCAATGGAAAAAAAAGGGCTCTTTCCATATACCAGTTCATAAGGAGAAAAAACAGTTGTGTTCTTCCAAGTTGTTTGATAATCCCATAGAGCTTCATGCAATCTGTCAGACCAATCCCTACGATGTTCCCTTACTGTCTTTGTAAGAATAGATTATATGACTTTGTTTGTACTTTCCACCTGTCCATTACCTTGGGGGTGGTATGGAGAAGTTGCTCTATGCAAAATATGATATTTATTGAGTAGGGCTTCAAACTTATGTAATGTGAAAGGTGGTCTGTTGTTGGGAAAAACACCCTACGAACTAGCAAACTAGGGTCAGACTTGCATGCAGATTTTGACTGAATAGAAACTACTTTTTTACCTACAACCCAAGATTGAAACCCCTTTTTCACAGTAAATGCATGGAAAGGACCACCAACCTTATTACCGACGTTCGATGTAGATCCTTCATTGCTCTTCGATTACTTCCTTGCGCTGCACCTTCCACAAATGACTTGCACTCAAGATAAACAATAACTATGCATGCCTGCTACTTCTATACTCAAGGGTTAGAAATCAAGAATAAATTAATCAAACCATAGACAATTCATGCATTGGGATGGGAAAAGTATTTTTTTTTATTACTGAAAGTGAATGAACTTACAAAAAAGTTGAGACCGGCCACCGCTCCTTGAACCTGATCTTGGGCTCCTCTTCTTCTGTCCTTCAACTGCTTTGCGTTAAATCTCCTTTGGCATGAGCAAAGGCTAAAGGGTTGGGACAATGGATTACATAAATGGGCAAAGTTTCTTCGCTATATTTTTTCCTCTTTCAAATGGTACCCCTACCCCTTCTTTTATAGGCTAGAAGGAGCTATGGTTTTGGACGAACCCTCGGCCATGCATGGCTGGGAGTTTCAGTTAACTGACCCATAGCTTTTTGTTCCATTGGCAAATTTCCTTTTTTCTTTCTTTGTTAGGTACACGCGGGCTGTTGTGAGTCAGCCAGCATGCACACGCATGCAGTAATGGGTTAGGGCGTGTGGGCCTTAACACAAGAGGATTTTCAAAGATTTGTTCAACAGAGTTTTGGAAAACAAGGGATATGAATTGGCCTGATGCCAGGTAAGCATGTGTGGTGCAATTTAGGGTTATAACAGATGCCCCCTAATGTGTGAGGTCAGAAGAGAATCTGATGGATGAAATACATTACCAATCTTTACTGATGTGTCGAACGAGTGAGCCCAGGGATTAGGAACTAGGAGGTGCCTTCTGCAAAATAAAAAATGTCTCACCGAGGCGGGCATACCCATGCTTGGGATAAAATAGAACCATGGATACCAATCAAATACACTGTAGATCCATGTCAAATAACTATAAAGAGTAGCCACGAATAATACACAGTGGAGCTACATCTCGAAATCAGAAAGATATACATATAGAGTATCCATCTTCCAGAAGCTGATTCGGCCTGATGGATGTACTTCAGAGCTCGAGAAACAACTTCAAAATCTTCTAAAACTCAGGTAGGAGTGTAATATGAGTGTACGACTGCACTACCTAGAGGTATTCGACGGCTCGTCGGTTATGGACTTGATAATCTTGATGATCGGACTGAAGGCTTCAGTGATTTCGAACAAAGAATTGATTGGACGTTTAGGATGGTTGGGTATGCGGACAAGAGACATATTACAGAGGGGCTGACTCAGGCTTAGTGACAAACTTCCCTTGGACAATAGCACGACAAGTGATAAGACTCAGGCAGGATATATGTTAATCATAAGTCTACGAAGCAGGAGGCAATGCAAACTCTCCATATGTTTGGAAGAATAACCAAATGGTGGAGGACACAACTCTATATAGCGAGAAAAGATTCCTAAGGTCATACTACATCCCATAGTCTGATGATCAAATGAACAGATGTGCTTTATCCAAGGGAAACTCATTATGCTACCAATAAAGAAAATACTTTTCCCATCCTCTTTTTGGTTTATATTTGATTTTTTTGTTCTTTTCGATAATTTTCGAAAAATAATAAAGGAATATTATGTTACAATGGAGGAACGAGTACTGCAAACATACGAGCTCAAGGCACAAGGACAAGATTGATGTTCTGGTAAAATGATACTCGGGGAAAATCCTCCGGCGGCCAAAGGTGTTAAGATGCAAAAGCAAACTGTCACAAGGTTGGTGGATAAGGTATGCAAATGTGATTGATAGAACACACAATGGTAACGTCCTTCGATGTAAGTTTAACGAGCCCAGAGAAGGTAAGATCGGTGGTTTTTCATATTTAGAGATTCTGAAAAAGCATAAAAGGAGACTCCGCTGGGGTACCTTTTTCGAAAATAGTCTAGTCGGTTCAAAAAAGGGATAAACTAGCACCGATTAGACGTCAATTCAAAACCATTTTAACGAGTGTGACAAGGACAAGATCACTCGGCTATTTTTTCACTTTTAAGGAGTCTGAAAAAAGATTAACTATGGACTCCGTCAGGAATATTCTTCTGGACCAATTTAACGACTGTCAAAGAATAAGGTCACTCGACGATCATTTCAATTTTAGGGAGTCTGAAAAGAGCTTAACTATGGACTCCGTGGGGGTTTCTTTTTTCGTAAATTTAGTCCCTCAGGCCCGAAAAAGGAATAAAATTATACCTGAGAGTAATCTTCTAAAGAATGGGAATTTGATAGAGTATACCTTTGTTCGTTCAATTGACCATCTGGATCGAAAAAGGGGTAAACTACCACCGGACAGATGTGACTTCAAATTTCAGTTTAACGAGCGTGAAAGGCCACAGGATCGCTTGGAAATCTTTTCATTTTTAGAGAGTCTGAAAAGGGCTTAAAAGGAGACCCATTATTTTTTGGGAGTCCTGAGGGTGAGATGAAGAGTGAAAAAGACTCATGCAAATGAGGCTCAAACTCATATTCAGGAAAGTCTATACGGACTCTCGAGCCTATAGTGTTTTTAGAAACGGCATGGACACCATAATGCAACCAGGACCTACCTAGGGCATCCATGTTCTGGTAAGATCTACCACCAAGTTGCGACACTTCTAGAGTAGATACAACGGTTATGTGTCACAAACTAATGGGATCGATCCTATAGCAGAAGAAAAAGATAATGAAATGCAAAAGTTGGGGTGGTATCCTAACTTATATGCTCAAGTTGATTTTTGATTTTTTTTTTTTTTTTTATGGACCGTCAATATTTTCTCAAAACTCAAAAAACAATGTCCCAATACCCGATCAAATCCCTCCCATATAACTCCAGAATCACTCTAAATGGTTTTTGGTATAAAGAAACTGATAAGGGAGGCCAAAAAAATGACAAAAAGAGGCCAAAAAGTCTATAAATAGAAGTCGGCAGCTCATTATCACCATTGTTGATTTGGAAATTGACTCTGGAGCCAAAAGACCCCCTTTGCCACAAACAGTGATTCCGAAAGCTACAGTGGACGAAATGAACTTTTGCTTGGACCAAGTAAGTACAAAGTCCCTTATCTAGTTATTCAATACTTCAATTTTGTTATTTAGTTTATTTTTTGGGTGGGCGTCAACCTTAAAAAGGTCGACCCTAGGTACACGCGGGTTGTCTCTGGATAGGCCGCGTGTACATTCAGGCAGAGTAAAGTCTACCTGCGTGTACCAGCGACTGTCACCTCTACAGCCCGCGTGTACCCCCCTTTTATGATGAAAAAGCAAACTAAAAGGAAGTACTGACCCTCCTCTACCTTGTTGTGTTGGCAAGATGGATGTCCAGTGGAGGGAAAGGGAGCATAAGGCAATCAGTGAGTTCGTTACAGTAGATCCGAATGTCATGGCCGTGTTAATGAAATGCGGTTTACTCAAATTCTTTTTATGTCCATTTACGCACACACAACAAAGGCTACTGAATTCCTTGATTGACTACTGGCACCCTGATGCAGAGGAATTTATGCTAGAGGGACAATCACTGGTGCCCACCACCGAGGATATCTACCTTCTGACTGGCCTCTCAAGGAGAGGGGAACCAGTCAACTTCTAGACTTTTCCTGCGGGGCCGAGCAAGATCTAGGAATTGATAGCTAAGCATTATGAGGCTGGGACTGACCGTGTGGGCTCCCAGGTACCCATTAGCAATATTACTAACCTAGCGCTGCAGACTATATTGTTACTGATTGGGCGGATTACTGGCTCAGCAGTCATGCATCAGGCTTCGCGCGCACAGATGAACTGTGCCATCCAGTGCATGAATGCACAAATTTTTGACTGGAGTACCACACTGCTCGAGTGCATGAAGAGGCAATTGACAGATTGTCGATAGCGGACACAGAGGAAATTTGGGTTTGGGACCATCTTGTGTTCGTTCTTTTTTGAGAGAGTTCTGAGTTTCAGTCCTCGGGTTGTAGTACGAGGACATCAGGCCTCTTTCCCTGTAGTTTGTAGATGGGCAGTATTACTGCCGCGACAAGGTGGTGGAAGGACCATTGAGTCCTTTGATGATGATTTCTTTGTTTGGTTGTCACGACAGATCCCTGTTATCAAGGACTACCCGTATGCAGGGATAGATTTCTCTAGAGATCCTGAGATACCCGTGCCTCCTGGTGAGGAGTGAGGGGAGATGGGTAAGTCTCCACCTTTGTAGTTTTTTTGTTTTCATATGTAATTTATATGTATTTTTGTTATATATATCATTTTTTTTTGTATGCCAGAGTATTTGACGGGTATACGTTTGTTGCATGCAGATGTGGAACCCGTGCGACCTGCCGATTATGCACGGAACAGGCGTCGTCCATGGCCAGAAGCCATGGATGCCACTGCTAGGGGAGCAGCAGTAGCGGGGAACCTCCCAGTCGGAGAGGCCGAGAGGGTCCTTAGACGAGTTGAGCGGAACTTCACTGCGCTCACTCGCACAGTCCCGATGGCAGAGATAGAGGACCTGTCGCCATCCATGCAGCCTCATGTTGTGGGGGCACCTCGGACATGGGTCTGATTGTTTAAGCATTTAGCCTGTGTTGTGGATGATTATAACAGGGCCCATAGGCCCTGAACAGACTTAGACTTTTTATGTGCCACGAGAACCTACTTGTATATATTTTTTGAGGGCATAAGCCCGGTGACTCATTACTATTCCCATTTTTGAGGTGCTTGCGTCCATCTATGTACTTTGAGTATTTTATGATGTTTATATATGGTTTTTATCTTTTTGTGTCTTATGGATTCTGTGTACAAAAATGTATTTACATGTTTATGTCCATGTTCTTTTATATGTGGGCAAGATGCCAGTCTAAAATTTGATAAGCTAGAGTATCTGTAATTTAGTTTAATCTCCTAGGAACATGAAAATATGTAATATAATCAAAGTTTTGTTCTAAGAGACGTACCCTAAGGAATCGTCGGTGTAAATTTGGATCATGAACCCAGTATACTTTGTTTAGATGCGACACAACCAGTTGAGCGTCGAGATAGACCCGGAAATGAGAGATACCCAATGGAAAGGCATCATGAAGCAACTCAATAACTGCACTATACTCGGCGACATTATTTATGGTGTCACATAAGCATATATATCCGGAAGATAACAACTGACCCTGAGGTGTAAACATTGCCCAAGCTGCAGAGGAAAGCCTCCGCTTGTATCAACTAGCACCGTCTGCATACCCAATGAACACCTCGAACTCACTTGACATCTGCCATATTGATGAAATATAACATCAATGACACGTCCATAACACTTTAAAATAAACTTAAAAAGTAATAGTACAAAGACTATACATATGTTACAAAAAGTTACCCACAGTGACCTGTCTATGAGTAATACTTCTTGAGGTAGAGCCCATTTCTAGGCTCCGCCAAAGCATTCCCTTCAAAATCAACCAAATGATAAGTGCCCTTTTTTAATACCTCTTTTATAATGAAGGGTTCGAACCACATGGGTTTAAACTTTCCTGCCCCCAAGGTGTCCTTGTCTTGGTCATAGACCAGGACAAGGTCACCTTTAGAGAAAATCCAAGGACGAATGGACCTATCATATTGACACTTGACCTTATGTTTGTGAGACTCGTTGGCCAGGACCACATCGTGACGCTGCTCATCAAGCTGCTCAAGGTGTACTAACCGTTCTTCAAGCGGAGAAGTGTCTGGCAATAACTGTACTGCCAATTTTAGAGATGGGATTTGACATTCTATGGGCAAGACTGCCTCTAGCCCGTAAACAAGTTGAAAAGGTGAGAAATCAGTTGCAGTCTTAACAGATGTTCGGTAAGCCCATAATGCCAAGTATAACATCAAATGCCAATTTGAGTTGGCTGAGTTGATAGTTCGCTGTAAAATAGTCTTAAGAGTTTTGTTTACAGCTTCCACCTGCCCATTGGCTTGGGGGTAGTAAGGTGATTAATGTTCCTACCGTAACCCAAGCTTTGATGTTAAGTCGGTCATCATTTGGTTCTGAAAGTGACTGCCATGGTCAGTGACAATCTCTCTCGGAATGCCGAACTTTGCTATGATCTGGTTGAATAAGAAGAGAGTTGCAGTCTCTCCATCATCTTTAAACGTTGGCATAGCTTCGACCCACTTAGTGAAGTAGTCGACAGCTACGATGATATAGCAGTGCCCCCTTGTTGACGGGGGCTTTCATGTAGTGTAATCAATCCCCCACTTAGTGAAGGGACCAACCGTGATGATAGGAAACATAGGATCGGGATGTGCCCTCATCTTTCGAGAGAAAATTTGGCACGGATGGCACTTCTTGACCGATTCAATACAATCTTTGATAAGTGTCAGCCAGAAGTAAACTGCTCATTTAATCTTTTGGTCTATTTCCAACCCAGATAAATGACCGCCACAAGATCTAGTATGGAAATCGTTGAGCACTATGATGGCCTCCTCATGAGTGAGACATCGACGCAAGATGCAGTCTACACATATCCGATACAACGTATCAGCGAGTATGAGATAATTCTTAGCTTGATGGCATATTCGCCAACGCTCGTCACGAGAAGCAGAGATGGGGCACTTCAAATTCTGGAGATAGATAAGTATATCTCTGTACCAGGGGTCTGAATATGCAATCAAAAACATATCCCCCCAGATAGGCGATTCCTCAGGCACAACGTCACCTGACTCAACCGGAAGTTCCGAAATAAGCTCTACGAAGACCAATTACTTCTTGGACTTGGCTGAAACGAAGTCTAAGTCAAATTCTTGGAGGATGACTATCCATCTTCTGATTTTTCTACCTATAACTCGTCGTGTCAACATGTACTGGAATGGATTCACGACAGCAATGATGGTGGTCTTGCAAAACAGAACATAGTGACGGAACCATTGAACAGCATGAACTACTGCCAACGCAAGTTTTTCAATATGAGAATAATTGAGTTCCGGTCCTACGAGGCCTCGGCTCAGGTAATAGATCATGTATTCTGAAAACAAATCGTCTTCCTGAACTAAAACCATGCCTATTATTGACTCTGTGGGAGCCAGATATAATAAGAAATATTTTTTATAGTTAGGTGGTCGAAGCAGAGGTGCGGTTGTGAGGGCGTATTTTAATGCGTCGAAAGAGCATTGAGCGGCTTCGTTCCATAAAAAAGGAACGTCTTTCTTTAGTAAATGCATAAATCCCTTGGTGATTTCGGCATAGTTGGCGATGAAGCGTCGTAAGAAGTTCGCCTTGCCTTGTAGACTCTGAAGTTGTAAGATTGTGCGTGGGGGGGGCAACTGGATTATTTCCTCCACCTTAAGAGGATCAACCATGATCCCTGTTGTTGATACGATGAAACCTAACAAACATCCTGACATTACGTAGAAGATGCACTTGTTTGGATTCAAGCGAATCCTCAAGTAGCGACAACGTTCGAAGATTAGTCTAAGGTGTGTGGGATGATTCGTTCACTTGCGAGAGCGTGATGCTAAATCATCTAGATAGGCCTCGAATATATGTTTGAGGTCATAAAAATAAAAAGACATGGCCCATTGGAATGTGGCTCCACCATTTTTAAGGCCAAAAGGCATCTTACGATATGCGAATGTACCCCATGGAAAAATGAATGTCGTTTTGTGTTGGTCCTCAGGTTTGATTTGGATTTGATTATATACTGAAAAACCATCCATGAACGAAAAGGCTTCACAACCGGCACATTCATCAATGATCTGGTCAATGAATGGTATTGGAAAATTAGCTTTGGGACATGCCTTGTTCAAATCACGGAAATCGGTACATACACAAATCGTGCCTTGTTTTTTATTGACTGGCACAGGGTTTGACACCCATTGAGTCAAATGAATAGGATAAATGAAACCTGCCTTTAGCAATTTCTCAACCTCAATCTTGATGGCTACTTCTTTCTTAGGATTGACTGAACGAAGTTTTTGTCAAACATGCTTGGCATCAAAATAGGTTGTGATTTCATGTTCAACTATTTTTGGATCGATACCTGGCATTTCCTCATAAGACCAAGCAAAAACTTTGCAGAATTCTTTGAAAAAATCCGTGTAAATTTGAATCTCTTTGGGGGAGAAATCCGCTCCGACGAAGACATTCTCCACGACACCAGGGTTTCGGGAGATGTTGATAGGTATATTTTCAGCGATAGTCTCCATATTACACTCAGCATAAATTTCCTATGTAGCTAAGATATTAATAGGACATCGTTGATCTCCCGTCATGGTAATGGTGAATTTTCCTGCTTCGATTCGACTAAACTCTGGGAGGAAATATGATCTGTGATCAAGATATTCCCAAGGTTTGTTCGGACTAGTCATTGCTTCGATTACTGCTTCGTCAGAAGGAAAGACTAAGTCTAACGAATCGACGTTAGTGAGAGAACCCTGAGCCCAAATAGGCTCTAGAAGTGGATCCAACTCTTGTGCGGGAGTCGGATCAAGGTTAGTTGAGGCTTGCTGGACTAAAGAGTATGCTACCTCAACGGTCGTCAAGGGCATGGACATGCCGGGGTGCCCTGTCTCATCCATCATGGCTAATGGGGAAGAAATAATCCAAGGATCCTTAAAGTAAGTCGTGCGGAACGACGAAACTTGAAAAATTTCAACCTTATGGTAATTAGATATAAATTTGACATCGTCATGAGGAGGTGGGTAATCAAAGGTACCCATCAAGGATGGGCACAAGCCAACTCCTACGTTAACAACACCTGGTTGAGGATTATCAATCATGGGGACCGTGGATACCCCCAAAGTTGGGTCAGGTCTGGAGAAAGATAGTTGATCGATGGTCATTATCTGGCCCTCGTGTGGAAACAACAAGACTAGGAAAACTATAGCAACCATAGCTTGCATAGCATAAGTCCAAATCCGTCCTAACAAGAGGTTATAGTCAAGGGGAGCATCGACTACCTCTACTTCGACACACATGGATTTCCCTCCTAACTACACAGGGAAAGAAGGAACGATGCCATGGGGTCGGAAAGAACGACCATTGAAAGCAGTGAGGAGAGTAGGTGATGGAGACAAAGCGGGATAGCCAATGGCCTTCCAACATGCTAACGACATAATGCATGTCAAGGTGCCCTCGTCGACCACCGTGCGGAAGATATTCCATGTAAAAATTTTCGTGGGATGAGCCACTACTATCTAAAACGCTACGTGGTAAGGAAGACGAGGTTTTAAGTCAGTTGTATCTAACATGATGGTACCCGGATTACAAGTCTCAGTAGAGCCCAAAGAGGTTAACAAGGCTTTCCTCTAAGCAGGGGAGCTTTGGAGGACCTCCAAAGAAGACATCGCACAAGGGGTTTGTGATAAATCCTCCACCACAGAGTAATTCTGGGTGGCCCTTGCGTTTGGGTTGTGACAAGATTTTTTAAATGCATCCTTTGCAATGTGTGTCATTGTTTATCCCAATGTCTTCTCGATCTGTAGAGGAAGATATGGGAGATCAGCTTCTTTATCCTTCTCAGAAGCACTTGGTTTACTATAGTCGTGCGCTCTAGTCGTTATGAAAGCATCACCCCTAACCATATATATGTTCGTGGATGAGGGATTGTTTGGAGGAGGGCAGGTTTCTTGGTTGCCCCCTTCTGTGCTTGTAGAGGCTTGAGTTAGATTTTCCCCATGTTGAAAGGGATTAGTCAACACTGCATGTTGTTGTTGTGTGACAAACTTTTGGGCATCTGCAAGTCGAGGATAAAGATGGGTCAAGTGGTCTTCCGCGCACAAGTTTCACGGATACCTCACCTTCTGTTTTTCCGTGTTGTCCCCGCCAGCATTATCAGTGGGTTTTTTATCCCCCTTACCCTTCTTTCATTGTTTTTCCTTCCCTTAAGGTTGTTGGGTTGCGTTTGGGTTAGTCGACTGCACGGAGTGTACTTCTGACGTTTGGGTAGGGGGAGTAGCCAAAGCAGTAGTTTGGCCGGTCGATGTGTGTTGTATGGATAACTGTTGCAACTGTTTGGTCAATTGCTCAGCGGGATTAGTTTGTGTTGAACCAACAATATCATCAGCATGTGGTCCATCTCTCTACCTAGTTTTATCCAGTATCGAATGTGGCGCATCTGGCAATATGTTGTATAATAAACCAGACTGAGAATAGATGAGCTCAAACTATTGAGCCCTCATGATGGCATCTTCTTCGGAGAAAACTCTGGAAGTCACAACGTCTTTGGATAACTGTGGGACCAAAGACTTAAGGAACCACTCAAGTAGGAATGTTGGTGGGACTGGTACTTTGATTAGACTCTTATGGCGTCTCCATTCTCGGATATGATAAGAGATATGGTCCGCTGTTGTCTGTTCGAAATTGGAGAGCAACTCTGTTCCAGCGTCGTATCTCACAGGTAACTAGAAATGGTAAAGGAAGGCCATCACCAGTTCGCCAAAAGAAGATTATCTTGAGTGATCGATCTCGATGTACGATTTTGCGTCACTCCCGATAAGAGTACGTTGAAACAATTGCAACTGTACAGAGTCATCTTTCAATGAGTTAGATGAACACCAAAGATGGAAGGTAGTCAAATGATCACCTGGATCTTCATTAGCCTTGGCCTCAGAATTTGGAATTTCCGAAGGCAACTTCATTGGCATAGGAGGCCAACGTGGATCGTGACAAATAGGATCATTTAACAACCTTGTCAAATCTGGCAAGTGTAAAGTTTCTAGGAATGGTAGTTTGGGTTGTTGTTGATAACCCGGGAAAAAGGATCCTGGATTTTGAATGGTACAAGGTTGCCAAGAAAAGTTTGGCTGCTGGCTCAGATTCTGGTAGAATCCATGGCCCTGACCAGCGTAAGGATTTTGCATCTGTGGAGACATCATCGGCTAATTTCCCATAAAGGACATAGAGTGTTGGGCATGCATCATGTTCGAAGGAATTTGGGAAGGATTACCCCATGCCGGTCCTGATGGGAGAGGCATAGTAGTATGTCCAGGGTTCCATTGACTGTGGAAAGAATTACCCCATAATGGCATTCTAGAGGAGGGAACGGATCCTTGTCTTGAGTTCCAAGGTCCTGCTATATGTGCCCCCTGTGCAGGAATAGTACCCTGCGCAGGAGTAGATTGTCCAAAAATGGGATTGCCCCCAGACGGGAAAGAGGTTGATGAGAAAGTGTTGTTACCAAATGTCCCATTCCAAGAAAACGGTGTCGAACCTACGAGCATACTTTGCACAGGTGTTCCTTGACTCCTTGCTCCAAATAAACTAGTGTGTGTAGGCTGCCTGGCAGACTGCTGATGCAAACCACCAAGCGAAGGGAACGAAGGAGGGATATGACCTCCCGCGTAAGGAAAAGCGTTAAAAGGGACAGGAGTTCCCCCAAGTTGACCTTGCAGAGGAGATTTAGAGCTCCCTATCCCCAGACCCAAAGTCTGTAAAGTGGAGTAGGTTAGTGCAGGACTTGTACTCAAACTAGGCATACCATATGAGAATGGAGGACCTGTCGCACTAGGTGTGAAGGGGGCTGTGGCCGCCACCATAGATAGTTTCAGTCCACTGTGCGACATGGTTGCAGCCGAGACCATGGTGGCTCAGACTGACGATGGTAAGTTAGGAGATTACTCTCCTATGGTAGCAATTGTGGTGGGAATTGAAGAATTCCCAGAAGAAGTAACAGCGTTTGTTTCCATAGCTGTGTGAGGCACTATCTAGCGTTCATGAAATTGGATTGGTACAATAATGTTAGGATATTTAGACACTTAGGAGTTAGTTAAGATCTACTTAGTCTAATATGTTGTTAGGTAAAAGTGTGTTTCTTTAGTATGCATTAGTATGCATTTGTAGTTAGGAAATTCGACGGTCACGATATGTTCCCGACATAGAGTGATCTGACGGTTCATACTCTCCTCGATCTTAACGGCCATTGATCCGTGGCTTAACACCTGATTGGTCCATGATCTCTATTTAAAGATCATGGAGGGTCATTTTCCGATGATAGATTGTGAGAAACTCTCTTGTAAAATCTCTCTGTAATCTTTTTCTTTGCATTAATAAACTGCTCCAAGTGGTCGCGTTGGCTGGGGCCGTGGATGTTTCCCCGTAGGGGTTCTACCATGTGAAAACATCGGTGTGTTGATCTTTGATCTAGTTATGTGAGTGGTTACTGAAGGTGTTCTTCCTCTTTTGGAATGCCTATGTTGTTGAACATGGTATCAGAGCCTGTTTGAAGATCCTCTCCTGTTGTAGATCGAGATCGTGAAGATGAGTTGCCTCATCTCCATTTTCTAGCATTTCCATACATTTTTGGGTTGATAGGACTGTTCCATTGCATCCGAAGCACTCGTTTCATTTAGGAACACTTTTCATTTCACTCGAAAAGGTTTATGTTTGCCCAAGATACGGCCATTACAGTCAGATCCAGAGGTATA
Organism: Picea engelmannii; assembly: GCA_009831015.1. Classification (NCBI taxonomy): domain Eukaryota; kingdom Viridiplantae; phylum Streptophyta; class Pinopsida; order Pinales; family Pinaceae; genus Picea; species Picea engelmannii. The sequence goes on along the minus strand of ML795733.1, from coordinate 134,744 downwards.
AAGTCTGAATACACATTTTTTAAAAAAAATTGCAAAGTTTTGATTTTATTTCGGTTTGTATTTTTTATTTTCGGGCTTCTACTCTTTTAGATCTGTGTATACTCTTTTCACCACACCTTGTGCGATCTCGACAAAATAGAAACAGATAGGAAAAGGTGCATCTTCCGGGTAAGCTAATCGAGATCTAACCCTTGTTGTCATCAAGAAGCGAAATTTTTTTTTCTTGTGTGAAAAGAGTTTTTTTTGGAGCATGCTCTCCAAGGTCGTCTTCCACAACAACAACAAAAACACCCCCAATCCTCCTTCTGAACATTACAATATGTTTTGCTAGACCATT
>ML795733.1:124051-134357 GCA_009831015.1 Picea engelmannii | reverse complement strand
AGTGCATTTCACTTCAAGTATAAAAGTGAATCACTATAAGTAGCTTTATATTTTATTTTAGAGTTATTTTTCATGCAACTTTTCTATTATAAGGTAACCTCATTGTAAAAGTGATCCCCACTTCTCTTTATAAAAGTGGGTCATTTCATAAAGTAGCTTACACTATCACGTGGTTATTTGGTTACCATTTATGCCTTTTTTAAAGGGGCATAACTCTCACATCAGAAGTCCGTTTTCAGTGCCGTTTTTTTTAAAACCGCACAACTTTTCGAGATATTTCCATCCAGATCATTAGTTTCAGTTTTTAAATCTGCATTATTTATATATTTAATATGGCTTCTACAAGTACTCTCATGCTTACCAGCATAAACTACTTCGAATGGAGATCCCATATGGAAGATTTATTAAGAAGTAAAGGCCTGTATCGAATTACCATGGGAATGGAAGGGCCTGTCACACTAGGTGTGAAGGGGGTTGTGGCCACCTCCATAGACATGTTCGGTCCACTGTGTGACGTAGTTACGGCCGAGACCATGGTGGCTCAGACCGACGACGGTAAGTTAGGAGATGACTCTCCTGTGGTAGCAATTGTGGTGGGAATTGAAGAATTCCCAGAAGAAGTAACATCATTTGTTTCCATAGCTGTGTGAGGCACTGTCTGGCGTTCATGAAATTGGATTGGTACAATAAATGGTTCCAATATCTCGGTGGTTGGGGTTTCAACCGAGCCAAGACTGGCGGTTGATTCCTCTGGGAGTTGTTAGGGCACAAAGGCTTGTAACCCGGTCGCTTCAAAAGACCCTTGTTGGTCTCGCTTCCGCCTTAATGGTGGCGGAGGTGGCTCCAGTGTAACCGGCGGTAGGCCAAGAAGCCTTCGTGACCGGCAGATCTCAGGATCCTCCACTGTGTGAGAAGATCCAAGACACGCTAAGGTATTCTAAACATGCAAAAGTAACACACACTAAAAAGAATCCCCTAAGAGATAAGTCAAGCAATCACTAAACTATTTGGAAGAACAGTTACAACAAACAACACTAGAGAAACTTACCGGTGCAAGTGAAACTCGAACATGGAAGCATCCTCTAGGTATACTCTGCAAAGCGTGGCCCGATTTCTATCCTAGGTACCACGGTATACCCCCACAGTCACCTGTGTATGTCCCTAAAACGATTGGCAACTAGGTTGTCAGCACATGAACAGTCACCAGGCGGGTACAGTCGAAAGTCGGGTAGAACACAATGAGCAGGGTATCAAGCCCGAAACCTATCAAGGGTATCGATAGAAAATGGTTTGGAAGACAACTAAGGACCTCGAATGGATTCGAGACCCACGAATCCCCGTGGAAAATGCAAACGACGGAATCCCAAAACAAGCCCTCGATATGTGTTCTCCACTACGATTGGTCCAGCTTTGGAGGGGTTATCTTTGCTACCTTTCCACACACGACCTCGTGTTTATCCCATGTGTTATAGGGGGGTCCCAGATAACTTCCACAAAACTAGACTTAAACACTCCCTATCTCAGACTGTAATGTTTGGTTTTGAATGGCCTTAAAGAGTTTCCTCTCCAACCTAATTCAAGGCCCTAGTCCTGAACTAGTTTGTGAACCCTACAAACATAAAAGTCTAGTAGATTTTTAAAATTTGCGTTGCTTTTATGGCTTTATCTTACGTCAAGGGGTATGAGGGTGAAACTGATGATGTGTAAAGAAGAAAGAAAAAATGAATGAAAAACACTGGAAACAAAAGACTTTTACTAAATGCAAAATTTCAACAACTTTTCACAAAGAAAGATTTCATTTTTTTTTTTAATTTTTCTAAGATTTTATACAGCAAACTTAAAGGAATTCCGCTCGACTACGAGCTACTTAGGATCTAAGTGAACTGCCAAAACTTATGAAACAAAAGACTTTTCCCTAGCTAATGATGCAGAAACACACCTTTCAACAAAAGAAGAAAATGAAAAGAGATTTTTTTTTTTTTTATTCAAGTTCTAGTAAAGCAACAAAGGGAAAATACCGACAAGCAAAAAACCAAGAAAATCAAATTCTAGCTTAAAGAATAGATCGCAAAGAATCAGATTAAAGAATCACTTAATGGAAATAAAAAAAACAAAGACTCTCACGCCTGTCTAAAAACCATTTAAAAAAAAAAAATTATATTTTATGTCAACTATTAATTGAGAAAAAGAAGGCTAAGGGTAAGATGACCTAACCTATTGACTGTGAAAACCTAGACTCAAACACCTGAGAGGAATACTTCTTATCAAAGGAGGGGATGACTGCCCCACCCTGAACAAAAAGTAGCATGTCCAAGAACGTGACTGTTACTAAAATAGCACGCATGCAAACGCATGCTGAACAGAGACAGAAAGCATGTACACGCGGGCTGACCTTGTACAGGCCGCATGTATATCTAAATTCTAAGAAAAAAATGAAAACAGGCAGTCCAGACCAGGAAGAGGCCTCTGATATTGATAACCAGGGTCCCTTGAAGGCTTGGATGCTCTTTCTAATAGAAAAGACAAATAATGTAAGGAATAATAAGGCGAAAAAAGGCAATCTGAGATAGGACTGTGAACCAGCAAGACTCAGACAGGATTCCCAAAAACCCCCTGAGAATGTGTAATTCTGACAGGGAAGAGGAGGATTGCCTCTAAGATTCTCTGAATTCCTACACGCTACCGCTATCTCTACAACTAGCGTTCACATGTGGGCTGTCAGAGGATAGGGTGCAGGTACATGCGTGCAGGCCTTCTGCAGGCCGCGTGTACCTCTGTGTGTGTCGAAAACTACAGTCAAGAAAAAGTCAAGGAAATATGGTATGGAAAACTAGACTCCCTGCTAGCTCAGACCTTACAGAAAAAGGCAAAGAAAAAATAGAAAACCTAATCTTTAAACTACCCAAAAACTTAAATAAATCCAGGAACCCTAAAGAGTATTCTCCCCAGTATGGTCGCCAATTCTATTGTTGGGAAAAACACCCTATGGACTAGAAAACTAGGTTCAGACTTGCATGCAGATTTTGACCGAATACAAACTACTTTTTTACCTACAACCCAAGATTTAAACCCCTTTTTCACAGTAAATGCATGGAAAAGGACCACCAACCTTATTACCAGCGTTCGATGTAGATCCTCCATTGCTCTTCGATTACTTGCTTACGTTTCTCCTTCCACAGATGACCTACACTCAAGACAAACAACAACTATGCATGCCTACTACATCTATACTCAAAGCTTAGAAATCAAGCATAAATTAATCAAACCATAGACAATTCATGCATTGGGACAGGGAAAGTATTTTTTTTTATTGTTGAAAGTGAATCAACTTACAAAAAAGCTGAGACCGGCCACCGCTCCTTGAACCTGATCCTAGGATCCTCTTCTTTTGTCCTTCAACTGCTTTGCGTTAAATCTCCTTTGGCATGAGGAAAGGTTAAAGGGTTGGGACAATGGATTATGTAAATGGGCAGAGTTTCTTCGCTATATGTTTTCCTCTTTCAAATGGTACCCCTACCCCTTCTTTTATAGGCTAGAAGAAGCTAGGGTTTTGGACAAACCCTCGGCCATGCATGGCTGGGAGTTTCAGTTAACTGACCCATAGTTTTTTGTTCCGTTGACAACTTTCCTTTTTTCATGCTTTGTTAGGTACACGCGGGCTGTTGTGAGTCATTCAGCGTGCACACGCATGCAGTAATGGGTTAGGGCGCATGGGCCTTCACACAAGAGGATTTTCAAAGAGTTGTTCAGTAGAGTTTTGGCAAAGAAAGGATATGAATTGGCCTGATGCCAAGTAAGCATGTGTGGTGCAATTTAGGGTTATAACATGTGTAGCGCACCTATTCTGCTACTAAGGTTTAATCGCTCTTAAAAGAAGACTATAACACCACTTTGTACATAACTCATACAGATGTTATTTAACCCACATGCATTTAAACAATAAACACATTCAACACAGAGCATTCATATGAATTAATGCCATAATCAGATAGGAATTAGCTTTCCATATTAATTCATATACACAGTGGAAAACATGATACATAAGCAGCACATTCATGCAAAACATGATTAAAGCATAATCAGATACTTATCTTTATCAATGGTAGATTCCACCAACCAAGTACAGGCCTTCCACGAACCTCCCAGCCTTGGACCACACTACTCATCAGCTCAGCAGTGGGTCACCCCTGAGCTGGGACTAAGCTCCACCCCAAGACAAGGAATACTAGGCTAGTTGAGGTTACAGGGAAAACAACACACAACCACAAGGAAGGAATTCTCTCCCAGGAACCTCCCACGCTCACTGCCCATAGACCCTCATTCCCCACATGCCTATTCCACCCTAGGAGAATACACCTTCTCTGTCACCTGGACAGTCCTTCGGCTGTTAATCTCCCTTGCCTTGGGTTACAGGAACAGGCCGAACCAGAAGTCTCTGGGCTCTGTGGCAGCTACAGGGTTCTTTCCAAGAGTCCTCTCCTTCCTCCGTGCACTCTCTCACCTGGAGAGATTCACTCATAGGCCAACAACCTGTTCTACCAACATCAATCACCTCTCTCACCTGGAGAGAGCGTTGTACCACTGGACAACAAGACCCCACGCAGCCCAGCACTGCGTGGTCACAACAACCCACGGGGAAAACAGACATGGGATTTCCAACAGGTTCAACAATGGTCATTTATTATTTCCCAATCCTCCAACACAGGATAGACTCACGCTCTGGTTGTCGGGGATGCATGACAAACAATTCACGCAGGGGTCAACGCAGGTTCGAGCTGTTCAGACAGGGGATGTACTGGCTATCTCGGAATAAACACAGATACATGCATTTTCGGTTCGGAGGATGCATGAGGGTTTCTTTGCAGGAGTCAAACCCGTTCACCTTCTGGTAGTCCGAGGGTCGAATGGAGGAGGAGAACCTTTCTCACGGCTCACCCTGGTTGTTTATTTGCATGCGTTAGGGTTGACACTTGTCACCCATGGGACTGCATACGTTCCACCAGTACGCATCACCCTTGTACATCCTCCCTTGCCAAAACTTAGGATTAAACACAAAATGCACATGTCTTTTTGGAATAATATTAAAATATTATTCCCAAGCTTAAGCCCCCTAGGCTTAGCCCCCAGGCTCAACACTTAGCCCCTTTCCCACCTTCCATCCCCTAATTCCTTGCCCACTCTGTGGATTCTTAGTCCCCCTTCACTCATTCATCATGGTCGTTCTGTACCTAGCGGTGTTTATATTTTATTAAATGTTTTGCATACATACAAGTACAATAGCAGGCTCCTGGCCTTCAACACTTAGGCTCCCTAGCCTAACAAACACATAAGTCTCCGGCTTATAAGAACTTGGCTCACCAGCCTATAAAACATAATCACAATTCCTTTCAGAACTTGGTTTACAATGGGGCTCGGCCTTGGGGACACTACAATCCCCCTCCCCTTATTTTTGCACTGTCCTCAATGCAACTTACACTGTCTCTGCAAGCCTTTCAAAATATTCAAAAAGATGTGGGTACTCTGCCCGCATAACCTCTTCATGCTCCCATGTCGCGTCCTCAGGACCGTACCAAGTCCACTGGACCTTTACAAGCTCTATAGCTCGATTCCGGAGCTGTTTGCTTTTCCTGTCCAATATGCGCACATGATGCACTTGCAGGACACCTTCTGGTTCCACCTGAATCACAGTCCAATCGATAATATGATTAGCATCAGGTACATATTTCTTAAGCAGTGAAACATGAAACACATTATGTATAGTCATAGATGCAGGTAATGCAAGCATGTATGCAATCGGCCCAATCCTTTCCAGGATCTCAAATGGCCACAAAATCTTGCTACCAACTTGGCGCAACTTCCCAGCTTCAGGGAACTCCTGTTAGTTTTCACTTTCAGGAAAACATGGTCACCCACTTTGAATTCTCTATGGGTTCTATTACTATCAGCGTAACTTTTCTGGCTGTCCTGGGTAGCTTTTAGATTATGTTTAATTCTTATCATTTGGCCTTCCATCCCTTTGAGTAGCTAAGGCCCAACTACTACTATGTCAGTTGGATTATCCCAGCTCACTGGAGTGTTGCACTTTCTTCTATAAAGTGCTTCGAATGGGCTCATCTTCAATGATGCATCATACCCATTATTGTAGGCGAATTCTACCAAATGCAGGTAGTCTTCCCACCTTGATGGTTTATCCATCACATACATTCTCGACATGTCTTCTATTACTCTATTCACTCTCTCTGTCTGTCCATCAGACTCGGGATGATACGTTGTACTAAAGTTCAGATTCGTTCTGAATCCTTTGAACAGTCCTTTCCAGAAATTCGAAGTGAATTTTGGGTCCCTATCAGACACAATTGTCTTAGGAATTCCATGAAAGCGTGCAACTTCTTTTAAGAAAATGTCAGCAACATCTGCTGCTCTGTGGCTGGTTTTCAGTGGAATAAAATGGGCAACTTTAGTAAGCTTTTCCACCACCACCATGATTGAATCATGCTTCTTTCTTGTTCTAGGTAGTCCTGTGATAAAATCCATTGTTACCATGTCCCATTTCCATTCAGGAATAGGTAAAGGCTGCAACAACCCTGTTGGGTGCCTGTGCTCAGCCTTAACCTTCTGGCACTCCATACATCTGGCGATGTATTCAGCGATTTCTTTCTTCAGACTTGGCCAAAAATAATGGCTTTTGACTGCTGCCACAGTCTTCTAATATCCAGGATGTCCAACATAAGTCACGTTATGCATCTCCTTTAGAATTGCCAGCTTCAATTCTCGGACATTGGGTACATACACTCTATTTTTATACAGAAGTAAACCATTAATTCCCAAGGTGTAACTTTCCTTGGTATGTGGTCTCTCACGTTGTTGTAGCTTTGCTACAAGATTTTTGTACTGCAAATCATCATTTGCAGCTTCCAAAATTCTGTCTTTCATCTCAGTCTGGTACATGCTAATGGTTGTAGCATGTAATTCGTGCACTTTTATGCTGAGTGCATCAACCACCTTATTTTCTTTCCCTTTGATATGCTTGATATCAAAGTCATATTCGCACAGAAACTCCAACCATCTGCTTTGCCTGGCATTTAAGGTCAGCTGATCAAAAAAATACTTCAGATCGTTATGGTCTGTTCTCAACTCGAATCTCTTGCCCATGAGGTAATGTCTCCATTTCCTCAAGGCGTGGACAATTGCTGCCAGCTCTAAATCGTGACTGGCATAATTCTTCTCATGTTCCTTCAACTTTCGAAACTCATAACAAATTACAAATCCCTCTTGGCTGAGAACTCCTCCCAGCCCCTCCTTACACGCATATGTGCACACTACATAATCCTTATTTGGATCTGCAATATTCAGGATTGGAGCACTGGTTAGCAGCTGCTTCAATCGCTGGAAGTTGCTCTCACATTCTTCAATCCACTGGAACTTCTTCCCCTTCCTTTGCAAGGAAGTGATAGAATGGGCTAGCCTTGAGAATCCGGCTATAAACCTCCTATAGTAGCCTGCCAGACCCATAAAATATCTAAATTATGCCACATTCCTTGGTGTTTTCCATTCTCGAATGGCATGTACCTTTTCAGGATCCATAACGATCCCTTCTTCAGATATTATATGTCCCAAGTAATGGATCTTCCTTTGGTAAAATGAGCACTTGCTCAGTTTTGCATACAGTTGGTGTTCTCTCAACACCTGCAGCACCATTCTCAGGTGTTGTTCATGTTCTTCCTCTTTCTTGGAATACACCAAGATATCATCCAGGAAGACTATGACAAACTTGTCCAAATAATCTCTGAACACTCCATTTATTAAGTACATGAAAACAGCAGGCGCGTTGGACAATCCAAACGGCACAACTGTGAACTCATAATGACCGTACCTTGTTCTAAAGGCAGTCTTGTTGATGTACTCATCCTTTATTCTCACTTGGTGATATCCTGATCAAAGATCTATTTTCAAAAATATTTTCGCATCCTTCAACTGATCAAAAAGATCATCAATCCTTGGCAGAGGATACTTGTTCTTGACAGTGACCTTATTCAACTGTCAAAAATCAATGCACAGCCTCAACGTCCCATCTTTCTTCTTCACGAATAGGACCGGGGCTCCCCACGGTGACACACTGGGGCAAATGTAACCCTTCTTTAGTAGCTCTTCGAGTGGCAATTGCAACTCCTTCAGCTCTGGTGTACTCATTCTATAAGGAGCCTTTGAAACTGGAGTTGCTCCAGGCATCAAATTTATAGAAAAATCGATGTCCCTCTTCGGAGGTAGTCCAGGTACCTCCTGAAATATGTACTTGAATTCTTTGATTACTTTGTGGTCTTCCAGATTCGATACTACATCTTGGGATGCTTCTTCCACCCGAGCTGCAAATAATTGACAGCCTTTTCGGTAACATTTCTTCAGCTACATGGCTGATATTTCCCTCACAGCCACGGCTCTGGGAATTCCTTGGATTGTTACCTGATTTCCCTCTTTGTTCAGGTATGTGAACTTCTTATTACAACAATCCAGAAGGGCATGGTGCTGGTCTAACTAATCCATCCCAATTAAGAAATCGTATGAGCCTAAAGGCAGAATGTTCAATTCAGCCTTAGTGCTCATTCCTTTCATGTCCACTGAATAGGACTTAACCAATTTAATGACCTTCCTCTTGGTTCCTGTGGCCAACTGCACTAACCAAGACTTCTCATGTTTTCTCCTCGTTAGATGCAAACTTTCCACCACTCTAGGATCTACATAACTATGGCTAGCCCCAGAATCAATTAAAATAACAAGTGGTCGGTTGTTGATCGTACCTTCCACTTCAATCATGTGAGATTGAAATTCTTCTTGCTTATTGTCCAGGGCTGCATAGATCCTCGGCATTCTACTACCCATATCCTCCACTATTTCAGCTTGCTGAATAGTATGGACAGTTCTTGTTTTGTCTTTTCTGTGCGGGCAGTCTTTGTACCTATGATTCCCTTTACAACCCCAACACTCCATAGGTGGAGGCCTTGGCATCTACTCACTCCCTTCAACTTTCCTGGGGTCTCTAAAGGATGATTCTTCCCCAGGGCCATTCTTGAAAAAGGGAGGCATGTTTCCCTTCTGCCTATGTTCTTTCTTAAACCTCTTCTGGTCATCCCAAGCCTTCCGAAAGGTAGGCTTCTCTCTTTGTTGTTCGTATAAGCATTTTCCCCTTATTATTGTTTCTTCCATAGTCTTAGGATCATAATATTGAATCTTGTCACCAATGGAAGGTGGCATTCCACTCAGATACCTCTGAATCTTGACAGCCTCATCTTTGATGAATGGAACATACTTCAGTAGTTCCAGAAAACTCCGTCCATACTCATCAATAGTCATACTTCCCAACTTGAGTTCGAAGAACTCCTTCATATTTATGTCATAGTATCTTTTAGTCGGGTATTTCTTCTTGAAATACCTCTTAAATTCCTTCCAAGTGACCTCTTTCTCTCAGATGTGCTGCACCTGCAAAAACTAATCCCACCACATGGATGCTTTTCCTTTCAGTTGGTACATTACAATTCTTCCTTCTGCATGGGCAGAATAATTCTGTAGTTGGAAGTATTTCTTCATGCCAAGTAACCATGTCTCGGCATCTTCCTCCTTCTTATGTTCTCCATCGAATGTTGGAGGTTTAATCTTGTTCATCTCCCCTTTCAATTCCTCCTTTCCATATTTTCGATGTTTTCTAGTAGGGAACGGACTTGAACTACTGTATGTCTCCCTATTAGAATGTCTTTGGGAGCGACTACGATGTCAGCTACCACTCTTCGACCTACTTCTTCTCCCATGGGTTATGCGACTCTCCGTCGTACTTGAGTCTCTTTCCTTCTCGAGTTTCATCTCTATTCTTTCCAGGCTCTTCAAAAATTTTAAGTTTAATTCACCCTGTCGATCCCTGACTTTCATGAGCTTTCGGCTATCAGCTCGGCGAGCCTTAGCCTCTCTTTGCAATCATTCAATGATTTTCATTATGTGTCCTTCCTTATCCTTCTCTTTTCGATGCCCATTAGAGTTCGATCCTTCGACTCCCAGGTTAACATCCTTTCCTTCCTGTTCGTCTTCTATTTCGGGGGTAATCTGCACCTTTCCCCACTCCATACTTGGCGTTGGTTAACTAGAGTCCTGACCTCCGTTGAACTCTGCACACGCACTATGCAATTAAATTCGAAGTTTTTCAGGACATCAAAACTTCATGAACAATCCACAACATTTATGACTAATACGAACAAGAACAAAAGACATTTCGATTCCAATGGGTTTTCTAAGCTCTCGTTCGGCTCTGCACTTCTGGGTT
>ML795733.1:108445-124045 GCA_009831015.1 Picea engelmannii | reverse complement strand
GGACTTTCGGGACTTTCGGGTTTTCGGTACCTGGGACTTCATTACGCAGTTCCTCCCAACCTCTTATCACTCCTATCCCCGAAACCCGATACACGGTTTCTTATACGTGATCCAATGATCCTCGACGAGCTAGATCTAATGTTCCAGATCCTTTCGGGGTTTTGGGCTTCCAAACGCTGATGCGCTCTAACTCCCATTAGCCCTCCGGGCTAGACTCATGGTTCACGCGACATCCCCTTATATGACCATAGTCATACCTCCTATCAGGGTTTCGGACTTTCCAATGTCGAAACACATATGTCCTCAAGATTCGCGATTCCCCGAACCCCGATTTCCCGATGGATGACTCTCCTTCCGGAACTTTCCCGAATGCCTCGATCTCGGTCACGTGTCCCCAAGAATGGACGGTCTTCGCCGCTTCTCGCTATTTTGCGATTTCGCGATTTCAAATGCTCTGGGTGCCTTGTCTTCAGGATTCACGAAATGTTGAACCCCGATATGTCGATGGGCTCCCAATCTCGCCCACGTGTTCCAACTGACGGATGGCTCAGATCCAATCTCGGGATTTCACAACTTGCGATTCCCCAATGACAAAGTTCTATGTCAACTCAAAACCCCGGTAGCCGATATACCGATGGGTCGCTCGATCTCCGCCACGTGTCCCCACAAACGGACGACTCAGATCGTTCCCGGGACTTTTACCATGAAAATTCCCGACCTCCTGTCATCGTGATTCCCGATTTCACGAATGTCAATATCCTGATATTTCGACATGCGAAATGCCGATGGGCTCTTTATTATCGCCACCTGTCCCTTCGAGATGGACGGTCCTAACTAATTCAGGATTTCACGTATCGCGATTTCCACATTCCTGTGCAATATCCAAAGGGATTTAAACCCCGTGCACACTTTTCAGATCTGACCGTCACAAGGGTTCGCTTTCCATCCCAAATAGATCCTAGAGCTCCTACACCACTGGTGTGGAGTCCTCTCTCCCTATGGACTCATACCAAACTGGCTGCGCTTTCATAACGTCGCTATACTTCCCGAGCTTTAAAACTCGTCAAGTAACTCCTTGACATTTTGGAGCAAACCAAGGTACGAAATTGGCCTTCCAGACCCAATTTCCCCTCGCATTCTTGGTCCAAAGACCGCTCCACTGGCCCATCTAGGCTCAGTGTCGAAACCTTGGTTCTGATACCAAACTGTAGCGAACCTATTCTACTACTAAGGTTTAATCGCTCTTAAAAGAAGACTATAACACCACTTTGTACATAACTCATACAGATGTTATTTAACCCACATGCATTTAAACAATAAACAAATTCAACACAGAGCATTCATATGAATTAATGCCATAATCAGATAGCAATTAGCTTTTCATATTAATTCATATACACAGCGGAAAACATGATACATAAGAAGCACATTCATGCAAAACATGATTAAAGCATAATCAGATACTTATCTTTATCAATGGTAGATTCCACCAACCAAGTGCAGGCCTTCCACGAACCTCCCAGCCTTAGACCACACTGCTCATCAACTCAGCAGTGGGTCACCCTCGAGCTGGGACTAAGCTCCACCCCAAGACAAGGAATATTAGGCTAGCTGAGGTTACAGGGAAAACAACACACAACCACAAGGAAGGAATTCTCTCCCAGGAACCTTCCACGCTCACTGCCCACAGACCCTCATTCCCCACATGCCTGTTCCACCCCAGGAGAATACACCTTCTATGTCACCTGGACATTCCTTTGGACGCTAATATCCCTTGCCTTGGGTTAAAGGAACAAGCCGAACCAGAAGTCCCCGGGCTCTGTTGCAGCTACAGGGTTCTTTCCAGGAGTCCTCTCCTTCCTCCACGCACTCTCTCACCTGGAGAGAGTCACTCACAGGCCAACAACCTGTTCTACCAACCTCAATCACCTCTCTCACCTGGAGAGAGCATTGTACCACTGGCCAACAAGAGCCCATGCAGTCCATCATTGCGTGGTCACAACAACCCACGGGGAAAACATACACGGGCTTTCCAACAGGTTCAACAATGGCAGGTCATTTCTTATTTCCCAATCCGCCAACACAGGATAGACTCACGCTCTGGTTGTCAGGGATGCGTGACAAACAATTCATGCAGGGGTCAACGCAGGTTCGAACTATTCAGACAGGGGATGTACCGGCTATCCCGGAACAAACACAGATACACGCCTTTTCGGTTCAGAGGATGCACGAGGGTTTCTCTGCAGAATTCAGACCCGTTCACCTTCTGGTAGTCCAAGGGTCGAATGGAGGAGGAGAACCTTTCTCACGGCTCACCCTGGTCGTTTATTCGCATGCGTCAGGGTTGACACTTGTCACCCATGGAACTGCATGCGTTCCACCACTATGCATCACCCTTCTAGGTCCTCCCTTGCCAGAACTTAGGATTAAACACAAAATGCACATGTATTTTTGGAATAATATTAAAATATTATTCCCAGGCTTAAGCCCCCTAGGATTAGCCCCCAGGCTCAGCACTTAGCCCCTTTCCCACCTTCCAGCCCCTAATTCCTTTCCCACTATGTGGATGCTTAGTCCCCCTTCACTCATTCATCGTGGTCGGTCTGCACCTGGCGGTGTTTATATTTTATTAAATGTTTTGCATACATAAAAGTACAACAACAGGCTCCTGGCCTTCAACACTTAGGCTCCCTGGCCTAACAAACACATAAGTCTCCAGCTTATAAGAACTTGGCTCACCATCCTATAAAACATAATCACAATTCCTTTCAGAACTTGGTTTACAACGGGGCTCGGCCTTGGGGACACTACAACATGGTCCCCCATCAATTACTAATTCTCTAGGAACTCCAAACCTAGAAAAGATATCTTCAAACAGGAATGCTAAGACAACTTCTTCCGAGGCCCTAATGAGTGCTTTTGCCTCTACCCACTTGGTCATGTAATCTGTGCAGACCAATATATAGATTTTCTGATTAAAAGGTGGGTTAATAGGCCCTACAAAATCCATGGCCCATCTCTCAAAAGGATCTAACACTACTTGAGGCTGGAGAGGCATCTCATTCCTATGATTTGGCTGACCCATGTGTTGGCTACTGTCACAGGCTTGGACATACTTCTTTTCATATTGAAATATTGTGGGCCAAAAGTAGCCCATCCTCAAAAATTTATGCCCAGTCCTCTTATTAGCAAAATGACCCCCAAAAGGGCCATCAAGGAAATCTTTAAGCAGATCATAAACTTTATCATCCCTCACACATCTTCTAATTTCTTGATCCATTCATGTGTAGAAAAGACATCCCCCTATCCAACTATATTGAGCACTCTTCTGAATAATCTTTTTTCTTTCTCAGGGAGATAGATGTGGAGGTACTTTTACTGCAACCAAATAATTAGAAATGTCTGCATACCAACGTGAGTGAGAAGATACTGCAAACAAATGTTCATCTGGAAAAGAATCATCTACAGGTGAATTGTCATCATTTATATGCAATCTTGAGAGAAAATCAGCAACCACATTTTATTTTCCTGGTCTATCTACTATAGTGATGTCAAATTCTTATAGCAATAACAACCATCTTGTTACTCAAGCATTAGTAATAGGTTTCTTCATCAAATATTTAATTTTTGTATGATCAGTATGAATAAAAGTAGGATAACCAGTGATATAATGCATGAATTTATTGATCGCATAAACTACTGACAATAATTCTCTTTCAGTAACTATATAATTTAACTCCACAAGAGACATGTTCTTGTTGACGTAGTATATAGCATAGGGATATTTATCCTCTTGTTGTAAGTTTTAAACCTGCGAAGTAAAGCAATGCATATATATTCTTAAGCAATACAGAAATTAATCAATGGCTCATACACAGAATACACAGAGATCTTTATCGGAAACCCTCAACCGGGAAAACCTTTCTTTTTCATTATATCCAATTTCACCATTCGCCATACAATATATACAATGTTTTTAGGTATTCCGTAGTTACCAAAACCCTAATCCCTTAATCCGGGATTAATTTACAAATCAGCTAAAAATAGCAAAATCCGCTAAAAATAGCAAAATCCGCTAAAAATAGCAAAAACCGCCCCACCCTAATCCCTTAATCCGGGATCGTCAGACGCAGTCGTCGTATCTGACGCACCCACACACACACACATGCAAAGAATATAACACATACCCAACACTTGTTGCCCTAGAACTGCACCAATTGCAGTGTCTAAGGCATCTGAAGAAATATGAAAATCATAGCCCAATTGGGCCCTCTCAAAATGGGATTTGTAGACAATTTATTTTTCATATCTGCAAAAGACAATTCACAATTGTCAGTCCAACGAAAGTAAACATCTTTTGTTAATAGAAAAAATAAGGGAGAGGCAATTTTGGAATTTTTTTTAATGAATCTCCTGTAATATCCAACATGCCCTAAAAAACTTCTTACCTCTTTCTAAGTTGATGGGGTTGGAATGTCCAAAATTACCTGGATTTTGGCTGGGTCTACCTGAATTCCTACATAAGAAATGAAGTGTCCCAGCAACACACCTTTGCTCATCATCATATGACACTTTTCTGTACTTAGATAAAGATGCGACTGTATACATATTTTGAGCACTTTTTCCAACTTAGACAAAGCTTCATCGAAATCAGTACCATAAGGTGTAAAGTCATCCATGAATATTTCCATACAGTCATTCACCATATCAGATAAAATACCAATTACAGCTCTCTAGAAAGTGGTTGGTGCATTACACAAGACAAATGGGAGAACTTTGTAGGAAAATGTACCCCAAGGGCTCGTAAAGGTGATCTTATCTTGGTCGTGTGGAGCAATTTTTATATGGTTATAGCCACTAAATCCATATAGGAAAGAGAAAAACGTTTTCCCATATAGGTTGTCTAGAACCTGATCAATAAATGGCCGAGGGAAATGATCCTTCTGCGTGGCCTTATTCAGGGCTCTATAGTCCACACACAGTCTCCATTTATCATTCTTTTTAGGTATGATAACCAATGGTGAAACCCATTTGTTGTCTGATATAGGGTAGATGAATCGGACATTTAGAAGTTTCTAGAGTTCTTCCTTAACAATCTCTTTAAGATTAGGGTTCATCCTCCTTTGGGGTTGGAAAATGGGTCGACATTCTTCCTTGATGTATATATGGTGGGTGCATAGTTCAAAGGAAATTCATTTCATATCCATGTAATCCCAGGCAAATGCGTCCTTATGTTCAATTAATAACTTCATCAAATGGCGAGTTTCGGGAGAAGATAAATCGGGATTGATGTTTAGGGCTTTTCTAGGTTCAATTTCTATAGTGATGCTCTTAGAACTGACTTTAGGAAATAATTCATTTGTTTCAGTAATTGTTGTTTCAGTGTTTGTTGTTATAGTGTTTGTTGTTATAGCTGAATTAACTTGATTTACAATAGTTTCAGAGAATATTTTTGGGCTCATTCCTTACTGGGGAATAGGGTTGAAGATTCCACTCAATAGGTGGTGCGTGTTCTATGTAACAACAAAGGGGTCACTGATAAAGCTATTTATTAGCTCATCCTCTGTCTCGTCTTTGAAACTTAGGGCTTTTCCTATGGTTAACATAGGCAGAGAGATTTCATTCTCAATGTCCATCCATACATAATTTTTGGGTTCCACACTGGGCATAGCATGAGAATAAAGGGTAAGTTTCTTGGTATCATAACCATCATAGATGGTCATTGAACCCTATCTACAACCAATGAAAGAATCAATTGTAGCTAACCATGATCTTTCTAGAATTAGAGGGTGGCCCCCCAGACGGGTTTTGGGTTGCAATACGACAAAATCAGTAGGATACTCCCATGAGTCAACCGAAATAACTACATCATCGATTACTCCTTCTGGTCTGATAGTAGAATGATCAACTAATTCAAAAATAGTAGGAGTAGGTCGGACTTGCATTCTGAGTTGCAGCAATTGTGTAGTCTCTATTGGCATAATGTTAATTGCTACCCCTAAATCAATTAACACATGGGGAATAAATGTATGTCCAATTTTGACAGTGACTGTAGGGTTTCTTGGGTCGCCGTATTTAATAGGTGGGGTTCTGCCTAACATCAGTTTAGAAAATTATCCCACTACATGTACTATGAGGGGGTCCCTAGGTTTTCTTCTAGGTCTTTTGATATAGAGGTCTCTCACAGTCTTTGCATAAATAGGGACATCCCTAATCGCTTGCAATAGTGGAATGTTAACATGCAGATTGTGCAATTCTCCTAAGAGATTGAAGGATGGTAATTCCACAGTTTTGGTAATTTCCAGTCTTTCAGGGAATGGGGGGTCTGCTAATTCTATGATAGGTTGGTCGATTTCTTCTGTATCCGCAGATGGTTTTTCCCCCGATTCCTTTTTTGATTCTGAAGATGGAGCATCTTCAATTATTGGCTCGATTGTTCTCCCTGATCTTAATTTTATCTCATCAAAAGGAATAGGAGTAATAGACAGAGATGGCACATTGTGTATATCAATATTCTAAACGGCCTTATTATTTGGATTTGGGTTAGGTTGCACAAGCATCTAAGGTCGTAAGGGAGGATTGTTCTTTGGGGCATTGGGAAGTAACTGCAGTTGTTGTTGTTGGTACTGGGGTTGGAACTATTGGTGATAGGGGTTTGGTTGGTGATGGTTTTGATAAATAAGTTGTTGTTGAGGGCCTCTCCAATATGGGTTCCATTGCCCATGGTGACTCTATTTTTGGGGCATAGGTAACCATGGATTGGGATCCTGATAAGGAGGGGGCATATGATTTGGAGAGGGGGAATTCATCTAGCCATATTGAAGTTGATTGTTCATATCATTCCAATAATTAAGTGTTGCAGGAGAGAATTGAGGGTTCGTACCTTGACCTCGTGGTTTCCATTGCCTCCTCTGTGTTATTATATAGGTAGCCTTTGCTTCCTCATTAGTCTCCTTCATTGATGCTTTTACACCTACTAAGGAGGGACATTTGTCAGTGGGATGATTTAATTCACAAATAAGACATACCTGGACACTGTTCAGTGGGCACCCCCTTGGTGGATGTTTGTCTCTGCAATACGGACATAAAATGGACAAAGCCCGTTCTGATTATGCTTGTTTCTGTTTGATCTGTAGAGTATCAATTTGTGAGGCAAAAGAGTTAATCATTTTTGTTTTGAAATCTTCTAACAGATTACCCATTTATGCTCTTGTTTCCCCTCCATTGGCTGATTTTTGTACCCTTGAAAAAGTGGCGTCCCTGGTAGTTGACTTATTCCTTGTAGATCCTCGAGAGGATCTCTTACAAAGATTTACATTGTCTTCATAGGATTCCTTAGATATATCTCGCTTGCCAAGCATATTCAGCATATCTAAACAATCATCTCTAACTCCTTTCAACAAAATAGTTTTCAGAATGTCCTTACTCACATCCGGATGTCCAGACCTTTGTAGATTATACTGGAGTTGCTCCACAAAATCTTCAAGGGTCTCTTCCTCCTTCTGAGCCATCTTGAATAGTTCCTCTCTTCGTTCCCTCATTTAGTAGTAGTCTTGGTATTTGTTCAGAAAAAACTGCCTCATTTGTCCCCATGTTGAAATATTCTCTCCTCCTAGGCTCATGAACCATTTTAACGCGTTACCCTTCAATGTAGCTGGAAACAATTTAATTTTTTGCATTGTGGTGGTGTAGTCATAGCTTCTACACAAAATATCAAATTCAAAAAGAAACTCATCTAGATCCTCAGTAGATAATCCATGGAAATTTGGCAGGGCTGAGAGAGGTATGTTCTTCATAGGAGCCATCCCCCGTGTGGGAATATCTGAAATATGAAAGACTGGGGTAGAGATAGTATTTCATCATTTGCCTAATCTTCATTGTTCGATGGATTCTAACAGTGTAATTCTTCTTCATTATCTCCTTGATTTTCCATATGTGCTCTTTCTCTCCACTCAATATGGAAAGCGTCCCACTCCTCTTTAGTGACTATCTATCTGTTGATATGATAAACCGTGTCTTCTAGATTCTCCTTATTCCGAGATACACTTCCTTGATCTTCAATATTCTCCAGTTTTGCTTGCTGATTTGTTGGTGACAAATATTCAGCTTCAACCACTGATGAAAATGATGTATCAAAATGGGGTAATTCTGATGACTGAGGAATATGTCTTCTTGGAGGATTTGAAGGGTGAAAGATAGATCCTGAAGAAGAATCTTCTCTGACTATAATCTCATAAACAAAGGTTGGCCTTCCTAGTGCAGGGTTCCTTCCTCCACATCCTCTGGCACCTGTAGGGTTAGTATTTTTTGGGATACATCCTCTTGTTCCTTGATTCATGCAAATTACTCATTCCTAAGAAAATAAAACTAATGTGCTTACAAGAATATCTAATTAACTTCCCCGACAATGGCACCAAAATGTTGGGCACTTTAATTGTCTAAATAAATAGATAATTAAGGTGTTCAATATAAATTGTCAAACCTAGGGAAGTTTTGTTATTGTAATATAATTGTGCACAGTCTATGCTAGATTATGAAAGCAACACTAATCAAATTGAAGTAAGGTAAACTAAAAGAAACAAAATTGAAAAGTTGAATACTAACACAAATTGCTGACACGACTGGAGTTCTAATCTACTGTTGCAGAATTGAAATCACAATTGCATGATTGAAATCTAATTTGGTGAGTGTATAATAATCCTGGATTATCTAATCTATTCTAAATTTCCATTTTTCTTTTGCAGAAGGAAATTCACATTTCTATTTACTTTTGCTTGAAAACAAAGGTTTAATCTAATGCAGAAAAGAAATTAACCATCAAAGCAATTCTCCAACAGTATTCAACAATTGATTCTAACTCTCATGAGACACATTTATGCACATTTAACAGAAAGGGAATGAACTGTAATATCAAATGTATTCTAGAACTGCTAACCAAGTAAATCACACAAATCAAGAAGTTAATCTAAAAACGCAGAACAGAGGGGAGTCTGTGAGGAAGGTTGGCCCTTTCCTTCTCACTGAATCCACTCGAAAATAGGCTACAGTAGGTTAAAGAAAATCAATTCACTTCTTTATTAATTCACAAAAGGGGGTTCGATACAATATGCTTCACTTCAATCTATGTTCACAGTTAATCTTCGGTACCAATTATTACAAAAGATCTGTTATTTAAAGACAGAGTCATTCAATTAAAACGGACTCAAAACAGCCTTGAGAATAAGATATTCTCAAGCTGTTCATATGATATCAAGGATTTGTTATCATTACAAAATATGTTAAATGATCTTCATCACCAGCATCAGAAAAAACGTGTAACAACTTTGAGGATTGGTCTTCAGGGTTCGGATTTGCATAATAGACCAGCTTCCAAGATCGGTGGACATCTATTGCAATGGGTGTAACAGCTTCCAAAAAAGGTGTGCATCTGTTGTAGTCATGTAATAGCATGCAGAGTTGGTGCATAGTTGTATCACTCGGTGTAACAGCAGCGACTTTTCTTCAAGACATGGATCTTCTACACATTTTAATCATTAGTTGCACATTCATGGGTAAAATATGAGAAATGATACCAATCAAACATGTTAAGTGAATAAAATATAAAAGCAAGATCAATGATTCATATCTTGGGAAAAAGGGTCTTAGCAAACATTTAGTAGGCATTTAGCATAGAAATAGTAAGGTTGAATGAGAAAAAGATATAGTGAAAAAGGGACATTTATGGATCCTAACAGACACGTGGAACATCCATAAAAATGAGTTGGCATGGGATGACGTGGAAAAATGATTGCAGACACGTGGGAAAATCAAGTGATGACATGTGTTAGTTTTATGGACAAATTATATGGTGCCATGTGGCCCATTCATGGGTTGCCATGTGGCCCATTCATGGGTTGCCATGTGGCACCCCTCCAATGGTTGGTATATACAAAAGTTTTATGACTCCACCAGAGTCGAACTCGTGACCTCCATTAGCCCAAAGGCCCCACAACTCTGCGCTACCAATACACCATCATATGTTCCTTGTTAGTATTATGGTGCGGATTTTATTTAACCTTGAAAATTTATATGGGCGGAAAGGGGAAGGAGCTAGGCCTTCAGCCCAACCCCTGGTTATATTTTTATAACATGATACCATCCATATAGTATATCCGCAATTAACTAACCACCACATATAGCCATTCCGCCAACTTAATAGCCAGCATATCCGCCATTTTGGTAGCCGCTTCGCCAGTTTAAAACCGTCCGCCATATATAGCAATCTCTTATAACTGTGTGTGTTAAAAGGGGAGGCCCATGGGATTCGACCCCAAGACCTCTGCCAACCAACGCCCTAACTTATCCTCCACTAACCACTCCACCAACAAACTTAGTTATGACATAACCACCACAAATTTGTATAAGAAGGGGTTTTGTGGAGTGCATTCAGGACATAAAACATAGAGCATGAGAGTGGAGAATCGAGCACGCCCGTACAAACTCTTATGGACTTGTATAGACTGGTACGGATTTTGGCTCGCTTTTCAATTTTTTTAGTCAGTTATTGCAGGAGCAATTGCATGCAAACCGAGGCAAGGGTGCCTCTTGGGCCAAAAAGTGCCCGACTCGGATCGAGGCATGGAGAGAATCATTTTTAGGAAAAACGACACCACGAACATAGTGGTGGTGTTAGTTTTCTGATCTAAGAAAAGCTTCTATGGCTTAACTCCAGAATGAGGTATACTTATGTATTTTGCCCATTTTGTTTGTGGAGTTAATAAAAAGACCTACCCATTTGAGAGTAGGACCCGAAGATGTAGTCCGCCAGGGACGAACTCCGTTATCAATTTCTTTGTGTTCATATTGCATGCTTATGTCTCTTTCCTTTTGATATTTTCCTTCTTTATGGTGTACTTTATTTTATGCTCATTTAATATGATTCTTTAATAAGTCACCTGAAAAAAAGATCCCAAATCAATGGGTCACTAACTATGCTAACTCCTTATTTTTTCATAGATTCATTATATTACCATCACTATTGGGCCATATTTCCTTTATACTATTATCTATGATTTCACCCCACTAGATTGTGATAACTCTTATGTCCTCCATACATATGGATACCCTTATCAATTTAATTCCTTAATAACCTCTTAGATTGAACCTCATTCTAGCAATAATGCTGTGTGAATAATATTTTAATTGAAATATTTCAACGTGCAAAAAAATACAAAATTATGAATATAGTATGATTTTTAATGAAATTTTAATGCTCGTAAAATTTGATACATTATTCAAATCCATATCGATTATCTCGTTCTCACTCATTGACATGTATTCTTTCAAGTCATGGATTAAAATATTTAAAATTTAGCATTAGTTAAATTATTTTAATCCACCAAAATTCCTAGCTAACTCGTTTACACATGAAAACCAAAACTTGGCGAGACTGTCAAAACATAATGTTAATCGAATTTTAGGAAAATCAAGACATGGAATCAACTTTAATAAGTTCAAATGAACATGCAAGCATTCTTGAGAAACCAAGGGGCCAAAAGACTCAAATGACAGAGATAAGACAAATCACCAAATCCTCATCTCATGAAAGATAAACCAAAGAATCAACAATAAGAAGCATAGGAAATCAAACATCTAAGAAAGGAAACCATCAAATCATCCTCTCAAATCAATCAATACAAAATCAAAAACAATTGAAATAAGTGTTTCTCTAAAATTCCAATGGGCTCCCTTATTTTTGTTAAAATTAAGGGGATTTGTTGAGGCCTCATCCAATTGAAACACAATGGGTGAAGCAATTATCTTTGTCTAACATTACCTAAAAGACTTATTCAGACCAAATGTTAAAAATAATCTTAATGACTATAAATATATATCACTTAATTCTAGGTACCACCATATGTTTATGAATTTAAAAGATATTCACACTAAACACATACACCAGGTAACTAATAGACTAGCTCTTCAAACTAATTTATGAGGTTAATTTTTCTTATCTTTCAATCCGCAAATAATTTATTTAAGGTGTGACCTAGGGCATTCACTCTAGGTGAGTAAAAAGTTTCCTTTGTGTATTCCTCACCTCTCTTTAACCAGGCATTTCTTCATTTCTCACAAGCGTCCATAGCCTTGATGAAGGTGCCTTAGTATCATACAAGTATGGCCCCACTGCCAGTAAGCGTACATAGCCCTAGCATGTTTACTTGTACTTCCCACACTGAAAAGTGATTTTAATTTCCCTTTTATTATGTTACACCCTTATATATATATATATATATATATATATATATATATATATATATATATATATATATTGCATGTGCAATAAGGTGTTTATGGAAGCGGGGTGATACGAGAGTTATTTAGATTTGATTGGAAGTCTACTCACTTTCAAAGTTAGCTTAGGGTCTTCCTTCCATCAATCATTTTAGGTATAATTTATTTAATTTTAAATGAATGGGGCACAAAAGAAGAAACCTAAGGTGTAATTGTGCTAGTGATATAAATATGAATTCTTGGTAACATAGGGGTTCCACCAAAAATATTAAAATTTTACTTATAATTCAAAGAACTTTATACAAATGATTAAGTGTGATACTTTTAGTTGTAGACATGCATTTGAGCATGACCCAAATGCTATAATTTATTTTTCAAGGATTGCAATCCCTTTCAAAATTTCAAGCAAACTGAAAAAAGACGAAAGAAAACTTGGAAAAATTGCATATGTCAAATCTACCATCGAAAAATCATAAAAATCAAACAAATTTGAGAGCATGGAAAAAGAAAATATAGAAAAGTAAAAAATTATTTAATAAAAATGACCAAAACATAAAAAATAAATTGTCAAATCAAGATAAACCCTAAATATACCAACATCCGAACAATGAAAAATGTATACACCAATACCTTAACATCACAAATAAAAATAGAAAGGAGAAACTAGGTTCTGAAACAAATCCTTCAATTGTTTGCATGTAAACATGTTCTTTCCTTTAAATTAAGATTGTGATAGATAAAAATTTATTTTACTAATGCATGAGATGTTGATCTAATCAGGCCTCTCTCTTTTTTTTTATTAAAAGAAAACACACAGGAATCTAAAATAAAAATTTGACAAACCTAAAAATAAATCCTAAAGTGAATGACATCAATTTTAAATTATCAGAGCCTCGTGTTACATGTCAAGAGAGATTAAAATAATGAAAAGTTATGTATAACCAAAGATCAAATTCTTTCTCATTTTTCTCTATTCAAATATTATTTCTTCACAATCTTAGAAAACTAATTACACTAAACATTTCACAACCAAGTCCTTACAATTATTGACTGATAATTAGAAGCTAAAGATAGGACTTGAAAAGCATTTTTTAACAAATGTAATCATGAGAAAGATGATAAATAACCAAGAGAGAACAAAGGTAAAGTAAACTTCCTTGAATGCATCTTGATGATGGTTCATCTACAACTCAAGATCTTCATAGCTACATTTTTTTGAACAATCTATCCCTTCATGATGGCTCATCTACGACTCAATATCTTCATAACTACATAACTTCATAAATCTATCCTTGATTTTTGCATTGTATCTTGCTTCCACTGCAAACTCTGGTATCAGAAGTGGATTTCATTCTTTGAGTACTTTTATACAAAGTAGCTAGTTAATAGCTAGAAAATTCTTCCCAAACACTTATATGCTTGTCACATAGCGATTATTCACACCTCACCTCCTAAGCTCCTTGTTCTATTTCACATCAAGCATTGCATCTATCTACACATATCTACCTTCAAGGTTATGGAGTCTTCCTTTTCTTTCTATGCCCACTAATGGCAGTCTTCACCCACTGCCTTCATGTCCTATGTGAGTATTTTTTTCATTCCTTGCAATTCATTTTGATTTTCTAGCAGTTGAATAATCATTCTTTAGTTTCACTCTTATTTAGTTCTTTATCCACTTTTCATTACTTTCCATGCAGCTCTTGATTGCCTCATCCAAATTCTATAAGATATATCATGCTTCCATGACTCTAATATCTAATCCTAGCATTGAATTTATCTGATTATACCTCTAATTCTACCAAATCTTCAAACAACCATTTTGTTAGAATTATACATATAGAAATTTGTCAATTAATGTTGCATGTATTTTTTTTGCTCATTTCATGAAGAATTATATCTTAGTTATCCAAATTATAATAATTCCAAGTCATTCTCCTCTTAATCATCTTTCAAACAACTATATGTTTTCCCTAATTCAATTTATGAGTTGAAAGTTATGGCTTCCTGAAAAATCCACTTTCACCCCATTTTTGCATTTTCTCCACTCGTGTAATTTTATTGAAATGCCAACTTCAGTCAACTGCAGAAGAATCTATGTTAATAAATAGAGAAACTTTTATATGAGGCATGGATAATAAAAATTTCAAGGTGCACTGGAAACAATTTAGACCAGATGAGGCTATATGGGAAATGGATGATGCCATGAAACAAGCATACCCATTTTTGTTTAGTTCTGTACATACAGAGCACATTGGTAGATAGAACATCGAGGGCGATGTTCCTTTAATGGGGAGGGGATTGTCATACCCATGTTTCCCCCAGTTTGTAAATATAACTATAACTGGACAAGATACAATGGAAGACTATATATGTGTGAATGTTGGATTTGATGAACCTTTGTATAAAAAGGTCAATGTATGTATTTTCTATTATTAATAGAAAATGGATAGTGTTGCATAACTTATGAAAGGGGGGTTTTCCAAGATAGACCATGATTTTATGAGAGAGATGGTGAGGGGAACCAGAAATGTTTGAGATGACCCCCCACCAAACTAGTACCTTACTGGATTTAATGGCTTGGACTGAGAACAGTTCTTCGACCCATAAATGAATTATCGGTCAGAGTGGTAGCTGGGAGAGTACTCCTCGATATTTAATGAGGAAATGGGTAGAGTACCCATCTTCAAGACTTCCAGACCTGGCCATGAGCTAGGGATTCAGACCCACACAACCTTGTTGAGGAAGGAAAGAAAAGAGGTAATTCATGGGTAGAGGCAGATTTGCACGAGGAAGCAGAGTCGAGAGACCAATCTCGAGAAGAGAAAAGAGCGTTTGTAGCTCTCTAGTTCGAGGAAGAACTAAGAAATAAGATCATTATGGGAGCAAGGATATTTTGGAAGGGTTTTCATTACAAGCTGATAAACGGGGATGAAAAGTGACTGTGGAAGTACTCGTCCAGACCTCCTTTCTTAATATAGAGGAAACTAGTTTCCAAGATCCCATGGGAGGAGGATATTAACCTTTGTCCCTTACTGTCGTTGAACAAGAAGAAAGAGTCTCTCGCATAGCATCGTTGTCTAACTCGGGGGTGGCTAGAAGTAAATCCATTTAGGAGTGGATGTGCCTATGGTTGGGTGGAAAAAATCACCCCTTTCAGCAGTCGCTTCATGAATTTTAGTTTTCTGATAAGGGTAAAATCATGAAGCTGGGTAACACTTTCGTGACAATCGGGTCTCCAAAATTTCTAGCGGCAATTTTTCGGCCGAACAAATATTACTTTCGGCCGAAATATTATTCGGCCGAAAATTTTCACGTCAAATTTAACGG
>ML795733.1:48642-61930 GCA_009831015.1 Picea engelmannii | reverse complement strand
GTTTGCAGGAATGTGATCATATACACCAGGTCTATTACAGAGCTACAAATCAGATTTGGATGATGAAATTTATGAGGGCTTTTGGTTGAGGTACATGTTGAGTACATGGTTGAGACAAGTAGTTGATGAGTTGACACATACATCAAGTGTATAGTTGAAGATGTTGGTACATATTGACGATTCATAGTTGATGAGTAGTTGACACATGATTGGAACATACTTGGTACATGGTTGGATGCACTTGTTTATGGTACAGGTTGATTACAGGTTGGTGCATGGTTGATGCACTTGTTTATGGTACAGGTTGATTACAGGTTGGTGCATGGTTGATGCACTTGTTTATGGTACAGGTTGATTACAGGTTGGTGCATGGTTGATGCACTTGTTTATGGTACAAGTTGATTACAGGTTGATGCATGGTTGATGCATGGTTCATATTTATTGGTACATGTTTACAGTGGTATATCTCACAGTGATAGTGTGACAGTGGTTCCATCATTCTACTTCTACTTCAGGGTGGTAGGACAGGGCAAGGACAGGTGGTTGTAGCCGGAGAACATTGGGGGTTGTAGCCTCCTTCTAGTTGTAGCCAAAGATTTGGGGAGTTGGAGCTTCCCTCAAGTGTTAGCCTGCGAAACTAGGGGGTTGGAGCCTCCTTCCCGTTGCAACTGGAAAACAAAGGAAGTTGGTGCTTCCAATGAATGTAATTCTTCAAGAGATATAAGAAAAAGAATTCCATGGTTTTCTCCCGATTTGGGTTTCCACGTAAAACACTGGTGTACTGTGTATGTGTGTGATTGTTTATTTATTACTGTTCATTATTGATAATAATTCTACATTGATATAACATTTTAAGAAAAAGGATTATAATTACGTTATTACTGATTCACCCCCCCTCTCAGTAATCCAACAATAAATGCATACAAAATGTAGATTTAGACATGGTGTATTCCCATCCCCTCTCTTTCTATCACCAAAATGTTGACATGAGAAAATTTCCCTTGTCAACATCATAGGTTCACCTAGTAAAAGGAACAAATTAAAAAAATTTATCCATTGAAAATGGTGAAACCTTTGGTTATGAACCAACTTGTCATTTTTTCTTCAAAGCTACCAATTATGGTTCGACTCACCATTTTCATTTTTTATGAAATAAATGAAAATTATATACTATGTAATGTGGTGTGAAAATGAAATGGAACCTAATCTAACTTGTGGGAGTCATGTAAAGAACCAATTTGATATGAAACAAAGGACATGTATAGAGACTAGGGAGAATAGTCTACCAATTGTCATCAAGAAAAAACCTAGGGCACAATTTGAGGACTAAGGATAACCCACAAATTACCAAGAGAATACCTTCTCCACATAAAAATGTTAGACATAAATCCAAGAGAGACATGCAAAGAATAGGAATAATTTTCTTCCATCTACCATTTTTGCAAAAATCAAAGAAAAAAGTGGAAAAGCAAACTAAACTATGATGCAACAAGTAGCTATCTTTAGGAGAGAGACTAACTATGGTGAAGATTGTTCTGGAAGAAATTCTAGTTTATTGACACTTATTGACATATATACCCAAAGGAGCACTAGAAAAAATAAGAAGGAAACACATAAAATTTATATGGACTATTAAAATGAAAAAATAACGTATTCCATGAGTTAAATAGCGGAATATAGCAAAACTTAAGGATGTAGGGGGGTGTGAAATAAAAATTATCCATCATTTATGATTTTGGTAAGGATTTCGTTGCTAAGAGTTTATGGAATCTTATTTCAAAGGAAGTAATTTGGAAGTAGGTTATCACTCAAAAATACGTAGAACCTTACACAGTGCAAGAGTGGATCAAAAGGCCTAACAATCCCATCCATAATGTGTCCATAGTTTGGAAATATAATGTGTTATCATTTTCCTCTGGTTGGAAATTGGTTGGTTAGGGGGTAGGAAATGGCTAGAAGGTTAGAATGGGTCCTGACCCATGGATGTGATGTAGAGATTCACAACAATTATTTGAAAAATTGATTGCCTATCCCCAAGAGATAGATAAACATTAACCTAGACTAAGAAATGTACTCTGAACTCACACACATTTGGTATAAAATATGGAAAAAGAACAAATATTATAGGGATAGAAGGAATATAAGGTGAGTAGTAGGGGGATTATATATGAAAGTTAGAATCAATATGTTGATGATGAGTTGGTTTGGTCTAGAAATCCACATTGGGGGATTACACTACCCGGTCAAGGTATAAAGAACTTTTATTAATGAGACTAATGGGGAGGATCCATGGTGGTGGAAGCATGTCTCGAATATAAGTGCACCTCTAAAAATGAAGGTGTTAATATGGTTGGCCATTATGAATAAAGCCTTAACTTCAAAAGTTCTTCAAAAAAGAAACCAATAAGAGCTTGGGAAATGCACCTTGTGTAAAATGAAATTGGAAACTACAAATCACCTTTTAATATCTTGTACATATTCTTGTAGTATATGGGTAGAGATGGACTCTGTGAGAGGAGTAAGAGGCAATTGAGAAGGGGAAACTATTGTAGAAATCTTCAAAAACAGGAAATAGGGAAAATAATTCAAGGAGTTCAAAGAACTCCCGTTGATTGAATCTTAGAGAATAATGCTTGCTAGAACTATAAATATCTTAGATGGCAGTCTTATTCCCCCTTTTAAATGTCCACCTCAAGTAAGAACAAAAATGGTAGATGGAAGACAATTATCCATACTCTTTGAATGTCTCTCTTGGATTTATGTCTAACATTTTGACGTGGAGAAGGTACTCTCTTGGTAATTTGTAGGATATCATTAGTCCCAAAGTGTGCCCTAGCTTTGGTCTTGATGACAATTAGTGGAATATTCTCCCTAGGATTTATACATTCCCTTTGATTCATGTCAAATTGGTTCTTTACATCACTCCCACAATATTACACTAGGTTCCATTTCATTTTCACACTGCATTACATAGATTAATTCGTAAATCATGTTGTAATTAAACAATTACAAAAAACATGCAAATAAATAGTTTAAGAAATTAAAAAAACAAGAAAATAATCACAAATACATACCTGGATTGTCTCTGAGACAATTTTAGGAACTTGTGGATGCTTGGTGAGAAAACCCCTCCTTTCCTTTTTCTCAATAACTCCTAAAACATGAGGCACGATGGTAAAAATGGCCACAAATCGCACCCACAAACCCTTTTATTGGGCCCGACAGGAATGCATGTTCATTCCTCTTAGGAACATGTATGCATTCCCAAGAACATGTCTATGTGTCATGCAGAGTGGAGGTTGGCAGTTTATCGAATCTGTCACATCAAGAATGCATGCTCGTTCCTAGAAACATGCACATGTTCCTATGTGAGAACCTTTGTGCTCACCCCATTGCCAATTTATCATTCAATCACTCAGTGCTATTGTGGAGAAAATATCACTAATAGAATAGTAATATCTCCCTCGGATCTTCCTATTTATCCTAGACAAACAATGGGATAGACTTATATGGATTTCCTAGACACAAGCAAATAGATTCACAATTATACCAAGAAATGACAGAATGGCATACCTTTTCCCGAAGGTCATCCTTGTGTATCCTTGGTTGGTGTAGTCCCAAAAATATTGCTCCAACCCCTTCAACCTGCTACCTACACACAAGTGACAAAACAATGCCTTCCTACTTCTCTTATCAGCATTAGAATCCTAGATCTAGCTTTGGTCTAACCCGATCTATGAAAGAATAAATCATATCTAAACATTTGTGAATGAAATAAAAATATTCAGAGGGGAAAACCAAGGATATATTGATTAAAATGAAAGAAGTACATTAGTGCTCTTTACCTCTAGGTGTATATGCACTCCTCCTTCTCCTTTCTCCTTGTTCCTCCTTAGATTTTCAACCAAGATAGGAAACTTGATTGCAACTGATCTAGAATGGAAGATCACCTCTATATTTTGGTTCCATAGCTCTATGAATGATTATTCCCCCTATGATCAATATTGGCCTTATTTATATAGAATCTTGGAAGAGGCTTGGGAGAGCTTCTAAATATTCTAGAAACTAATGGAGACTCAAATGTTGTGAGTTTCAAGGCACATGCTATGAAGAACCAACTCATCCATTGCTTACCTCTTAGAAACTCCACAATTCTATAAGTTTATGGGGCGATCTCTTGTTTTCCAAAGTCAACCAGTGACATGGTCCTAGGTTTCCATATAGATGACTAGCGACATGTCACTCTTCATTGGTATACTGACAAGCGACCCTCCTCAAAATTGACTGAATTCATAGTAGAAGAGTGTGTCTCGGCTTTCATCTTCTGTCATTCTCCTCCTGACACTATAGGGTGGAAATTAAGGCTATAACACTTGTTATGAAGATTGATTTTGAGATGTTTGTATGAAGTCGCTTCTTCCAAGATGTTTTTTTCATACATGAAATTAGTGTAAGTCATTGTTTTGGATTTAATTATCATAACCTTCATTTTGTCACTGTTAGTAGTCATACTTGTATTAGAGAAAAAATACTTGATAATTTTTAGTTGCTTCTCGAGATCATAGGGACTCCTCACCATAATAACTATATCATTAACATACAGAAGAAGGATGATGACTATACCAACTAGGGTCAGGCTGACACACCCTGCTTCTTCCAATCAACCCTCTAACATGTCATGTATATGCCAAAAAGGGTAGGTGATAGGGGACAACCTTACTTAACTCCTACATTGCAATTAATTTATTTCAACCAACCCTATAGTTCCTAAAATTGGCAATAACATTCTCGTACAACCTTATTGCAGTAGCTCTCAACTCGATTGGAAATTTTAGCTCTTTAGGTTAGTCCTAAGCACCGTGTCAAAAAAATTTCTAAAGTCAATGAAACAACAAAGAATATTGGTTTTATTGTTGCAACACTCCTTCACAATGATCCTGATTGTAACAAGGTGGTCCACAATTGAATGATAGCTCCTAAATTTGGCCTAATATTTATCTCTTTTTTATGGATTTCTAGCCATACATAGAGCTTATTTTCAAAAATAATTCCAGATAACTTGGTTGAAAAGGGGGGCTAATCATAATGGTCCTCTAATTAGAGGGATTGTTGTTATCCCCAATTTTAAAAATAGGTACAATGATGTAATATTCCAGATATAAAAATTATGCAGAACATAAATACAATGCTAGAAATGGCAAATGAACAACAATATAACCAAAGCAACACCACAATAATACTGAAATGATAATAGAATAACACCATAAAGAGCACTTTAATTACTGAGAAAAATGTTCACTTGCCTCTTCAAGGGGGAAACCTCCAGTCGAGAAGAGATCTATTACAATAATATTTAGAACAACAGTTCTCCTACCCTCGACTCCTATTTATACTAAATATGTCTATCAAAAGTACCATCTAGAGGAAGATCCTTCTAGAAGCAAAAGCTTCTATTAGGTCTTCTTACATTCGACTTATTCTTCCTTATTTATAGGCCTTATTAATATTTTCCTTTATTACATCGAAATATATTATTCTACCTGCGTGAGGGGTTAGGTCCCTAACATGTCCTCCCCCTTAAAAACACCATTTTCCTCAAGGCTTGAGATGTGGAAATTGTTGCAGAATGGTAGTTGGTTCCCAAGTGGCATCTGTTGGGGTTGTATATTTCCACTGGACTAACACTTCCTTGATGGTTCGTTGACGCAGGAGACGCTCACACTGGTCCAAAACTGCTTCTGGTTGTAGCCAAATGGATCCTTCTTCGTCCAACTTGGGAAGGTTGGTTTGAGTTTGGCACTTAGTTCCAATCACCTTCTTTAAGCAGGAAACATGAAAAATAGGATGTAGCTTAGAATGACTAGGCAAAGCTAACTTATAGGCCACCTGTCCCACATGGTTGAGAATGGTATAAGGACCATAACATTTGGGCACCAGTTTCTGACAATGGTCAGCCTTGAGGGAATTTTGCTTGTAAGGTTGTAGTCGAATAAACACCTGATCCCCTTCTGCAAATTAACGTTCAGAGCGATCTTGATCTGCTTGTTGCTTCATGTGATTCTGGTCCATGACCAAATTCTCTTTGAGCATACAGAGAATAGCCTCTCGAAATGTAAGTGTTTGGTCAACCGCCTGGACCTTCGAGACACCTGGTAAATATGAGAGAACTGAAGGTGGATTTTGTCCATATACTGCTTCAAAAGGAGTCATGTGGGTAGTTGTATGGTATGAAGTGTTATACCACCATTCAATTAATGGTAACCATTGAGCCCGTTGATTTTTCTTTTCCGATGCAAAACACCTCAAATATGTTTCCAAACACTTGTTGACAAATTCAATTTGACCATCAGTCTGGGGATGACAAGTTGTGCTGAGATGCAATTGGGTGCCTTGTAGCTTGAATAGTTCTTTCCAAAAATTGTTGGTGAAAGTTGGGTCACGATCAGAAAAAACAGAATGTGGCATGCCATGAAGCTTGAAGATCTGATCCATGAAACATTGAGCCACAGTGGTTGTTGTAAATGGGTGTTGAAGAGCACATAAATGAGCATACTTGGAAAGGTGATCAACGACAACCATGACGACTGATTTATTTCCCAATTTAGGTAAGCCCACAATAAAATCCATAGAGATATCCCTCCAAATAGAAGGTGAAATCAGAAGCGGTTGTAGTGTGCCATAAGATTTGACTATTTCACCCTTGTTGCGTTGACATACATCACATTCAACCACAAAATTATGAATGCCATGTTTCATACCATCCTAGAAAAAAGAACGTTTGACCCTATCATAGATTTTGGTAAACCCTTAGTGCCCAGTTGTGGGTGTAGCATGAAGCTCAGAAAGTATCATGGATTTAAGTTTTGACTATTTACTTAAATACAAACGGCCTTTGTATCGAAGCTCATCAGGGATCCAAGAGAAACCTGGGGAAATTGGAGAATTGGACTGCAATTGTTGTATCAGATGCGAACTTTTGGGATCATGTAGCCATTCCCGGCGAACAGCTTGGAGTCAATCTGGTACAATGAAGGAGAGAGAAAAAAGGGACCCTTCATCTTCATATTTTCAGGAAAGTGCATACGCAAACGCATTGTCTTTTCCTTTCTTGCAAATGATCTCATAATCATATCCAAAGAGCTTAGTCACCCATTTTTGTTTCTCTAGGGAGGAAATGCGTTGTTCCAGAAAATACTTGAGGCTTTGATGATATGTCTTAATTTGGAAGCGTTGCTCCAATAGATAAGGGCGCCAAAGATCAACGACATGCAGAATAGCCAACATTTCCTTTTCATAAATTGATTTTCCCAAATTTCATTCAGGCAATTGTCTACTGGTAAATGCCAAAGGCCGAACCTCTTGCATAAGGACAACGTCAATTCCTTTCGCTAAAGCATCACATTCCAGGACAAAGGTCTTTGTGAAATCAGGAAGTTCCAGGACTGGAGTGGTGCACATGGCCATCTTTAAGGTTTGAAAATCCTGAGCAGCTGCTGGAGTCGAGGTGAAAGAATTATTTTTAAGGAGTGCAGTGAGAGGGGCCGCAATCTTTCCATAATTCTTAACAAACTTGCGATAATAACCTGTTAATCCCAAAAATCCACTCAATCTTTTGAGAGTCTTTGGGTGAGGCCAGTCTTGCATAGCTTCAATATTTTTAGGATCCACCCTGACGTCGTTCTTTCCAACAAGATGACCCAAGTACACGACTTATGAGGTGCCAAAAACACATTTAGATTGTTTCAGGAAAAGTTGGTGCTGAGAGAGTAGATAGAGAACTCGATCCACATGAGCAAGATGGTTTGCCCAGGTTTTGCTATAGATGAGGATATCATCAAAGAAAACTAATACAAAATGACGGAGAAAAGGATAGAAGACATGACTCATGAGGCTTTGGAAAGTGGAGGGAGCATTACACAAGCCAAAGGGCATGAACAAAACCTCATAGTGGCCCTCATGATTTCTAAAAGAAGTCTTAGGAATGTCTTCCTCTTTCATACAGATCTGGTGGTAGGCAGAACGAAGATCAAGTTTAGTAAATAATTGGGCACCACTCAATTCATCCAAGAGGTCATCAATGGCAAGAATGGGAAATCTGTCTTTAATGGTGAGTTTGTTGAGGGCGCAGAAATTAGGACACATGCGCCAAAATCCTTCTTTCTTCATGACCATGACCACGAGAGAAGAGTAGGGGCTCATACTAGGGAGGATAACTCCTGCGTTAAGCAGTTCTTGAACCATTTTCTCAATTTCATTTTTTTAGGAAAAGGGGTGACGATAGGGACGAATATTGGGAGGAAGGATTCCTGGGACAAGGGGAATGGAATGATCATGAACACCACAGAAAGGAGGGAGTCCCTGGGGAGTGAAAAAAACCACTTCATGTTTAGAAAGGATGGATTGGAGGTCCTGCGACATAGAGGATGTCTCAGTTTCTTGTATGGCATGGAGTTTGGAAATAATGCCCGAATGATCTTTTTTGAGAAGGTTTTTCATGCGATGGGAACTAATGATCTCAAGGGAACCAACGGTGATGCCTTGGAACTTATATTGCTGGCCCTCCTAGTCAAATTGCATAGTTAATTCATTAAAATCCATGAGAATGGGACCCAAAGTCCTTAGCCAGTCTACACCCAACACAATGTCACAACCGCCCATGTTGATAGCAAACATATGAGATTTCATGTGGTAGTCACCAATTTGGAGATGCACATTTTCACAATGCCCTCCACATTTCATGGAACCTCCATTGGCAATCATGATTTGGAAATTATTGATTGCATGGATATAGCAATTAGTTTCTTGGGCAATGCGGCGATGAATAAAATTATGGGTGTTACCACTATCAACAAGAATGATGACCTTCCTATGCTTGATGTAGCCAATTAGTTTGAGGGTTTGGGGAGCAAAGAAGTCTGTGAGAGCATTTAGGGAAATGACTGGTTCTACTTCGGGAGGGTCTGAGGGAGGGGTAATGTCGGTGGGTTCAGGTGACTCAGACATAAGGGGAGCTTCAACATCCTCTTCCGAAACATCCTCTGAGATGGCCATAAAAATCTTTTGTTCCTTACACTTGTGTCCCAGAAAATATTTTTCATCACAATTATAACAAAGGCCTTTGAGTTGGTGTTCAACCATTTCGACCCTGGTCAATTTTTGGATCTTTAGTGGAGTAGAAGGAGGAGTGGGATTTATTGGTTTAGTGAGAGGAATAAAGGAGAATTTTCGGTTTTGAGAAGAGACAACCTGTTGTGCTTCCTTAGCTCATTTAGTAGCCTCCACCCAACTCTGAGGTCAATCCATGAGGACATGGGCACAAATCTCATCTTTGAGACCACTGATAAAACATTCTCGAAAAAAAGCATCAAACGTGCCTTCTGTACGAAAAGCCAGTCCCTCAAAAGAAGCTATAAAGTCTTTCACTATGCCAGATTGTTTCAACTTTGTCAAATGACCTAAATGGTTGGTGTCAGTGTCAAAGCATTCATAAAGCTCTACCACAAAGTGTGTCCAAGCAACATACCCTTGACGGGAAGTTTTTCTCCATTGCCACCATTGCCAATGTTCTTGATCTAGATGGAGAACACCATATCGAAGTTTGGCCAAGTCATCTTTAATGTTTTACAAAGAGAAATAATGTTCCATTTGAGTTACCCAACCAGTGGGATTTGAGCCATCAAATTTGGTCACATCCACCCGTGAAAGGCGTGGGTCATGCTGAAAGTGATGGGGCTGATAATTATGGGAATGAGAGGAAGTTTCAACTTCGGTATGCAATGGTGGGTCAGATAAAGGGGGATTTGCAGGGATATGCAGCTTGGTGCAGATCATGGAAGCGACAGATTCAAGATGGGTAGTCATGTATTGTTTGAGGTATTCTTTGAGTTCCGCGATTGAGGCGGCGATGGAGGAATGTATGTTTTTATTGATGGTGGAAATATTTTCCCCGAGCTATCTCACTTCTTGTTGGGTCTCTGTGAAATTGGATTGCAAGGTATTGAAGTGAACTTCTAGGTCTTGGCTACGAGTATGGGCCATGATGACAAGGGAACTGAAGAGGGGCGGGTGGGGTAAAAAATTTTGCTGAAAAATGATAGGTATGAATGTGATAAGAGTGAAGAGATAAAGCCAATGGAATAGGTCTCAAATAATGGTGCAAAAATTTCCAGACTTTTTTTTTTTTTACACCTACGGAGTTATACTCCGGTCTGAGGAATACTACAGTGATGAAATGCCCAAATGCTTAACTAGGAAGAAATGTGTATTTATTTGGCAACTCGAACACAGTTGCGTGACAATAGATCATGTTGGTTTTATTTTTTGTTTATGTCCCCAAGGGTTCTACAAACAAGGGTTTGCCCTGTGCTATAGCTCTCTGATATACATGTAGGGTCCAACAGTAGTACTCGGCCCAATATCTCAGGGCACCAACTAAAAAGGCTAGACCATGCCTTTAGCCATACTACCCAACTACCTAGGTACTAGAGAGTATATTCCCAAGTGTTTTTCTCGGTGGAACTATAGCAGTCAGGTGACCGATCAGTTTATCTAAAGAGGGCTTCAGGAAATCTAGGTCGATCTGTATACAGGTGTTGTCTGATGCGCTACCACTCGAAGGGGTACCAACAAGGGTTATAAGGGTGGCCAATAGATGTGCACTTAAGTACCACTTGTATTTACTACGTGTATGAATCCCCGACCACGGGTTTATGCACGTAATGACAGATCTTTGTAGCTTAAAGACATTGGAATATGTCTCTACCCTGAAAAAATTTAACCCACAATTTTCTGCCGAGGAAAGTGCTCTGATACCACTTGTAGTATTCCAGATCTAAAAAGTATGCAAAACAAAAATGCAATGCTAGAAATGGCATATGAACAACAATATAACCAGAACAACAACATAATAATACTGAAATGATAACAGTATAACACCAAAAAGAGCACTTCGATTACTAAGAGAAATGGTCACTTGCCTCTTCGAAGGGGCAACCTCTAGTCGAGTAGAGCTCTATTACAATAATATCCAAGACAACAATTCTCCTACCCTCGACTCATATTTATACTAAATACGTCTATCAAAAGAACCATCTAGAGGAATATCCTTCTAGAAGTGGAAGCCTCTATTAGGTCTTCTTACATTCGACTTATTCTTCCTTATTGCTAGGCCTTATTAATATTGACCTTTATTACATCAGAATATATTATTCTACCTACATTAGGGGTTAGGTCCCTAACAAATGAGGTAATGAGTCCATGGTTTAGGAAATACTTGCTTGATTACTAAATTGAAGATCTTGTGGATGTGATGGGTAAGGATAAGCCTTCAAATTTTTAATATTTTTACTTTGTAGCTTTTGATGTCCTTAGATTTCCCTTTTGCGAGCCACTTAACCCCAAATTTTATGACTTCTATAGAAAAAACCTTCCTTTGTAAAAAGGGTTTGAATGTTGTCCACACAATTAGGGGGTTTGTAAATATTTTGAAGGTAAGAATTACAGTCCTTCAAGGGAATTATATTGTTTTCTTTAGTTTTACCAGTTAGAATTTGCCTCAAGAATTTCTTAGGATCTAGCTTACATAGGTAAAAAATCTTCTCTTTCTTTCTATTTATATGGTACCCTTTTTTTCCTTTTAATTAGGGATTTTGAACTAATTGTCATGTCGTGTTTTAAGGACTCATTAGAAGCATCCCTAGTGGATTTTTTAGCAATCTTACACTCTTTATCATACCAAGGGTTGGTTGTTATATTTTCCTTTTTACACGATGCATGCCTTGATAGAGAACTTGGTAATGGAGGTAGAGAGGGTTGTTGTAGAATTATGGTAGAGGTCTTCAATATTGTCCTTATTTTATATGAGATTTAATTTATTATTTAAATCCTTTAAAAAAGAAGATCAAATGATTTTGGCTATTAGAATTTTTTTCAATGGGGATTTTGAGCATGACAAATTTTAGAGTTAGGGTTAAAGATCTATGATTAGAGTTGGGCTCATGGTCATGTAAGATGTCAAAATTTACTATTTTGTTGTATATGGGTATCGTATATCATATAATCTATGACAATGTTTCCAAACCATGAACACAAGTTATCTAGTTATCATTAGACCATTGCAAATTGTTAAATCTTGAGAACTACTGAGCTTGGGTAGCTTAGTACCAAGCAAATTCTCTACCAAGTATTCAAAGTTTCTTTTCTATCTCGTAGCTAAAAGAAGTTCGTCATCTAGCCATAGAGGATTAGGGTTAGAATCATTGCTTAAAATAATAGCTTGATTAGTTGGTGTTCTAGCATTAAAGTCTCCTAGCAATAGGATACTCACATGATACTTCCTTTATTTCTCAAGAGTGTAATATCTTGTTTTAAGCCATTGTAAGGACAATTTTTTATCTAGATTTGTTTCTTATAAAGATAAATATAGGCACAAAATAACATATTTCTATATAAATATTCTTAGCACTAATATCTAAAATATCCATCCACATGTACTAATTGAAAGATTCTTTCTTGTCAAGCTTAATGTGAGGGAAAGTGTTCATTTTTATGTAACAAGCTATGCCTTCATTCCTGTGATAAATGGTCTCTTGTTCCATTATACCAACCACAAGACAAATCCTTCTATGTTAAAGACTAAATTTTTTTATTTTCATATGGTGGACTCGTATTTAATATATATTAAATAAAAATCCACTTATAAGCATAAAGTCTTTATATATATATATAGACAACCCATTGTGTGGGTAGGAAGAAAAATAAGTTGAAATCCAAATATTGTGCGGGTAGGAAGAAGAATAAGTTGAGATCCAAATATTGTTATCTTCCTGAAACATTATTCTATAAATGAAGTAGGTAGGTAAAGTTGTAAACTATATATTTACATTATTTTATAGAGGAAGTAGGTAGGTAAAGTTGTAAACTATATATTTGAAATTTGTACAGTTCAAACATGAAATAATTTGTTTGTTTGGATTTGTGGGGAGTTCTTCTTTGAGATTGAATTTAAATGGTCAATAATTTAGATATACTCTTTAGAGATTTAGAAATATGATTTTCGTGAATTTTTTTGACTAGAAATTATATGTGTGGGGTATTGGAAACACCATTTCTAATGCAATTTGTATTTGTATGTGTTAAATAAGTGGTAAAAAACAAGATGAGACAAAGTGGAGAATAATCATTGTTAATGATTCGTGTTGTTTATAATTAATTATAATATAATAAATAAAAAGGAGACCGTCAAATTTAACACTATATGTGTGGGATATTGGAATTAACATTATTTTTA
>ML795733.1:27905-48594 GCA_009831015.1 Picea engelmannii | reverse complement strand
TATATATATATATATATATATATATATATATATATATATATATATATATATATATATATATATATATATCCTTAGACCATTACCAACCCTTTATGGAGTCAATGATTATTGAAGAATTTTTCATAGTATTCATTTCTTTTAGAATAAGGACCATAAATATTTAGTTAAATAATTTCTTTCCCAATATTTAGAGAAAGAAAAGAGGTCACTAACAGTGATGAAAAATCCTAAAAGTTAGAATAAAAGAATATTCTTATCTTCCACCAAAGATCATGTATGTGATTTCTATGGTCCTTAATGACCAAATCAACCAACCCTTCACAAGAACCCTGTTTTGAGGCATGTAATGAAAAAAGGCACCAAAATTTTCCACCAATAAGAATTTTAGGAGTCCCTTCTCATTATTTTTGCAGATTTTTGCAGTTTAAAAGTTCTATGAAATAATTCTTTTTAGGCAATATTTTTGTATGGTTTTTCAACTATTTCGTGCAAATTTATATTGTTGTAAATGGAATTTAAACAACAAAAAATTAAAAAAACATTTCCTAGAATAATTAGACAATACCATTCGAGAAGTGAGTGAATAATGCAAAGTCCTCCAACTCCTAATTAGACAATACCATTGGAGGAGAAGTGACTGAATAATGCAAARTCCTCCAACTCCATTACCTCATGTATCTTAATAAAAAAAAACATTTCCTAGAACAATTAGACAATACCATTGGAGAAGTGACTGAATAATGCAAAGTYCTCCAACTCCTAATTAGACAATATCATTGGAGAAGTCACTGAATAATGTAAAGTCCTCCAACTCCTAATTAGACAATACCATTGGAGAAGTSACTGAATAATGTAAAGTCCTCCAACTCCATTACCTCATGTATCTTAATAAAAAAAAACATTTCYTAGAACAATTAGACAATACCATTGGAGAAGTSACTGAATAATGCAAAGTCCYCCAACTCCTAATTAGACAATACCATTGGACAAGTRACTGAATAATGCAAAGYCCTCCAACTCCATTACCTCATGTATCTTAATAAAAAATACCATTTCCTAGAACAATTAGACAATACCATTGGAGAAGTGACTGAATAATGCAAAGTCCTCCAACTCTTAATTAGACAATACCATTAGACAAGTRACTGAATAATGCAAAGTCCTCCAACTCCATTACCTCWTGTATCTTAAAAAAAAATCCATTTCTTATAACAATTAGACAATACCATTGGAGAAATGAGTAGTCCAACTCCATTACCTCATGTATCTTAATAATATCACTCAATTGCAAATTAACAGCTTGCATTTAATACATTTGCTTCACTTCCAACAGTTTCCTTATCCTCCGGGTCCCAAGCCTTCCTAATCTGAAGCCCCAACAGTTCCCTTATCCTCCGGGTCCCAACCCTTCCTAATCTGAAGCCCTGGGGTCAGTGGAGGAAATGTTGCTCATGAGGTCATCGGTTAGCATCTTACAAATGAAACTTTGATCCTAAATAACTCCATCATTGTTCCTTTTGCCAAAACTAGGGTAAGTGAACCAGACATCAAACTAGGGTAAGTGAACCAGACATCAAATCCAAGGGTATCAGATAAGCTGGAGACTGGAGTGAATGCATGGGTAGATGCCCCTACGTCAGAGGTAACTGAGTGAATGCATGGGTAGATGCCCCTACGTCAGAGGTAACTGGAGTGAATGCATGGGTAAATGCCCCTATGTCAGAGGTAAAGGCTCTAGCGGCTCCGTATGCTAAGAAATATGCCAGGCAGGGTTGATGCGATTATAGCAAGCCTCTCTTCACATGACGGTGCCAGGTCAGATATCTAGCAACCGGCATTAGCCCTCGCAAACTCACGAAGTGCAACTGTATCCTCGTCCAATGGTATGGTCCTGTTGTCATGGGTCGGATTGAGGAAGATTCAAGGCTGCAAGGAATTTCCATTGGATCGACCCAGATTTGTTGGCCTTCCATTGGATCTTCCGTGAGATCAACGAGGTCTTCCTCGATTATCCTAAGGCGCTTGAATATATATGCAGATTCCTTAGCGTGAAAACCCTAGCTCGTAAACCCTAAATCCACATGACGAATATGTTAGTCTAAACGTTCTAACTTTTTGTGTTTTTTTATGATTTTTTTTGTTTGATTTTGTTTGGTGAGGAATGGTTGGATCTGGTTTTTTATGATTTTTTTTTGTTTGGTGAGGAATGGTTGGATTGAGTGGTTAAGTTTGTATAATTACAATGTCCCAGAGGTTTTTCAGCGTACGAAATTCATTTATGTATTCAAAAATGCAATTGAAACAACAAAAAATAACAATTTTATCCAGATTTACATAGCAAAATTCCAACTAAAATACTCAAAAAAATAAAAAAATTTAATCAACACCCACATAAAAGACCTTATCTTCCAGAAGACATTTGAAACAGAATTTTGCACACCTAACAATGATATATCTTCCAAAATAAACAAATGTAAAACTATGATAAAATTATCACTTATTGTAAAAATGAATTATTAACAAATTCTTAAACTGTTAATTACCTCAAAAGGCGTACACCTATTGACAATGGGCACATTTAATAGGTTTTTAGTTCTTAATATGTTTTCTATGGACGAGATTAGATATGCCTAGAATATTCTTAGTCGTCACAATAAATGAATGGCTCTGATTTCTTCCATTAACTTCGGAGCTGTTATAAAGACATCCATTTATATGTTTACTTTTTAACATTTACCTAATCGTGTTTAAAAATTACTGTGTTCACTAACTTATTGCCACGTCTACCTGATTAAAAAATATTAAAATATTCACACAGAATAGTGGCCGCGTTTCTGTGCTGGCCATGTTTCGTTTCATTTCTGTGCTGGCCGCTTTTCGTTTTGTTTCTGTGCCGGCCATGTTTCCTTTCATTTCTGTGCTGGCCGCTTTTCGTTTTGTTTCTGTGCTGACCGCGTTATTGTTTCATTTCTGTTGGCTGACGTTTGATGGCCGCCAGCCTTTCGGCGTTAATCAGCCACGTAATTGTAGCTATGCTAGTTACACAATACAATCAAAATTGTTATCATGTACTAATTGTTATCCAATTAATTATACTGATAGTTACACAATACAATTATATGCATTAATCAGCCACGTAATTGTGGCTGTGCTAGTTACACAATACAATCAAAATTGTTATCATGTACTAATTGTTATCCAATTAATTATACTGATAGTTACACAATACAATTATATATATATATATATATATATATATATATATATATAACGAACATCTAAACTCTATAGATAAATATGCCTATAACCTTCCTATATCGATCAAACAGCTGAAACTGGTCATCTGCGCTCGTAGCCTGGAAGCCATGATATCATAAAACACTAAGCAGGGAATATGTGTCTCTGTTGTCCACAGGGCCCGATCTCCAAAAGTGCGATATCCTGCGGCGCTAGGACAAATCTGCAGATTCCTTAGCGTGAAAATTTTAGTTATTTTTTTAATAAAATTTATGTTTTAATATTTCATAATATTTACTGTCATTCACTCGGATTTGGACCAGACAAATCTGACATAACAATTTCTCACTGAATTCCAAATAAATATCTCTGAAGAGAATTTCAGATAGTAGGAGTAGGTTAATTCGGAGTAATTTTTCTTCCCGAATTTTCCTTTTCAGTTAAAAAAAAATGGATTTGAATTAGGTCAAATGTTCAAGGGTATTATGAGTGGGGGTATTATGAGTTTTGTATGGATTAAAATTCTATACATTTCACAATCTTAACAATGGGTTTTACCCCATTTTAAACTAACCTAAATGTTCAAAAAATAAATTAAAATTCTGGATTAACCTAAAATTTAAAAACCTACCATTAGAAAACCAATCAAAAAAAATAACTAGAAAAAAAAGGTTACTCCAAAATTAACCCACTCCTTTAAAAATATCACTCGACAAAAACCAAAACCTAAAATATTTAGAGTACAACTTTAAAAAACTTACAATTCAATTCCAATGATTACTAAAAAGAATCAATATCATAAAACTTTTAGAATTCTCCCAAATTATAAACTCTACTACGTTAACTAAAAAGATTTTGTATAACTCCCAAACTACGCTGCTCTTAGTAAGATGACTATTATTGAATGACACTTTCTGCAAATTTTAACCTGTTCCGCCAAAAAGAAAAAATCTGTGTCTGTGTCTGCAATGATGAATTTTGCTCTTAAATGGCGGCTCCGCCAGCAGCGAACGACATATTCCAGGAGCTGAGAGCCAAAGCATAAAATGATTATGGGATGAAGAAGCCGTGGTGGGGACCGAAATTTAAACAAACCTTTAACTCTAGAAACACGCTTTACTGGCATTTGTCCTTCGCCTCGGGGCAAATCCAAAAAAGCACGCAGCCGAAAAGGAAAGAACAGGAAGCCAATTTAATAAAATTCAATGCGTCATTGACGATGGCAGTCTGCAAAACTCAGGACTGAATAAACAGTACAGGCTTTTCAACTATTCATTGCCGCCGCCTCCTGTACGTACATAAAATAACCAACTTTCAACAATCCATACGCTTCTTCATGTACTGTTATTTATGGCTTCATCGATGACCTAACCGTCATCCCTTCTCCCTCGATTATCGAATGCCGTCGCCACTGATTTTAACGACTCCCAGCAAGCGGCAGCGGCAGGGGCTCCCAAAGTCGCTGTCAAATCTCTAACAATCCCAGAAATATCTCAGGCCGTAATGAGGGACTTGCATGGTGCATATCCTTCGCCCTCCCAGCGATTCCCTGCTCATTCTGGTGGTTGGACAATCTGTAAAGACAGAAAGAAATATGTATTATCTGTCTCGATTCAGCAGGCGGCTGGACCATCTGTGAAGACAGAAAGAAATATGTATATCTGTCTCTATTCGGCAGGTGGCTGGACCATCTGTGAAGACAGGAAGAAATATGTATATCTGTCCGTATTCAGCAGGTGCCTGGACGGTTGGACCATCTGTGAAGACGTGAGAATTATATGTGCTGTACTGATTATCTGAACCATCATCTATGAAAATAAAAACACATGAGTTAATGCCATTATGTATGTATTTAAACTACTGAGAAACGTTATCATGACTTGATTGGGACATTGAAATAACAGGATTTTCCTCCCTAACTTTGCAGGATTGTAATGCATTGGCTAAAAACCTGTCATTTAAAGGTTTCGGGCTGTCAGAAGATCTGATAATGGTGTTTTTCGGTATTGCGGAGCGCTGGCCTTTATACATCAATTGTAGTTCATTTTGATTTTGGATTTGTCAATTGTAGTTCATTTTGATTTTGGATTTGTCAATTGTTTTGAGAAGTATTATATCTATTTTTTTTTTTTTTAATGGCTGGAATCTGTTAATATAAATTTGGGTTTTCCTTGGATCTGAAAGTTTGCTACACAGTATTGAATGCTGCGTCAGATGGTTTTGA
The DNA here is from genome assembly GCA_009831015.1 of Picea engelmannii. Lineage (NCBI taxonomy): Eukaryota > Viridiplantae > Streptophyta > Pinopsida > Pinales > Pinaceae > Picea > Picea engelmannii. Next base: position 43,133 of record ML795733.1, on the reverse strand, counting down.
AAGAAATTCAAATTTTATTGTCTAAATTTTTTGTTTTGAATTTTTTTATTTTGAATTTTAAAAAAATTCATTATTTATTATTAAAATATAAAGAATAGATTTATATTAATTATTATTAAAATATTAATTTTTAATATAAAAAAAGTTTTTATGACATTAATAAATTCATGATGTTTAGGATTGTTAAGAAGTGTGCATCATATATGGATTTATCAATTTTTTATTTTTTATTTTCATATTTATTTTGTGATTATGGTATTTTTCTTAATCTTTTTGTCATAATTCAATGACATTTTTATTTATTGTGTGTTTTTATATTTGTTTAATATTATTTGTTTTAAAAAATAGAATTATTAATATTATTTGTTATAAATATTTTTTTAAGTGAAATATGATAATATAAAATAAACATTTGTACCAAACTATATTGTATAAATGTTTTACAGCATATTAAAATAAATAAATCTTTTATATATAATAGAAAAATATAAGAGAGGCTTATCAACATTCATAATAAATAGTTGAAATAATTTATTAGACTTAATATAGAAACCAAAATTTCTCAGAAGTAAACAAGTTATTTAAATCCATTTTAGCTCCTCCTTTATGAAATTTTTTTTGAAATATTAAATCCTTGACAATTAAAAAAACCAATAAATAATTTAAATAAATATGTATATACACAATAAAATTTTATAGTAAATAATTTAAATAAGTATATATATATATATATATATATATATATATATATATATATATATATATATAAAANAAATATATATATATATATATATATATATATATATATATATATATATATATATATAAAATGCAATTTTATAACAAATTATTTAAATCCATTTTAACTCTTCTATTAAAAATTGTCTAAAATATTAAATCTTTGAGAATACAAACATATTTAAAAAAGCAATAAATAATTTAAATAAACATACATATACACAATAAGATTTTATAGTAAATAATTTAAATAAACATGCATATCTACAATGCAATTTTATAATTATTCATATATTGTTTTCTTATATATTTGTTCATTTTAAAAGTTATTTACTACTTAAATTAAAATTAACAATTTTCCAATTATCTTAAAAAAATAAACAAATAAAAATATTTTTAAGAGTTGTGAAGGAATAATTTTAGCATCCACACAAATAAAAATCTTCTTACTATAAGTTGTGAATTAATATATTTTCTTATATATTTGTTCATTTTAAAAGTTATTTACTACTTAAATTAAAATTAACAATTTCCCAATTATCTTAAAAAAATAAACAAATAAAAATATTTTTAAGAGTTGTGAAGGAATAATTTTAGCATCCACACAAATAAAAATCTTCTTACTATAGGTTGTGAATTAATATATTTTCTTATATATTTGTTCATTTTAAAAATTATTTACTAAAACTAAAATTAACAATTTCCCAATTATCTTAAAAAAAAAAAAAAAAAAAATCTTCTTAAGAGTTGTGAAGGAATAATTTTAGCATCCACACAAATAAATATCTTCCTACTCTAAGTTGTGAATTAATAATTTTAGCATCCACACATTGAGATATATCTACATCAAATAAGTAGAATGTTGGTATTTGTTTTTCAATCTAAAATGGTTTATGTTTTTGAGTTGTGGCATATTTGAAGATTAATATGTGATTACTTAGATATTAACATTTTTAGGAAGTAGTTAGAGACTAACATATCATATATTGGAGATGGTTTCATGCTTTGTTTGTCAACATAATGTGGTGGTTGTTGTGTGTATTAGGTTTTTATTAAATACCAATTTCTTTTTATCTTTTTTATGTTTCACAACAACTTTCTTTATCTTTGGCTCAAAGTCAAAGACTTATATCTCCTTGAATCCTTATATTGGAAGTGGTTGGGTCGATTAAGGATGAAGTTAATGAAGCAATTACCCATGAAACATGTTTCTTCAGGGATTATCAATCAAAACCTAGAAATGAGGTGCAATGAGAATCAAACTTGACTCACTAGTTATGGTAAAATCTCATTAGTCTTCCACTCGACCAAAACCCAATCCACAAAATGCTATCGATTAATTATGACAAGAGGTGGACTTTATCCACTTATGTATGTGTATGAGTGTAATGTAAGTTTCACCACCACCTTTGAAGCCCCACATGCAAACTTACTAATCACATTAGAAATGATAAAATGTGTACCTAGTTTAATTAGTATAATCATAATTGTTAACACACCAATTTTGTCATTGTTAACACACCAATTTTGTCACCATGTGACAATTAATGTTGACTCTTGGAAACATCACCACTTAATCAATGAAAGACTAATTAACTTTGGAATAGAAAAAAATCTAGAAAATATTACATATATTCCATGATATTATCACAAACTATGCATTTATCTTTAAGAATGATGCTACAACACACATATTGTGCCAAAAACCATATGGCCCCAAGTAAATAATGTGAAAAACTATGCATTTATCTTTAAGAATGATGCTACAACACACATATTGTGCCAAAAACCATATGGCCCCAAGTAAATAATGTGAAAATTAATATGAGGGTATGAATCAGGTGATATAATCAATATTGATATGAAAGAATGAATAAACCACAAATATTTTGGGAATCCTTATGTCATGGAACATAATAACGTAGAAAAACCATAAAAGGCATCTTCACTCTAAGAGCATGAGCATCCTCATTAGAGCTTAAACATATTTGGGCCATCGTGAAGTTATAATGCAAAAATTAGGAATGTTTATCTTGCATTCACAACATTAAGACTAAGTGAACCCTCACATCCTAAGAGATAATGAACCGTTGAAGACTTGGAAAATGGAATATCACCATATTTGATAACTATATTTGTATTTTATCTTTTATTATTAATATATTAATCTTTCTCCCAAATAAAGCTATATTGTTCTCAATTCACGTTTGATGGCATCTATTGATATTAATTGAATTATTTCATAGATGGTAGGCGTTTTCCTTTCTCAAATATTTTAGAAGTCACGGTTTTACCAATGTAAAAAAGTAGAGTGGTTTTTTTTGGTTGTTATATGTATATGTTATTGATAGAAAATTGTTGGTTTTAATTTTGTTTTTTCCTCTTTCTTATTCAATTTCAATAAATCTAATTATTCAAAATTATATTGGAAGTGTTTTTACAAATTTTATTATATTTTCTTCTTAAAACTTTATTTTTAATTAAGATCAAGTGTTTGAATTATTTTGTTTTAGGAAAGCTAAACTAAGATTTATTTATGTACTAATATACCAATATTTTAGTGAAGGGTTAGTTGGGAAAGATTTAACTATGCACTAGTATACCAATCTTTTAGTGAAGGGTTAGATGGTTATCCCATAATAACTTTTCCTTATAGAAAGATTTATCTATGTACTAGTATACCAATCTTTTAGTGAAGGGCTAGATGGTCATCTCATAATAAATTTTACTTATACATAGAATAATGACTCCATTGGAGATGAAATTTCGATCATCTTCAAAAGAGCATTCTTAAAAGATTGGTGGGGATTATTGGGGTTCTACTTGTTTTCCTACATTTTCTCTTCATATGAAGGTATGTGATATGTTGTTTTTAATTTTTATGTATTTTTTTTTTCTCGAGTTTATTGGTACTACATCATTATTATTTGTTTTTAAGCATCATTGCATGCTTTACAACCTAAAAACATCCAATTTTTCTTTAGAACAAAAAGTAAAAAAATTATATTAAAATTTTTCCAATGACATTTTCACTTTTTGTTTGATTTCCTGTGATTTTTTTTTTAATAGTGTACATATTCCCAAGTGTTTAAGTGAAAAAAGAAGACAAACAGGAAAGAAATCATTTCAAATACTACTCTTTTTTATTTTAAGATTTATAATAGTATTAACTTTCATTTTGTGATTTACTTCTTATTTTTTCTACTTGGCTTGAGCTTATTGGTTGCATTTTAATTCTATAATAAGTAGATTAAAAGAAAGAGAGAAATACAAATCTCATTTATTTTCAAGTTTTTATTTTTTTGCAAATGCATTAACATACAAAGTACATAATCATTAAGATTTAATCTAAATCAATTATAGAAATTTTGGAAAATTCAAAGTTTAGAAATTTCACTTCTAATCTTAGAGGTTTTGAAGATCTTTACCTTTGTGAATTTCAACCTTAGAGATGTTATGAAATATAGTATTAAAAAAGTAGAAAAGATACAATATTTCACTCTCTAACAACTCAATTTTCTAGGGAATCCAAGGAGAAAAGATGCCAAAATTTCTTGATAAGTTTCATCCCTCTAAGGAAACTTATCATGCATGAACCAGATCTGAAAATTCACTTTTGTAGTAGATATGACGTCATAAAAACAACCCTTAACTTCTTCAAATGTGATGTCAAATCACTCAATGAAATTTCCCTTTACTTATGTCAAATCAACAAGACATATGTAGTTGTAAATACGAATACATGAAGAACATAGATGGATGAAAATCAATTTTGGAAATGACACAAGTGTTGGACAACTGAAAACTTGATTAATAGGATAAGATGAAGTTGGTGTACATACCTTATAGTTATCACATGGCTAGTACAATCCAATAGCATTCCAAAACCTTAGCTAGGGAAACCCAAGAAAAACCATAGCTAAACCAAGTAGCACCAACATGCAAGAATCAATCAAACAAGTCCTCTAAGACATGACATCCTTTTCTCTTCTTATTCTTCACCAAATATACCTTAGTGTTTTATCACTAAACCTTAATCTCAAACCTCCAAGGGATAAAACTTAACCTTACAATCAAGATGATCCACAAAGATCATGAAACCCTAGTGACTCCAAGGGAGAGAGAGAGAGAGAGAGAGAGAGAGAGAGTACGAATGAAGAGCCAAGAGAGGTGTGTGTGTGTGTGAGATAGAGAGAGAGAGAGGCCAATAATACAATGTGGGACCAATCCCTTACAATAAACCTACATTGTTATAACTCAAGAATCCTTGAGCCAACTCCAATCCTCCATCTAGGAAAATCCAAGCTATCTCATACCATATAGGGCCTAATACCCTCCTCCAATATGTAAAATGATCCTCCTCCTAACTAGGTCATTCTCAAAGTGAGTGAACCTCTCCATGTGGTGACACTAAAGGGTGTTGATCAGGAAAGAAAAAGAACTCCAACACCCCAAGGAAGAATGTTAAGAAAACACCCACCTAAGGTTAATAAACCACTCAAAAAGTTGTCTTCACTACGAAAATCCATCTCATGCCATCTCCCATGCACCAATCCATATCAAACCATTTGAGGGTTGAACATACATGGTGTGCCCAAAAACTCATGAAGTACCCCCAAACACAGTGTAAGAACTTTTGGAGTAACGCAAAATATAACACTCCCTCTTTATGAGGAAAGTGCTTACACCAACACTTGTTGAACTCCCTTTGAAACTCCACCAAATCTACTACCTACAAATCTATACCGGTTGAAGTCCTAGAATCAACCACTATCACCTGTAAAGAAACTATCATCCATGAGATCACAATATCTTGATCCTCCAAAGAATAATGAACACTTATGAATATGAAGGAACATAACCTTGGAGCAAAAGAAACCAACAAAACTCCATCATCCTCCAAGTTAACATCACAAGCCAACATTAGCAAACACCACATCATGAGTTGTCCAAAACATCCTGCAAAGATAATCATATGTCCATACAAGACAAAAAAAAGTGGATCACATCTATCAAAGTCACATCAATCAAAATATACACAATTCAACTCCTCGATCTTGGAATACCAAGCTCGTCGTATAGGTAACAACCAATACAAGGCCATGAATAACCCATCAACATGAGAATCCCTCTCATGCACCTGAAATCCTCCAATATTTAAAATAACCTAAACGAGGTCAACTCTCTCATCTTGAGAGAATCATGAAGCAAGAGTAACATCATGGGAAACTCCCTCTATCTAAGAGAATATATTGGAAACTCTCTTTATTTGAGAGAAGATTTATTAACCCTATTTGTGTACTCTACAATACTCCCATCAACTACAAAGATAGAATCAATCTCAAAATAATACTCCCTCAAGGAATCACACATTTCCTATAGTGAACTATAATTTATACAAATGGAAGAAACCAATGCAACATTACTAGCATATCTCCTAGGAGGTACCCTCACCCTCACTAAATATATGGGCACTTTTATATGTTATTGATCCTATTGGAATTTATGAGAGAGCCATTTCAATTTCCTCTGGGATAAAGTAGAAGGTGAGAGTATATATGATCATATCCTCACTTCATCCACACCTGAATATGACTCATCGTGAGTCTTTGGGTTAGTTTTTGGCACAACATCCTCCTCACTCTCCTCAAGTGTTGAGGTATATTCTTGTGAAATAGAAGACCTCACATCCTCAACAAACTTCGTGTCTCTGCTTACAATTATCTTCTTCTATATCATAATATAAGCCCTGTAATCCTTGGAAGTATCACTATATATAGAAATATACCCTTCATACTAGAGGGTTCCAACTTTGTCCTCTTTCCCTCAAGCACATGAATATAAACTAGATTCTCAAATAGATGGAAATGAGATATATCTAGTTTCACACCAGCAAATGCATCCTTTGGAGTCATTTCCTTCAAGACTATGTGAGGACACCTATTTAAAATATATTGTATTATAAGCTTCATCGCAATAACTAATAGGAAAATCCATGTCATGAATCAAACACTTAGTAGTCTCAATGATGAAACCAATCTTCCTCTTAGAATCCCCATTCTAATATGATTTGTACAACATGTTCAATTCCCTCTTGATACCCTTTCCCCTACAGAGAGAATCAAACCTTGTGAATGCATTCTATCCTTAATTATTTGAAATAATTTATTTGATCTTCCTTCCTATATAATTTTCAAGCAAAGCCTTCAACTCCATGAACCTGTTGAGCACTTCATGCTTAGTATTCAAAACATAGATCCAGGTCATGCGAGAGAAATTATCAATTAAAACAACATACTATCAACTACCTATCGAGGAAGAGAAAGACATAGGTAAACACACATATGAATATATTAGATATAGATTACCTCTTGATCTATGCTCGTTTCTAGGAAAAACAATCTTGATGTGCTTGCTAAGAGAACATCCTCCGTGAACACCTTCTTTATCTATATTGAATTTTGGAAATCCCTGCACTAAATTATTCAATATAGGAAGTGCCCCATAATGTAAGTGATCATGACTTAGATAAATTGGTGTTTTCATGCATCAAGCAACATGCTTCATTGAATTTGTCTACAACTTGTAATGACCTCTAATACGAACCTTTTTTTCTATTGGGTATGTGTTATGTTCTTTGCATGATCAACGGTTTCTACATCGAACCAGGCGCGCAAGGGGGTGTAGGGGGGAGAAATCCCCCCACACGGGGTTTTGGGGGCAACGCCCTTGGGAATTGTTTTTCCTTGGGAAACGTGTCACATTTTTTCCTCGATTTTCGTATCCATTGTTGGGCAATTTTTCAGCACATGGTTTTTGTCGATGGTTTTCTATTTCTGGTTAAGGAATTATGGTTTTTGACTAATAAAGGTCATTGGGTTAAGGTTCTAGATGTCGCTGGCTCCTATATGTATATTGTATTGTAAACAATGTAACATGATGAATGAATATAGAATATGTTGGTTTTCCCGGTTTAGGTTTCGGGGGGAAAAATCTATGTGTAATGTTTGTATTTTCCATTGTATCTTTTATGTTCTTTTACTGAAAATATGTTTGCAATAAATATTGTACAAGGTTTAAATCTACATTTGGTATCAGATCTTTGTTGTCTTCAGGGGGACGCCTTTGTGGTCAAGGGTTTGGCTCGGGACTGTCATAAGCCTTGTTACATTGGGATGTTTTTGGTATTGATTTTTAGGTGAAAAGAAATGGCGAGCAATTCGGAAATGGAGATCGAAAAGTTTAATGGGAAATTTTTTGAGCTGTGGAAGCTCAAGATGAAAGATTTGTTGGTGGACAGAGATCAGTGGATTGCGGTGGATCCAGGTACTTCACCTACTTGAACTTCAAAAGATGACTGGAAAAAGTTGGATCAAAAGGCGAAGAGAAAAATCCGACTGTGTCTCTTAGATTCAGTATTAATGAATGTGTCAGAGGAAGCTACAACCAAGGATTCATGGGATAAGTTGCGGAAGTTGTATCAATCTAAGTCCCTAATAAATAAACTATTCCTGAGAAATAAGTTGTATAATATGAGGATGAGAAATGGAGACTCGATGGAAGGGCATTTGAACGCCTTCAATGTTGTGGTAATTCAGTTAGTATCTGTTGAGATTAAAATTTCAGATGAATATAAGAGTATCGGTTTACTGTGTTCTTTACCAGACTCGTGGGATAGTCTAGTTGTGGCCATAGGTAGTAAAACAACTTCCTTGAAGTTTTATGAAGTGGTCTGATCCTTTTTGTCGAAGGAGATGAGATGGAAGAAAATGGAAGGACAGAGCACAGACACATTATTTGCAAGAGGACGCTCCCAGGAAATAAATATATCTAAGTTCTCAAGTGGGAGATATAAGTCTCAGGTAGATATAAATCTCCTGAAAAGTTTGTAAAGGTATGTTGGAGATGTGGAAAAGAAGGGCACTACAAGAAGCAGTGTCGATCCAAAGTTGAGAAAAAGAAGGGATCTGAATAATCTCCTTCTACAAAAGAAAAGACCTCCAAGGAAGAAGGAGGGGATGTGTACTTGGATTATTCAAGCACACATACAGATCATGAGGCATGGTTGGTTGAATCAGGTGCATCCTTTCATATGAATCCACATAGGGAGTGGTTTTGTGAATATGAAAGGTATGATGGAGGTAATGTTTTCCTAGGTGATGATTTGACAACTAGAATCATAGGATGAGGAAAAGTCAAGTTGAGGCTCATAGATGGAAGGATTATAAAACTTCATAGTGTTCTTCATATCCCGGGTTTGGCAAAAAAATTGATTTATGTAAGCAAAATGGACAATGCAGGGGTACAAACAATATTTGAAAAGGAAACCTGCAAGATGGTTCGAGGAGAAATGGTGTTGTTGAAGGGAGTTCGGTTTGGAACCCTGTATAAGCTGCAAGGAATCATTATTAGTGATGGGTGTAATAGTTCCATTGTTCCTGATATTGGAGTTGAAGAAAGAACTCCTACAGTCTCTGGAGAAAAGGTCATGTTGTGGCATCAAAGACTGGAGCATATCGGAGAGAAGGGTCTTCGACTACTACATGGTGAAGGTATGGTTGAAGGTATGTCTAACTTCTCTTTGGATTTTGATTTCTGTGAACATGGTGTATATGGGAAGAAGAATCGGGTAAGATTCCCCTCTGGTGTAATGAGGGAAGAAGGAATTTTACAACTAGTTCACAATGATGTTTTTGGACCTGTGTTGGTCCCATGATTGGGAAAATTTGTGTACTATGTATCATTTATAGATGACTTCTCGAGGAATACTTGGATATGTTTCCTCAGGAAGAAATATGAAGTCTTTGACATGTTTAAAGAATTTAAGGCTCTTGTTGAGAATCAAACAAATAAAATAATTAAGGTGTCGAGGACAGATAATGATGGAGAGTTATGCGGAAATGAATTTGAAGAATTATGTAAGAAGTGCGGTATAGAAAGGAAGAATACTACTCCATATACACCTCAGCAGAATGGAGTTGCAAAAAGGATGAGCAGGATGTTGATGGAAAAAGAAAGGTGCATGCGCAATGGTGTCAGGTTAGGGAAAGAATTATGGGCAGATGCAGTGGGTACTACTTGTTACCTGATCAACATATCACCCTCATCAGTGTTGGATGAAAAGACTACACAAGAGGTATGGACTGGTAAGAAACATTCTCTCACACATCTCAAGGTATTTGGCTGTGAGGCTTATGTTCATGTTCCAAAGGAAAACAATATCAAGCTAGATAAGAAGGTTGAAAAGTGTTTCTTTATTGGGTATAAATATGGTCTCAAAGGTTATAACCTTTGGTACCCAGAAACTAATAAGGTTTTGTATAGTCGAGATGTGGTATTTAGATAAATGAAGGTTGTTGATAAACAGGGAGTCCTACCAAATAAGGAAGAACCAAATAAAATAGAGTTTGATTTAAAGGATGATGAATCTGACTCTACAGAAGAATATGAATAAGAAGAAGAAGATACTCATACGCCAATATTGAGGATATCGATTCAAGAAAGAAGGCTATCGAAAAGATATACTCCATATGATTTCCATTCAGATTTTGCTTTGTTTATTATTGATGATGATCCTAGAAATGTCAGGGAGGCAGTGGATTCAGAGGATGGAAAGATCTGGAAAAAGGTCATGGATGAAGAAATGGAAAACTTGGATAAGAATGAGGCTTGGGATCTAGTGAAGTTTCCGACTAGAAGAAATCCCATTGGCAACAAATGGGTACTTAAAAAGAAGTTGAATGCAGAAGGAAAAGTGGAGAAATACAAAGCTGGATTAGTAGAAAAGGGTTATTCCCAAGTTGAGGGAATTGATTTTGGTGAGATTTTTTCTCCTATTGCCAAGTTAACCTCTATAAGATTTTTGTTATCTGTTGTTGCTGCATTTGATCTTGAAGTAGAATAGATGGATGTGAAGACAACATTCCTACATGGGGATCTGGAAGAAAAAATCTATATGAAGTAGCCAGAAGGTTTTACTGTGAAGGGAAAGAAGGAGTTGGTATGCAAGATGAAAAAGTCCCTATACCGTTTAAAACAATCGCCAAGGATGTGATATAAAAAATTTGATACTTATATGCTGGGACTTGGCTTCACAAGAAGGAAAGAGGATCATTGTATGTATTTTAAATTAATTGGTGATCATTTTATTTATTTGGTCTTGTATGTGGATGACATGTTACTTATAGGAAACGACAAGGAGATTATCGAGGATGTGAAAAATCAGTTGTTTGAGCTAAATTTGACATGAAGGATCTCAGTGCTTCAAATTTCATTTTGGGCATGGAAATTAAAAGAGATTGGAAAAAGAGGAAACTCTGGTTCAATCAGAGAAAATATGTCGAGACAATATTGCAGAGGTTTAATATGCTGGAATGTAAACCGGTAAAGGTCCCTATTACTATTGGTTTAAAGTTATCTATAGATCAGTTTCCTTAGACATAGGAAGAGGAGGAGGACATATCTTGTGTTCCATATGCAAGTGCAATTGACAGTTTGATGTATGCAATGGTATGTACTAGACCAGATGTTGCACATGCAGTGGGAGTTTTGAACAGGTATATGTCAAAACCAGGAAAGGATCATTGGACAACAATAAAAAGAGTTTTCAGGTATTTATGTGGCAGTTCTAGCTATTGATTGTGCTACCAAGGAAGACCAGGATTGGACAGAGTGTTGGATATAGATGGCTTTGTGGATGCATATTGAGTTGGAGATCTGGATCGTAGGATATCTACAAGAGGGTATGTGTTTAACTTGTTTGGAGGAGCGATAAGTTGGATGAGCAAAAGACAAGTTGTAGTGGCACTTTCAACTATAGAAGTTGAATACATGGCAACCACTCATGCAAGTAAGGAAGCAGTATGGTTACAAATATTTTGTTCACTATAAGGGTAGATTGTGATAGTCAAAGTGCAATTTGTTTGGCGAAGAACCTGACTTATCATTCAAAGACAAAGCATATTGATATTCAATATCACTTTGTGAGAGAAATGGTTGAAGAAAAGAAAGAGTTGCTGATGAAAGTGGACACTTTGTAGAATGTTGGAGATTCATTAACAAAATCCGTGAGCACTGAGAAGTTCTCTTGGTGTAAAGGATCCATGGGCATTGTTGCCCTAGATTGTTGACTATGTAACCCTGTAAACCCTTGTATGCAAATAAAACAATAAGTGGGAGAGTGTTGGGTATGTGTTATATTCTTTGCACCATTAGTGGGAGAAAAAAAATTTCCTCAAGAAACGTGTCACATTTTTGCCTCGTTTTTTGTGTCCATTGTTAGGAGGGTTTTCAGCACATTGTTTTTTCTGATGGTTTTATATTTGCAGTTAAGGAGTTAGGGCTGTTGACTAATCCAGGTCGTTGGATTAGGGTTTTGGATTTCTTTGGCTCCTATATGTATATTGTATTGTAAACAATGTAATATGATGAATGAAAATAAAATATGTTGGTTTTCCTTTCTAAGGGAAAAATATCTATGTAATGTTTATATTTTCCATTGTATCTTTTATGTTCTTTTACTGAAAATATGTTTGCAGTAAATATTGCACAAGGTTAAAATCTACATTTTCCACAACCTTGGTTCATCTTCCAAATATAACTTCGTGAGCATCAAACTTAACCATACAATCAATATTTTCCATATGAGATGCTAAAAGAAGATTATTCTTCAACCTAGAAACAAACAAAACATTACTCAGCTCAAGAACATCACCCATAGGTGTCTCGAAGGAAATAGAGTCAAATCCTATCAGAAGGTAAGTGTCATCATCATCAAGCTCCATGATCTTTCCTCCCTCTTACTATTGAATCTTACTAAATAAACACCTGCAATATATCATGTGTCTCAAATATCTACTTCCCACATACCATCCAACATTATTCATAGCGTTAAAAGACAAACATGTGACCAAATACATATCCATACTAGAAAGTCAATAATATGGAGGAAAAAAAACATCCCTTCCAAGGGTCAAGGTGCTTCTCTCAAGTAACCTGGGGTATCACAACCAACAAACTCAACATGATCAAGTACCTCTCCCTGGTAATATTTAGCTAAAATACAAACTCCCTCTTACTTAGGGTGAATTTAGCCAAAAACAAGCTCTAATATCATGTAGAAATTTTGAAAAACTGAAAGTTCAAGAATTTCACCTCTAATCCTAGAGGTCTCTCAAACCTTGAACCTATGAATTTCATCCTTAGGGATATTATGAAATATATTATAAAACAATATTGGAAATGATACAATATCTCACTCTCTAACAACCCAATATTCTAGGAAATCCAACTAGAAATGATACAAAAGTGTCTTGATAATACATTTGGGCCCTCTACTGCAAATTATCATGTATTAACCAAATCTTAAAATCCACTTTTACAACAAATATAACATTAGAAAAGCATCCCTTAAATTTTTCATATATGATGTCAAATCACTTATAAAATTTCCATGAAGAACACATATGGAAGAAAAATACTTAAAAATAAAAATAAGAATAAAGAAGAACAGAGATGGCAGAAAATAAAAATACATGAAGAACTGAAGAACCCAGATGACATAACATAAGATGTAGTTGTTTTACTTGGACATCCAAAAACTTCATTTATAACATAAGATGTAGTTGTTTTACATTCATATCCTTATCACAAGGCTAGTACAATCTAATAGCTCTCCAAAACCATAGCTAGGTAGAACCAAGAAAGACCTTATCTCAATGAAGGAGTTCCAACATGTAAGAATCACTCAAACAAGTCCTCCAAGGAGATATGTCCTTGTTGTAAGGGAAATCCAAGAAAGTCCTTATCTCAATGAAGGAGATCCAACATGTAAGAATCACTCAAACAAGTCCTCCAAGGAAATATGTCCTTGTTGTAGGGGCTAGTGGGCTCTGCCAACTAGACCAGTGTTGAGGGAGCCTCTTAGGCTTCATAAATGTCATTATACCTATGAATGTAAGATAACCTAAACTCGATAAATACATGTGTATAATGGATAAATGAGCATAAAGAAGTGATTAGTTGGAGCAAGTGTAACCACTCCAACCATACATATCATTGTATAAATACTTATAAAAGCATGAATACAAGACCATAGAACATTCTCTCCAAGACATATGTCTTGATGGTCCCTTGTGTACATGTCACACTATGTAGTCTCTTGGGTGAATGTTGGTTGGAAGTAGCCTTTCAACATCTGGTGTCGTTGCCTCCTTCTTTTGGGTTCGAACCTAGAAAAGATGTAGAAATAAGAATATGAGGAAGACATGCAAATTTCTCATTGATTGTTGCTTGTGAATGATGGTGGTTTCTAGTTGATTATTGCTCACACAAGGTTGATGTTGCATGAAAAATCTTTTATTATTCTTTGATGTTGTTCACTAGCGGACGCTGCTCACCTGAAGTTTGCAAATAAAACCCAGACTGCACAAGAAACCCGTTAAATCTTCAAATCACGAGATGAAGAAATAATTTGAAGATTGCATGCCTTTCCGATGCAAGAGAAAGAAACTAGTATTTTACAAGGAAACCCTTTGATTGTTCGAGGATTAAGGAAAATAATGTGGAGAGAAGTATAACATCACTGGTGAAATCATTTGTAGGAAAAAAAAGTGGATAGGAATCGACTGACTAGCCTATGGGAAAGATTAAAGCCCATGTCAAGTTGTTTATATTCAATTGGGTGTGGGTTCAATTTTCATAATGATATGAATAAAATTCATACTATTAAGTTGTAATGGCTTCCAGCTTATATGCAGGAAAGTTATTTTTGATTCAAAAATTGAATAACAAAAAGTTGAAATTGCGTATTGAAATGTAGATGTTTCATCAAAAAGATTGTTTCGATTTCGTTTACTAAAAAAATCCAACTATCGATGATAAAAGAAAACCTAAAACCGATGGGGGTTTTAGTGTGCATGTCGATTCAACTTATTGGTGTCCATTCTTGTCGATCGATTTCAGCGGAGAAAATAATATTTAGGGTCAAAGCATGCTGAAGACGGTCAGGGAAGACCGACCAATGGAAGCCTAGTCGATGCAGCTGACCAAAGAAGATCATCAGAATGAAGTCCTAGTTGAATACCACGTTATTCTATGTGAAATATATTTTGTGAGCAGATGTCTCGCCGATTAGCAAGCGAATGACTAAATTTCACACCATTTGAGGCCACATGCACAAAATCTGTATTAGCTAGGATGATTTTAAGTCGACTACATTGATCGACTTAATGCAATATTGATTTAAGGTATTTGCAGATGCAGATGGTCAAGAATATGGGCACAAACATTTGTATAAAGTTTGAACTCTTCATACATTACAAAATATATTAAGCAGACTTTGGTGGAGTGAAGAAGCATAAAAGAAAATGGAGAATATTAGATTTTTTTTTTTAAGTCTCACTACATGAAGAATATTACATGAAGGATAGTTTAAGTCTCTCCGTCTAGTCATATTCAACTCAATTCATAGTCAAGTCAAGCTTGTAGTCA
>ML795733.1:15076-27889 GCA_009831015.1 Picea engelmannii | reverse complement strand
TTCAAGATTTATTGTAAAATTTGAGTTGAGTTTGAATCAACAATTTGATGGGATCAATTGTACAATTGAGTAAATTAATTTAAAAATAGAGTCTAAAGAACGAGGGGTTAAAAGTGAGTCTTTAAAGGCATGTAATACAAGTTGATCTCTCCAGTAGACAACATTTAATTGTAGTCCACAAAAGCCCACTAGTGGCAACGAGTCTTCGTTGTAGTTCATAAAATCTGGCAATGAGTCTTAGTTGTAGTCCATAAAATCCCAGTAGTCGACAACGTCAACAACTTTGTTGAGGGGTCAAAATTCCTTTTAACTCAATAGTAGGAATCACTTCGAGAGACGAGGCCCAATTAGAATCTTCCTTGTTTAAGGTAGCATGATTCTCCGAATGGGTGATCTCGCAAATTTCGATGGGCTTTATTTTCGGTTTAAGGAAGGATCTTCTAGACTCTTTTCATTATTAGTTAATTTATGAAATATTCAATAACTAAATTTAGAACATGGAGAGCCTAATTGGAAAGATGAGAGTATAATGCAACTTCTTTTAAAACACCATCAAAATTTACACCAATATTCATTTAACAATCATAATAATTGAAGATAGCTTAAACACAATTACAATCTTACTAAATATCTCCCAGTAGATAATTGTATGCAAAACAATCCACAAACTACACTAATCCACAAGCTTTGGAAAAAATATGTCTTCGGCTCAAGATGAGCTTATATTTTAAACTCTGAAATAGTTTTTCATCTAGTTATTACACAAAACCGTCGAACTTTCAAAACGAGCTCAACCTCCTTATTTATACAAAAATATCATGCAAAAATTAACAACAGTGTTTACTTAACAAAAGATAAGGTGGATTGCATCCACGTGGAAGCTATAAGTAAGCTTCAATCATCTCAAAGAGTTCTCTCTGTCATACTCAGACAACCGGGAGAAAATATCCTCACAAGTATGCAAATATTGGAATCGATGTTGCTCCATCGACATGCTGAGCTTATCCTTCATTTCCATCACCCGGTCTCTGAATTTGTCCAACTCGGAGCCTAAATGTTGTAGGACCCTTGCTAACCCTATCGGTTCATCGACGAACCTCTTAACCTATCTCTTTTCAAGTATTCATATCTCCCAAACTTCCATTTCAAATTCAACATCAAGCTTCTTGAACTTTCAAACTATCATGCACAGGTTGACAAAATCGTCGGGTGTGCCGAATTTTGGGAATCAATGGTTCCTCATCTTCTAATTGATGTAGCTCCAATTCCCAAGAAAATATTCCCATCATTCTTGAATTCTATGATGCGGATCTATCACGAATTGTACCTGTTTTTTTTTTAACCTAACCATGCTCTCATCTATGAGCATCATGATGCCATGTTCCTATCCTCCCCGACCTTTCTTGATTTATCTTATGTACTCAATTTGTTCTAACACGGGATGAGATTTCTCAAACCACTTCATCATGTCTATGTAAGCTATGAGGCTCATCAAGGTTTCCTCTTGATACCCAATGATCCAATTGATGAAAATTTATCTTTCAGACTTACACTGGCTATAGATCTCTCCCAACTCAGCTCTCACGAATCTAACTGCCTGTGTGGTGTTCTAGAAATATTCTACTTGATGCTTGAGTTTCACTAACTCAACTCTCATAGAGTTAGTTTCACGCTCATCCTCTCTTTCCTTGTCTATGGTGGAATTGGATATAGCCATGTCTTCTCCCAATAGTTTGCTCACCTTAGATTGCTTAGCATCCAGTAGGGTCTCTTCCATGGTAATTAACACTGCATTGTCTAGAGTGACTCTCCTCTTCTTTCCTATCCTTCTTACCACCACCTGCTCTCTTTATATCATAATCTATAGCTTGGACATCGACCACCTCATCTACAGACTCTTGGAATCAGCTTGTCACCCCATGAGAGGGAATTTCCCAAGAATCATGGCGTATGAAAATGTTCAAGCATTGCCTCCTTACCTTTTTCAGCTCCTAGATTAATGGGAGAATATCCATTATGTTCAATGTTGGAGGTACTTTCTGTGACCCTATCTGTTGTGGTTTCTGTCAAAGTTGTTGACCCTCAGAGTGTAGAATGTGTTGACAATTATGTCTGGATCTTTTCGGACCCTTTGTTACTCTCCAACTCTTCATCAACCACTCCTTTGCTAGTGTTACCTCTTGATGAATTCTCATCATCAGGGTTCCCTTGTTCTTCCCCTTTTCCTTTTGTTTCATCCTTTTTAATGTCAGTCATGTTACCATCCTCATCTTTATTCCTTAGAATTTTTGTTTGCTCTCTATCTCTTGGCTCTTCCTGGCCTTTGTTACCACCTTCCCCTCTATCCGGTGACTGTGAGGTTCAATGATCCGTATTATTTTTTAGAAGGAAATGAAGGAAGATATATAACAATGAAATATACAGAGATATTGCAAGATACACAAAAATATTGCAATAAACACAGAGATACAGTAATGCACAATTTCTATTAATGAGAGTATGTATAAAAACTGTAAAATTACAGAGTGAATGACTCGCTAGAATGGTGGCAGCTTATCTCTGAGAAGAGATGTGATGGCTATTCTCATTCACAAGAAAATGATGTTGTTTACAATGAGCCTCTAGAGGCCTTTTTAACGTAAATAAAATCCAAAACCCTAACACTGAAAGATGAAGCACCAAACATCATGTGGGCCTCAATGGGGTAAGTTGGTACGTCAACTTCCCAAGGGAGTAACTTTTGCATACGATCTTTGTTTGGGGTGCACAATAGCTAGTTTGAAAGTTTTATATGAGGACTACACATTTTTCCATCACACAATGGCTAAAGCCTACAATGTAAGTGTGGCGAGCCCAAAAAATGTTGTTTAGGGCCTCAAAACGACCCCATAAGTTTAGGACTCGAAATGTTGTAGAAAAACTGCCAAGGTGGAAACCCCTGTTTTGAGCTAGTGGAATAGGTGGGTGGTCATTGATTTCCTCCTGGATCAATCCTCCTCCCTTAGGAAGAAATGGTCTTCGTTCTGTCAGGTCCCCGAGGAAGATTTTGTTGAATCTGGACCTTGGTGAGTTGCTTGCCTTGTTGAAGAAGCTTCCCTTCTTAGCTTGTTGAAGGTTGTTATGAACTAATTTGGCTGCATGATCTGATGGAGTATGGGAGGACTCTATCGATGAATATGTAGCATAAGGAACATCAAGGGATTTATCATAACTTTATTTGACTGGGTAGTGTGGAGGCACCCTTGTAGGTGCAGTAGGAATATCTTGGTGCTCTTGTACAATCTTGTTGATCTACTTCTGTTGGACATAAGGGTCTTGGGACAATTCTACAGTGGTTTTAGTTTCCTTCTCTTCTGACCAGGTTGTGAAGAAGCTAAAATTTTCGATGTGAGAGATTGATTTGCGACACTATTTTGTGGGTACAGTAGTCGAAACTACCTCTGGTATCCTGTAGCGATAACCCTCCAGAGTAACAATGATGCTATGGGTTCGAGACTCATAAACATCATGACGCCTCCACATATATAGTTGTCCTAACAAAACATCACAGACTTCCAGTGGGGAAACATCACACAGTACCTCCTACTTGAAGGGCTTGATGTCGTATGACAGGAAACACTGTTGGTTGACACGAAGATCTCGTCCATGGCAAAGACATCATATGTTGTATGGTTTTGGGTATGGTGTTGTCACCAAATCCAACTTCTTGAAGACCTCTGCTGAGATGAGGTTCTTCTAGCTTCCTTTATCAACAATAAAATGCAACGGGGTCCCCTTCACCCACATTTGTGAATGAAGAATGTGCTCCCCTTATTAAGGATCCACTAGTTCTTCTGGTTGGATTGTTGTAGTCACGATAGTAGCAGTGGGTTCTACATCAATTAACTGTCTCATTCTATTAGTGTCTAAATAGGAGTCCAAGTTGGGGATCAATTTTTTTTTTTTGAGCTAGGCCACCAATGACTGTTTCAAGCGACATTCATCGGCGTTGTGCAAAGGGATTTTGTGGAAGTCGCACCACTTCCCAGTGTCCTTCTTCTTCTTCCCATTACCCTTCTTTTATTGTGTCTTGGACTGTTTCTCTTAAGTGTTCTGTGAGTTAGGGATACCTTTTTCATACTTTGGTTGTTACGAATTTGCAAACCCAAATTCTCGCTTGTTCTATTGCTTAAATTTCTGCTCGATTTTGACAACACATCTATAAGTGGCTCCTAGTGATGAGATGTCCAAAAACTCCATTTCGGTTTGGATGTATCTATGTAGATCCCCACGTTATTTCAGAACCAAATGTCTTTCAATGTCTTTGATACCCATATTGTTGCACAAGGTATGGAAGGTATTTGTGAACTCCAAAATTGTTTGGTCCCGCTTTTGATGTAGCGTGGTCCATCTCATGTATTGGTCATCATAGTTTCCCACAGGGTGGTATTTCTCCTTGACCACATCCATAAAAAAAATCCCAAGTGGGATTGGCCCCAAATATTAAAGACTCCTCTGTGGAATTTTTCTCCCAGTAAGTTTCCCACCAATGTTTGACATGGGGGAGATCCTTAAGGAGCTTACAGGTGGTCTTTTCTCTGTCGAAAAAATTATGAACAAAGAAATAACCTTCTATAAAATTTAACCATTTTTCCAAAGCATCTGCATCGATATGACCTTCAAATACGGGAATATGAAAATTAACTTGTACCTTGAATGGAGTAGTGTCTCCAAAGTGACTGCTTGACGAAGACACACCTATTATTGTCGACAATATTTGAAGGATTTGGGAAAAATTCTCCAACATCTCATTCCTCTATTGTGCAAGGGCTTACACTAGCAACATCTTAATGGGATATTCTACTCCCATGTCTCTCTTTTCTTCCACCATGGGAGGCCGCTTGGGATGATGAGAGTGGTTGTCCTCAAGGGAAAATAGATCGAGACCCAACTCTCTGTACCATGACCTCGTCAGGGACATGCACTAAGAAACAACAATGAGCAACCTTCTCTGATACCACTTATCCGGATTATTTTTTAGAACGAAATGAAGGCAGAGATATAACAATGAAATATATAGAGATATTGCAAGATACACAAAAATATTACAATAAACACAAATATACAGTAATACACAATTTTTATTAATGAGAGAATGTACAAAAACTATAAAATTATAAAGTGAATGACTTGTTAGAATGGTGGCATATTATCTTTGAGAAGAGATGTAATGTCTACGCTCATTCACAAGAAGATGATGATGTTTACAATGAGGCTCTAGAGGAATTTTTAACATAAAGAAAATCCAAAACCATAACACCGGAAGATGAAGTGCCAAAAGTCATGTAGGCCCTATTGGGGTAAATTGGTATGTCAACTTCCCAAGGGCGTAAATTTTTCATCGGATCTTCGTTTGGGGTGCATGATAGCTATTTTGAAATCTGTATCCGAGGACTACACATTTTTTCACCACATTGTGGCTACATACAATAGTGTGACTGTGGCGGGCCCATAAAATTTTGTTTAGGGCCTTAAAACGACCCCAAAAGTTTAGGACTCAAAATGTTGTAGAAAAACGACCAACGTGAAAACCCCTATTTTGAGCCAATGGAATAGGTGGGTGGCCACCGATTTCTGCCTGGACCATTCAATATGAAGAGGTGATATGGCCTTCATTTGTATTTAGACCTATATCTATGTCCAAAGGTTGTTTTCCTTAGGGAAATTGTGTGTCCAACATCCATGTTACAACCTCATTAAAAATAGGAACTGCAGGATACACCTCATCTACTTCACTATTGTATACCGTGATCAAATAAAAAATAATAAGAGCCACTCCCCTTAGGCTAGATGGATTTGTTGAATTTGCAGTTGTTGGATGAGCTTCTGGTTCTCTTGTAGGTGTTCACTCTGAACTCTGGTGTTCATTATATTTCCCAATTGAGGTATTTCCAGGGTTTTCCAGCTCCCCCTTCCTCTCTGAGAATGACTGGGGTTATTAACACAGATGCTATTTATGGCACTATGACAATTTCCCTTTGTAGTTGAATCATTCTTTCTTCTTTTTCTAAGATTCTTTGTGTCTATGACCTATCTATTGTCTGCTTTGTACCTTCTTGTTGTGCTTATACCACTGCCTCAATTTTTTTCTCTAAAAAGTTGAATTGTTCATCCCCAAGAGAGGCCATGGACCTTGGTCATATAGTTCACTCACCTCTGGGTTGCTATGAGGCATGAATTTTGGGAAATATTCATAATGATTTTTTTTTATAAATCAGGCAAGGAGGGAAGGATTACCTTAGATGTCATACTATTGTATGTATCTTTGAAAAGCAGAGGTAGCCTAGCAACATCTCATTCCTCTATTGTGCAAGGGCTTACACTAGCAACATCTTAATGGGATATTCTACTCCCATGTCTCTCTTTTCTTCCACCATGGGAGGCCACTTGGGATGATGAGAGTGGTTGTCCTCAAGGGAAACTAGATCGAGACCCAACTCTCTGTACCATGACCTCGTCAGGGACATGCACTAAGAAACAACAATGAACAGCCTTCTCTGATACCACTTATCCGGATTATTTTTTAGAACGAAATGAAGGTAGAGATATAACAATTAAATATATAAAGATATTGCAAGATACACAAAAATATTGCAATAAACCCAAATATACAGTAATGCGCAACTTTTATTAATGAGAGAATGTATAGAAACTGTAAAATTATAGAGTGAATGATTTGCTAGAATGGTGGAATCTTATCTTTGAGAAGAGATGTGATGTCTACGCTCATTCACAAGAGGATGATGATGTTTACAATGAGGCTCTAGAGGAATTTTTAACATAAAGAAAATCCAAAACCATAACACCGGAAGATGAAGTGCCAAAAGTCATGTGGGCCCTAATGTGGTAAATTGGTATGTCAACTTCCCAAGGGTGTAAATTTTTTATAGGATCTTCGTTTGGAGTGCACGATAACTATTTTGAAATGTGTATCCGAGGACTACACATTTTTTCACCACATTGTGGCTACATACAATAGTGTGACTATGGTGGGCCCATAAAATGTTGTTTAGGGCCTTAAAATGACCCCAAAATTTTAGGACTCAAAATGTTGTAGAAAAACAACCAATGTGAAAATCCCTATTTTGAGCCAATGGAATAGGTGGGTGGCCACCGATTTCTGCCTGGACCATTCGATATGAAGAGGTGATATGGCCTTCATTTGTATTCAGACCTATATCTATGTCCAAAGGTTGTTTTCCTTGGGGAAATTGTGTGTCCAACATCCATGTTATAGCCTCATTAAAAATAGGAACTGTAGGATACACCTCATCTACTTCACTATTGTATACCGTGATCAAATAAAAAATAACAAGAGCCACTCCCCTTAGGCTAGATGGATTTGTTGAAATTGCAGTAGTTGGATGAGCTTGTGGTTCTCCTGTAGGTGTTCACTCTGAACTCTAGTGTTCATTATATTCCCCAATTGAGGTATTTCTAGGGTTTTCTAGCTCCCCCTTCCTCTCTAAGCGTGACTGGGGTTATTAACACAGATGCTATTTATGGTGCTATGAAAATTTCCCTTTGTAGTTGAATCATTCTTTCTTCTTCTTCTAAGATTCTTTGTGTCTTTGACCTGTTTGTTGTTTGTTTTGTACCTTCTTGTTGTGCTTATACCACTACCTCAATTTTTTTCTCTAAAAAGTCTAATTGTTCATCCCCAAGAGAGGCCATGGACCTTGGTCATATAGTTCACTCACCTTTGGGTTGCTATGAGGCATGAATTTTGGGAAATATTCATAATGATTTTTTTTTATAAATCAATCAAGGAGGGAAGGATTACCTTAGATGTCGTACTGTTGTATGTATCTTTGAAAAGCAGAGGCGACCTCATTGGATTCTTCTGTGACATTTTGACCACGAGCTCCGCCTTTGGGGAAAAATCTAGCTTCTTAACAGTCACACTGGATGCCTCTCCGACTTGCTCATTTCCTCCCTTCGGGGTCTTCGGTTATCAGCGAGTCACTGGTCGTCTGGGTGGCATATTTCTTGCAATAAAACAACTTAGCTTAGTATCTCTTTTATTGAAAAAACTGTAGACGCAATTATCATAAATAAATGTGCATTAATCTTTTCTTGGGTCAAGTACTCACCAGTCCCAATATTTGCGATAAATACAACACAACTCAATCCTTAAGCAAAATTGGATCAATCGTGAGTTATTGTGAAACAATTACACAATTATGTGTGAATTATGAAATCATTCACAAACACTTTAAAATAAATATCAGTTAGCCTCTCACATCCGAACTCATCACCCTTTAGTACATAGAATCTATTGTAGATCTTTAGTTATTTCTTACATCGTGTGTGGCAGCTTTCAGAGTAAAAGTGATGAGCGAATTGTTGGCGCGAAGGGACATTGAAATGGTCTATGGAGGATTTCAAATAGTCTTTGATTGGCGTGCAACAACATTTGAGATCAGGAGTTGGGAACTCTACTCATTCGAGGATTTTATAGATTCACACATGTTCAAATCGTCGATCTAGTGTAGATGAAGGTATAACATTTTCGTGAATGTGGTTTGATCGAGATATGTACGTGGCATCTATTAACCAGTCAGAATTATCAAAATGTGTGTAGATTGAAAATCTATAGATGTATGGTCCTGATGAGTTTGGAGATCTTTGGAGAGACCCAACTGATGGACCAGACTGCTCATAAAAAAATATTGATCGAGCATCAGTAAGGAGAGGGGCTCGCGATGAAGGATAATTTTTGTCTTCTTGATCTGCTGACGTCAACGTCTATCGGCGTTCGACGTTGACCTGGACCTGTTGATGCCGATGTCTATCGAATTTCGACGTTGACCTCATTGTTAATCGTCGTTGGTGACTACATCTTGGATTTACCGACGAGTTTTCGTCTATTGATATCGTCGACGTACGACACTCTCGGCATCGACTCTTTTATGAGTGAGGTGTGCATTCACATGACTATCATCTGAAACACCCAATTCCAGATGTTGATCGGGGTCAACGTACTCGAGGATGTGTCACACAGTTTGAAACTTGTATTGGTTTGGTCGATGCCCAATATTTATTGGTGTCGATGTATTAGAGCATTGCTCGTCAGGTGTTGGGGAAATTTTCTTCTAGCAGTGATGTCGAAGACCCTTCTAGAAAAATCATTAAGTATCTCATGTTTTTTTTATGCTCCTGTGCAAAATATGTGATTTTTTTTCGGTTTTCTTGGTTTTGTAAAAGAAAGTTAAACCGTAAGAATAATGAATAGACCAGGAAAAATTGGAAAATATGAAACTTGTGTAAAATAAAAAAGGAAATAGTGCAAACAATAAAAGAAAAGTGGTACCCAAAAATTGAAAATTTCGAGGGTGTGTTGAGTGCTCAACAAATGGAGATTCACTAGTAGAAGCCAGAATATGTGTTTATCCTCAATGATACTTGATATATGCTTTGGGAGTTAGCTATCATATTGATACAATGACCCACAAATGACTCACAAATATGTATATAGATAACCTAGGAGACATCCTCGTCGACCACTCGTGGGGATTCATCTAATTCCATTTGTCTTTCCATTAAACCAATGGCTTATACCTTTCAATCAAGAGTTGAATTAAAACTCATGGTTGCTCGGGAGACATGGTGTTAATACTTTTTCCAAAGTTAATATCCTCACCACGATGTTTCTCCACTTCCCGTGAGCATCCATAGCCCCGACGAAGTCACCTCGATATCATAGACCTTGCTCCACTGCCAGCGAGAATCCATAGCCCCAACAAAGATATATGCATACCCTCCCATATTACACATTCCATCTTATTATTTTGTGTTTTTTCTTTGTTGTATGTGTGCCAGGAATGAACTAGGGAGGAGGATATCTATTTCTTGGTGGAGGATCAAAACCTTATCCTTCTTCTTCCTTTCCTTTCCTGAAAAATATGATAATTTACTTTGCTCTATCTGGGGTAGTAGTCATACTTTCCTTTGTTCCATTACCTTTAGTGTTCCAGACCATGAGGTACAGAACTTGTTTGTTCCCTGAGTAATATGTATACATAAATGTGAATCACCCATGCATTGAAGTCTCTAGATTAGAGAACCTTCTTCTAATTGGTCTACGGAATTTAAAATTGAGAGATAAAGACTTGGTTTTAGTAGATTTCACCATAAGTTTAACACAGAACATCCTTGTGATTTCAATACAATCAAAATCAATCAAAACAATAGAATCAAATCATGAAAATGAAAGACAAATTGAAAAATGAAAACCATCAAACTCATAAATCAAAACAAAAAATTCAAAGAAATAAAGGCAAACTATAATACAGGAGATTGTCTTCAGGAAAACTATGAAAATAAATGTTTAATGGCTTGGCCATTGGTGGGAAGAGCTTCAATATCCCCCGTAAGGTTTTGAAAATGATATGTGCCTACCCCAATATTCTCAGCAATTTGAAAAGGTCCAAGCTATTATCACATATAGTTGTCAAAGGGTCACAGGACGACAAAGTCTTTGGTCTGCACAGAAGCGTCCAAACACAACATTCAAGAAAAGTCCATTTCGGGCTTGAATCACCAAACAAGCAGGTTTGATTTTTCAGGAGATCCCATAAGCAGTTTGGATCAACGGATCTCGGGTGGTTAGGATTTCGAAGTAGCGCAAGGATTAATGACTAGGTAGAGGAGCCGAAGTCCCGAAGTAAATATGAGCCATTGAAGGCTGAGAACACACGTCGACATATCTCACAATTCAAAAGATTTACTTCGGAGTATTGCACAAGAAAGAAGAAGAAAGCTCTCAAAACCCGAACTCCCGAGGTAAATCTCGACTGCCCAAATCTAGAGGACATGTGGAGGCGGATCCCTCACTTCGGAGGATTTACTTTAGAGGATTGTGGGAGTTGTGCACTGAAAAGTCCCGAAGAGACGAAGCCCGAAGTAATTGTGAGTTGTTGACCTTCGCAGCAGGAGACATGGTCAATCCAAGAGCAGTGCATGGTAGCAAAAGTGGGGCTTTCCCAAGTCGTTGATCACGATCAGATCAATGGCTCGTGTGTATTCGACATGTCAAAATTGCGCGAGGATTAGTGGCTAGCCAGAAGTCCCGAAATCCTAAAGGTCCCGAAGTAAATCTCGGTCGTCCAAACAAAAAGGCCACGCGTCAACATATCTCTCACTTCGGGAATTAGACACTTCAAAGGATTGTGTGAGAAAGAATAAGAGAAGGCCCAAATCCTGAACTCCCGAAGTAAATCTTGGTCATCCAGATCTAGAGGAAACGCATCGCCAAATATCACACTTCAGGAATTCGGTACTTCAGAGGATTTAAAGAGCTATACATTAGAAAGGCCTGAAGCCTGGACTCTCGAAGTAATTGTGAGTTGTTGATCTCCACAGCAGGAAGTGGGGTCCATCCAAGAGTGGCGCGTGGCGGAAAAAACAGGGCTTTCTCAGATCGCACATCACGACCAGATCGATGACCATGCTTCATTGCGGGGACACAACTTGCTCGAGCGTTAAAATTATTGAGTGGTCCCGCAATCGAAAATGTGGTATAGTAAAAGAGATACTTGGCGAAAGGTGGTGAATTGTGGGCTCAAAAGCGGTGTGAATCTAAACCACCTTTGACGGCCCCGCAATCACGTTATCATCTAGCATCAAATCCGAAAGCAGCGCATGGCATCCCCCTAGGCATTAAGCCTCATCTCGGTCCCGATGAAGGATCAGTTAATGGAAAAGGAGTGGTGGTTGATAACTCGACTCACTTCCATAAATGGAAGGCGTGAAGGGTCTGGCCGTGGAGACAGAGATGTCATCCCGAGGTACCACAGTGGACGAGTTTTCCTGCAGGCCCATGCTGAGATGAATTTGCGTCTAGCAAGAGGATATACGCACAGTCTGAAAGAAGAAGGCACATATGTAAATCCTTGAATGGGATGGCCAGATCACACCCCTGGTAGTTGTGGACTGATCTGAGTATAAATAGATCAATTCAAGATTTTGTTAAGGTCGTCAAATGGTTGAGTCGATCTCCCTACTGTGTAATTTTGATGCCAGAACTGTTCTCTGGTTATGTATCAAATTTGATACTTTTTGTTAAGAACCAAACATCAATATAGCATAAAAAACCTCAAGAAAAGTACTCAACGCCTTGAAAAAGAGATAATTTGAGATAATAAGCCTCTTCAAGGGGGCAACCTCCTTTTACCCCACTTAAATGTTCAAGTACAAGATGATTCAAAATGAAAATGTCTCCTTGGTATATATAGGAGACTATGAGGTATAATTACAACTAATGGCCTAAAGCCGACATAAATAAAATAACATTACTAATATAATATGCCCCAATTAAGGGGTAATGGGCCAATATTAGGGATTAACATGCCCCTCCCCTTGAGACAAGTGTTGTCCGCAATGCTTGAGTAACTCTTGATGCTTCTGTATAAAAGACTCATCTTCCCAAGTGGAATCTTCAGCCGGTAGATTCCTCCATTTAATGAGGTACTCTGAAATGGATCTATTCCTCAGCTGGCGAATTCTTTTGTCAGTGCTGGCTTCAGGCTCCAATATGATTTTTCCTTCCTCATCAAGTTCTAGAAATATAGTTTGAACTAGGATCTTGTCACCTATAACCTTCTTTAAGCATGAAACATGGAAAATTGGTTGTACTCGTGAAGATGCAGGCAGCTCCAATTTGTATGCCATAGTACCAATCTTTTGCAACACCTTATAAGGTCCATAGTACTTTGGTGATAATTTATTATCCTTCTTGTCTTGCTTGAGGGACATCTGTTTGTATGGTTGTAG
>ML795733.1:0-10820 GCA_009831015.1 Picea engelmannii | reverse complement strand
ATTTCATGGGATGCATTTTCACTTTCGGGTGTCTTCTCTGTTACGAAATTTTTCAATACTTCCATGATCTCCCCTTTTAAGTCATCCATCTTAGTATCCAACTTAGCTTCTATTGAATCCATCAACTTAGCTTCCATTGAATCCATTTTAGTATCCAACTTAGCTTCCATTGAATCCATCTTCTTTTGTAGTTCATTTATGCCCCTACGCATTTCTTCACCTTCATCAAGAGTCAAATTAGGATTTTTTGGAGGCTTATTTGGTGTAGAAGGTCCCTTTTTGGTGGCATGCTAGCCAAGTATCACTTTTGAATATTGATTTTTAGGCAGTTCTGCTAGACAATATTTATTTTGTTCTATCTCCCAAGTTTCAGGCCTTCTGGGTATGAAACTTTATTTTAGGTAGTTCTCTGTTATTTCTTCTCTGCAATGCCATAGGTATGATCAAAATTGGATGTGCCAAGTGGAATTTACGGTAAGTTCCTCACAACTTTCCGCTTTTTGGCCTTTCCATGAGATCTCACTTGTATAGCATGCCCCGCACAAAATAATTGATATCAAATTCTGAAACTCGCACCCAAAATACTAAAGACTGTCCACGATCCAATGAAACTAGTCCCACTCGATTTGGATACTCTAGCAAAAAGTTATGATTGTTTTTCCTGGAACACCTTCTTGAGACTAGTCAATAAGACTAGTCAGATACCCTATCTTACACAAGGTGTATCTACAAATTTAAGATGACCCCAAAGCTGAAATTTTTACCACAGATACCTTACTAATTTCTGTAAATGGCCTCCAGATTTTAGGGTCTGAAACGTTACATAAAATATTTTATAGCGAAAATTCCGCAATGACTCATTTCATGATGATTCCAGAACCCTATATTGTACAGGATGTATCTCCGAAAGTATAAGGCCTCAGGAGCTGAAATTTGAACCCAACGTACCTTGATCCATCTACTAAGTATCCTCCAAGCCCTTCCTTCTGAAACGTTGTAGAAAAATAGTTATAGCGAAAATTTCATGGTGTCTCATATTTAGCAGAGAAACCCCAAGACCTTGAGCTCTGATACCATATGTTAAGAACTAAACATCAATATAGAATAAAAAACCTCAGGTAAAGTACTCAACGCCTTGAAAAAGAGATAATTTCAGATAATAAGCCTCTTCGAGGGGGCAACCTCCTTTTACCCCACTTAAATGTTCAAGTACAAGATGATTCAAAATGAAAATGTCTCCTTGGTATATATAGGACACTAGGAGGTATAATTACAACTAATTACCTAAAGCCGACATAAATAAAATAAAATTACTAATATAATATGCCCCAATTAAGGGGTAATGAGCCAATATTAGGGCTTAACACTTTTGCATTAATAGAAGTCATCTTCTTTCATATCTATGTTTAAACTATTCTGAAACACTCGGGCATGGAGGATCCAGTTGAGGGTTGTGGTTCTATTGTAATGTAGGTTTGATTAGTACAGTAGTGTTGTGACCAGTTTTAGTCAACTTCTTTGTTACCTTATTTCCACTTATGCTGAAAGGCTCGGGCATGGAGGATCCAGTCGAGTTGTTGCAGTTGCATGATAATGTAGGTTTGACTATTGTGCTACTGTGGCATATTTTAGTGTCTAAAACTTGAGTTCAAGAGTGCTCTTGAGCTTGATTTTTTCTTCACCAAGCTGCTTGAAAGTAGGATGCTCATAGCAGTTTTTTTCACCTCTCTCACTAAGTCTTCCTTCTACTCACACTTAAACTCAAATCACTGACTGAAGTTAATGAGGCCCTCACTTCCCTGTGCATTGCTTGTCCAGTTTCTGTGTTAAAATCATTCTCGTACTGAGTTTTATACATTTGAACTCCACTCATAAAACCAACATCCACCAAACATTCTAATGGGTACTAGTCTTATCCTCTTGCAATCATAGGGTGAATCTCAGTGCTAACATTAATGGCGTAGTTGTTAGGGAATGGATTAAAGACATTTCCCTGGGAGAACGAAAACGAATAGATCCAGTTTTAAATGGTGAACTGAAGTTGGACACACTATTCATAGTGCATCATTCACTTGGTGACTCCACTCCATGAAGGAAGAACCTATTGGAAACTTCACTGATACGGGACAACCATAGAAATGGAAGCTGTCTTGGCTCGGAGGTATGATTTCTGTGATTTTTTGAATATAGTCAGTTTTCCACATCCATTGCCAACTATAACTGAATGGGATGATTATCTTTTGAGATTCAGAGTAAGAAAGCATGACCATCCCAGTGAGAAATTATTCAATTTTCATATATGCATGCTTGAACATGGTTATGTTCACGAGGATGTATTGATCAAGATGTTCAAATTTTCTTTAAAAGATAATGCTCGTGAATGGTGTCAATCTCTTCCTACTGCTAGTATCCATTCTTTGAAGGATTTTCATGTTGCTTTTAATTCATATCACGAGAAGATTTACCCGGCACATCTTATTTTTGATAACTGTTGTAAGGAGTTTGAATTCCACATCCAACAGACAATAGAGTGTTCCTCATGTGATGATTATGGTGAAGATATGATTGAAAGAGAAAGTGAGTATAGAAGTGAGTATTTTGCAAATGTGGATGAAAACGTTTCTCTTTCTATTTCCCGAGAAGTAGGCCTTCCAGATATGCTTGATTATAGTGTTGATGATTGCATAGCCATATATTCATTATATGTTTCCGCTAGTGCACCTGTTGTCTCATCTTTAAAAGAAGAAATAGTTGTAGAGGAGGATTCTTCTCTTTTACTTCAAGAGGTTTCCCATGATGTATTTTCACCTATGATTGAAGAGAAGAATAAAGAGATTGCTCATTTTTCTTTGCAAGATAAAAGAGTTTTGCGCTCACCTATCTTTGATGAGTATTCAGATGAAGAAGAGAAGATCCCTACATCACATTTTGTTGACTTGGGGATCATACAACATGTGTATGACAACGATGAATCAGATTTCGATGTGACTATGAAGGATTTTTAGTACCATACTATAAATCCTTTTCCTTTATACATTAAGGAAAAGCATTGTGTGGAAATCAACCATCCTGGGTCCGCAGAAGACATTAAGCAGGATGATAAAGAGAAACATCCATCCATTGATATTTTTTTCCATCAGCTAAAAGATGTTATCAGAGAAGGCAAAGGAGTAGTGGATCAATAGCCTGTACCATCCTTTCACTCACCTATGTTTTCCATAGACACTCATCCAAATGTGAGCAGTTGTAAAGCAGAGCAAGATTTTTGTTTCCAACCCAGTAAGTTTTGTCACCTATTTAATGACCCTGTAGGGGAATACATGGAGTTTCATTTTTTCCATGTATTGAAGCCTCCCAACTTTATCTTACCTTTAGCACTAGGAGGAAAGCTGAAGAATGTAATTAATTTTCTATCACAATTCCATCATCCTTTGTTGATCAGTGATAGAGTAAATAAGTTTGTAGTTAGGAGGTTACTTGAATGGCTCTGGTGGAAGTTTGATTTCACCTAGCACTTTGTAAAAATTAGTTAGTGTAAGTTTGTTGAAAAATAATCTCCTTTAGGAGCATGTGTGTTTTCTTTCTTTTCAAGTAGATAGTGTACATATCAGTCGGTGGTCCTCAGCAGGATGTTTTTGATCTCGACTCCACAACCCAACAGCTAAGGCACTGGAACTATGCGTTCTTGGTAGCTCACAGGGAGCATGCCATCCCCTGTGGAGCCAAAATGTTATCACATATAGCTGTCAAAGGGTTGCAGGACGACAAATTTCGTGGTCTGTACAGAAGCATCCAAACACAACATTCAAGAGAAGTCTATTTCAGGCTTCAATCACCAAACAAGAAGGTTTTATTTTTCAACGATGGAGATCTCATAAGCAGTTCAGATCAACAGCTGTCAAGCTGTTAGGATTTTGAAGTAGCGCAAGGATTAATGACTAGGAAGAGGAGTCAAAGTCCTGAAGTAAATATGATCCATTGAAGGTTGAGAACACACGTCGGAAGATCTCGCACTTTGGAATATTTACTTCAGAGGATTGCACAAGCAAGCAGAAGAAATCTCCTGAAGCCCGAACTCCCGAAGTAAATCCCAGCTGGCCAAATCTAGAGGACATGTGGAGGTAGATCCCTCACTTCGGAGGATTGTGGGAGTTGTGCATTGAAAATTTCCTAAGAGTTGAAGCCCGAAGTAATTGTGAGCCGTTGAACTTTGCAACAGGATCCAGGGTCTGTCCAAGAGCGCTACATGGCATAAAAAAATGGGGCTTTCCCAAATCGTAGATCACGATCATATCAACATCTCACGTGTATTTGACATGTCAAAATTGTGAAAGGATTAGTGGCTATCTAGAAGCCCAGAAATCCTAAAGGTCCCGAAGTAAATCTCAGTCGTCCAAATCAAAAGGCCACGCGTCAACAGATATCTCACTTCGGGAATTCAGAACTTCGGAGGATTGCTTGAGAAAGCAGAAGAGAAGGTTTGAAGCGGAACTCCCAAATTAAATCTTGTCCGTCTAGATATAGAGGACACGCATTGCCAGATCTCACACTTCAAAAATTCGGTACTTTGGAGGATTGAAAGAGCTATACATTGGAAAGGCCCAAAGCTCAGAATCTCGAAGTAATTGTGAGTCGTTGATATCCACAGCAGGAAGCGGGGTCCATCCAAGGGACAAAAGTGGAGCTTTCCCAGATCGCACATCACGACCAGATCGATGACCGCACTTCATTGCGGGGACACAACTTGATCGAACGTTAAAATTATTGAGTGGTCCCGCAATCAAAACTATGGTATAGTAAAAGAGATACGTGGCGGAAGGTGGTGAATTGTGGGCTCAAAAGAGGTGTGAATCCAAACCACCTTTGACGGCCCCGCAATCACGTGATCATCTAACATCAAATCTGAAAGCAGTGCGTGGCAGCCCCCTAGGCATTAAGCCTCATCCTGGTCCCGATGAAGGATCAATTAATGAAAAAGGAGTGGTGGTTGAAACCTTGACTCACTCCATAAATGGAAGGCGTGTAGGGTATGGCCGTGGAGACAGAGTTGTTAGCCCAAGGTACCACGGTGGACAGGTTTTCCTGTAGGCCCATGCTAAGCTGAATTTGCGTCTAGTAGGAGGATACACACACAGTTTGATAGAAGAAGGCGCAGACGTAAAGCCTTGAATGGGATGGAGAAATCACACCCTTGGTAGTTTTGGACTTATCTAAGTATAAATAGATCAGTTCAAGATTTTGTTAAGGTCGTCAACTGGTTGAGCCGAGCTTCCTACTGTGTAATTTTGATGCCAAAACTATTCTCTGGTTATGTATCAAATTTGAGACTTTCGCATTAATAGAGGTAAACTTCTTTCATCTCTTTATTCAAACTGTGCTAAAACACTCGGGCATGGAGGATCCAGTCAAGCGTTTTAGTTCTATTGTAATGTAGGTTTGATTATAGTAGTGTTGTGACCATTTTTAGTCTGCTTCTTTGTTACCTTATTTCCCCTTATGTTGAAAGGCTCGGGCATGGAGGATCCAATAGATTTGTTGTAGTTTCATGATAATGTAGGTTTGATTATTGTGTTGTTGTGGCATATTTCAGTGTCTGAAACTTGAGTTCAAGAGTGCTCTTGATCCTAATTTTTTCTTCACCAAGTTGCTTGAAAGTCGGATTCTCATAGAAATCTTGTTCACCTCTCTCATTGAGTCTTCCTTCTACCCACACTTAAACTCAAATGACTGGCTGAATTTAATGAGTCCCTCACTTCCCTGTGCATTGCTTGTCTAGTTTATGTGTTAAAATCATTCTCGTACTAATTTTTGTCCATTTGACCTCCACTCATAAAACCAACATCCACCAAACATTTTGATGGGTGCTGGCCTTATCCTCTTGCAGCCAGAGGGTGACTCTCAGTGCTAACACAAGCCAGAGATTTTGGAACTTTGAATGTTTCCCCTTTGGCTCGTTGATTTTATCCCACTTGAGAACCAAGTCCCCCACTTTGAATTCTTATCTCCAGCCTTATGTTTATCAAACCATTTTTTTATTATGTTTTGATGGGCTACAAACTTCCTCCTAGCCTCTTCTCATTATTCTTCAACCATAAGGAGGGTGTCAATCCTCTGTTGCATGTTGGATAAGGGTTGTCCTCTTAAGGACTAAGAAAGTTTCAAAGATGTGAGGTATAGGTTACTCGGTAGGATGACTTCTTTCCCATACACCAAAAAGTAGGGAGAATTCCCTAGAGCTTCCTTAGGGGTTAGCATGTCAGCCCATAGAGCATTATGAAGTGCATTGTGCTAGTTCTAGTGATTTTCAACTATTGTGTTCTTAAGGATTCTTACCATATTTTTATTAGTAGAATCAGGTACGCCATTCCCTTGTGGATAATAGTTGGAAGACTACCATACAATAATCCCTTTATCTAATTCAAATTTAGTTAAGAGAGTAGAATAGAAATATGTAGCATTATCAAATACCAAAACTGAAGGTACCCCAAATCTCGTTATGATGTGTTTCTCTAGAAACAATATCACTACTTTTTCATTGACATGAGTGAAGGGAATAGCTTCTGAACACCTCGTAAAGTAGTCAGTTTTTGTAACTATGTATTTGTGTTATTTTGAAAAATTCATATTTATCTATCCTATTATTTATATGCCCCATTGCTCAAAAGGTCTGGAAACTATCACTGGTTGCAATGGAATGGCTGACCTTTTCTCTTTTCTAGCACTAAATTGAAAAAAATTTCATTTCCTAACATATGCGTGCTTGTCTCTGAATAAATTTGGCCAATAGTATCACGCCCTTAAAATTTTGTGAGCAGTGGTTTCTAAAAATAAATGTCCCCCCATCGAACCATCATGAAATTCCTCTAACGCTCTCTCTGCGTCTGCCTTTTCGAGGCATCTTAGCATGACACCATCATAATTCCTTAAAAAAAGTAGAGAATTAATGAGACAATACTGAGTGGATTTTAGCTTGAGTTCTCTCCTTTCCCTAGGCCTTAAGTGTTTGGGGAAGGTGTCGTGATGAAATAAATAAGATAAGTCAGTATACCAGGAATCCTGTTCAGGTGGGATATAAATTACTTCACTACGCCATAGGGACAAATCATTATCCCAACCCAAATTCTCCGGTTCCCCTAGGTCCTAGGATTCTGCAACCAACCTACACAGTCATTGGCCCCTGATTATCTTTGTTGGTTTAATGTCTAGATCAAATTATTGGATGACTGCCATCCAATTATCTCTCCTTTCTCCCATTTCCTTTTGTGTGAAAAGTGACCTCACCACTGGATGGGGCACTATCACCTTAGTATGGTTCTTGAGGATATAGGCTCTAAAGTGTTTTACTGCCTTATAGACCGCATAAGCATGTTTTTCAATGGTAGGGTAATTAATCTTGGGTCCTTGGAGGTTTTTGCTCATAAATGAGATAAAGCCCTCACCATTATTGTCATCCTTTTGAGTGAGGACGACAGCCAGGGACTGATCGAAGGAAAAGGTGTAAAGCAAGAAATCCTTGTTGAAATCGAGACTCTGTAAAAAAAAAGGCTTGGGAAATGGAAACTTGGATTTCGTTAAATGATTTTCTCCCTTCCTCACTCCATTTAAATTCTACATCTTTGTGTACCATCCTTTGTAATGGTTTGACTATCTCTGTGAAGTCAGGTGTGAATTTTTTTACGAAATCAATCTTCCCAAAGAAATATTCCATGGCCTTCTTGTTGTGAGGTAGTGGGAGTTGCGAGATGGCCTTTACTCGATTGGGGTAAATATTGATGCTATCTTTAGAAAAAACGTGGCCTAACAATTTTCCTTCCTCCAACTCTAATATAGTCGTTTTTGGGTTCATAGATATTCCATACTTCCTACACCTTTCAAAAATTTGGGTGAGGTGAGTGATGTGTTATGTTCTATTCTTGGAGTAAATCATGACATCGTCTAAATATACCACTACACATTTTTGTATAATCCCTGTGAAGTCCACATCCATGGCTCTCTGGAAGGTTTCTCCTGTATTAATCAATCCAAATGGCATGTGTTTATAGGTGAAAGTACCCCACTTAGTATGAAAAGTTATCTTCAATCGGTCTTCTTCTGATACCAAAAAATGGTTATATCCTAAGAATCTGTCTAGAAGTGAAAATATTCTAGATCCAGATACAGTTTGCAGGAGCTTCTCCATAGGAGGAATGGGATAGTTATCTTTTTTTGAAGCCCTGTTGAAGTTTTTGAAGTCTACACATAAACGAATTTCCACTAACTTGTTTTTAATAGGAACTAGGTTGGTTACACATGTGGAATGTCTCACTTGAAATGTTATCTTGGCATCCAAGAGTTTTTTCATCTCTTTCTGCATTAGAGGTTCAAGGGACAGATGAAACTTTCTTAAATTGTGTTGGAACAACTTGAATTTGGGTCTTAGTTGGATGGTGTGTTGAATGATTTTGGTATCGTACGTTTTCAAATCTGGGTAGGACCAGGCAAAAACATCTCGGTATTCTCTAAACAGCTTTATGTAATCTTTCTTTTCCTCAGTGGATAATGATTTCCCAAGGTTAATATTCTTAGGGTCATTGGCAGTTCCTAGATTAATAACTTCATAGGCAGGGCAAGAACTGCTCATATTGACATTCTTAGGATTTTTAAATTTCTCTCGTAAATCGAAGAGGTTTTCAAGGTTGACCACTCCCTTAGGTATAATATAAATTTTGGGTTCGGTTGATGTGTTTCCCCTCATGTAGATTTATGTTGTAGATTTCCAAGGTTAAAAAAAACAATGGGACAAATGACAAAGGTTTCTTATTGGAAGACATTGTATTCACATTAGGCCTTCTAGCTTCTTCATAGTTTCCTTTCCTCGAGATTGGATTTGGGTTAGGATTTAACATGAGCTTGTCATCCTCTTCCGAGGCTTGTAATAGTAGATCCTCGACTTTAAACTTTTTCAGGTATTCTACCACATTATATTCTAGTTTGTTGTTTCGCAAACCTGAAACATTGGGGAAGGATTAAGTGGTTGGGTTGGTTGAGCCAAGGAGGATATTTCTCGGACCTCTTAGGATATTGTGCTATGACAGGTTATTTATGGATGATAGGATCCCTTGCTCCTAGTTTGGATTGCTAGAGCCTCCAGTAATCCCTCTTATTCTAGAGGGATATCATAATATTATGTATGGCTAACATCCCACAGAACCATAGTTGTTTGCTTGGGTGGCTCATTAACCTCATATTCTGCAATATTTGATGTTTGGTCATTGGATTGTTCAGTTATAGCGCAACCATCCCGAAAATTATTGGAAAATAAGTTCATGGCATTAACCCATTGAGGGAAGTCCTTTTCTAAATGATGTTCTTGATGGTAATTACAATAGGAATCATAGGCCACTTCCCCTAAATCGATGTTCAATTTAGAAGGTGGGGGTTCTATGGCTTTAAATGGTGGAGTTCTTCTAAAAAATGGTTTATAGGGTTTGATGTGCCTTCCCCTGAATTCCTTTTCATGTCTACAATTTTGTTAGATAGTTTCTTAACCATTCTTTGTAGAATTTCCAAGTCATCATTATCTCGTTCAATGCTTTGTTCTGTTGGTTTACCTAGCGATCCTGTTAGTAAGAGTGCCCTCCTAGGTGGTTGTTTTGTTTCCTTCTTCACAAGGATATCTGGATATCTTTGCATCCTTTCATTTGAAATTCAATAATTTTGGCTTCCACAAAATTCTCATCCAGAGTGAGTTTAGTAACCCTCTTAATGAACATAGATATGGAGGATGGTAATGTGTTAGCATATACCTCAATGATCATCTCTTGGGAAGGTTTAGCATCGGTTTGAAATTTTTTAAGGATGGTTGTAAATATCTAATTAAAATCTTTGACCTTCTCTTTGGGACCCATGGTGGCGGAAAAAAATTGAGCCATCAAGGCCCCGAGAGTTGTCTCTTCAGCAAAGGTATCCAGAAATTCCTTCTGAAATTTGTTCCAACTATGAATGTATCTGACTGGGATATTGTAATACCATGTTGAAGCCAAGTTCTCAAAAGTGTAAGGGAAAAATATGCACTCTACATCCTCAAGCTATACATTCATCAATCTAATTGCCAATATGAATTTCTTGATGTGATCTTTGGGCGACCCAGAGGTTTCAAGATCATATTTTGGGAGAAGTTTATTTGGGTGTCTAGGAAAATGGTGTAATCGTTCTGGTATGGCAAAGGAATCCCTAGCCGGAGCAGATGGTTGTTATCAGGTTGATCATTACCTTATAGGATGTTTTCATTGTTGTTATCCATATCGTCTGACTTGTTTTCTAATTCCTCTGAGTTGGAGTCCACTTCTTCAGATTCAAAACTTTCAATATCAAAGTGTCTACTTTCTAGTGGGGTGACAAGAGGGGTTTCCAGAATAAAACTGAGAGGTTGGTCAATTTTAGTTAAGGAGAAATATACTAGGTCCTCAACTGTATGGACTACGATGTGATCTGGGGTATCCACTACCGGTCTGAAAGTTTGTTTCCTACGGGGAATAAACAAAGCTAATGGTAGTTCTCTAGTAGTGCTCCAATTTGATGAGAGTATGATCTGGTAATCCTCCTAAATGTGTTGATTTCGACGTGGGGAATCACGTAGGGAATTTTTGAGTGAAGGTACAATTTGTCTTCATCATTTGGTGACTCACTAGAAGTAGGGGTACCTTCAATATTAGGGAGATCATGAGAAGGATTGGCCATGCATGTGGGTTGTTTTGAATCTATAGGTTATTTGAGGTAAGTTTCTATTGAAATACCTATTTTTACCATCCATGCATTTGTTCAAGCCCTCCTTCTAGTGC
>ML795732.1:299946-317658 GCA_009831015.1 Picea engelmannii | reverse complement strand
AGAAATGTAGCACAATTGTTGGCATGTCAAAAAGAAGAGAACCATGTTCATAAAAGTGGTAATTGATTTGTTATGTGATTCTTTCTTGTAGCAGTATATGATGGGAAATATTTCTTTTTATTTGATTGTAATCACGTACATTGAGAATGTATGTAATTGAGAATGCCAACTTTTGACAAAGTTGTGGATCCCTTCATATGCACTTCAGTCTTCAATTTTTATTGTATATAAGTGGCACCATTGTGCCTAATTCTGTAAGAGAGTTTCTATTTGAAGGAATCCTACTCACTGAAGGACATGTCTACCTATCAAAGTTGATTCTTAACTGTAATACTTGAACTTGCAAATGGAAAGGACATGCATTTGCACAAATATCTCTACTCCTTAACATGTAATTAGAGTTTTTTCTAGCATATGGTGATCAATAATGTTCTTGACTTAGAGGCAAGACTTTTGTAACAAAAGAGTAGATTTGTGCATACTTTTTTTAGTTCATGATTATGTTTTTTCTTCCTTTCATATTCAGAAGGATACAATAATTTTTTTTCTAGATCAACTAGTATACATGCATTCCCATCACAACATATAAAATAAGGGAAGAAAGGATCAATTTAAAAATGATTCTCTATTGATAACTGTGAAAACTAAAGCCCATAACTACATGTAACTAATCCCTTGGTTACTGAGCAGGGATTCTTGGATTGCATGTAGCATGGTTGGTTTCAACTTTCAAATGATCTTGTTCATACCAACTAAATTAGTTTTTAGTTTGAACTTTAGTATGTGGTTTTCTTTTATATTGTGTAATGAAAATTTGACTATCCAAGACAGGAATACATACAATGTCATGTTGAGACTAGAAATAACGAATTTATTTAGGGAGATGTAGCTTCTTCAAGCCCATGAAGTATGGTTCTTGGAAAAAATTATCTTATTCCTTTATTTTCAGGGATGCTTGTTTTAGAGAAAATATGTCATGATGATAAAGATAAAAATCTGAACAGTTTTGCAAAATTTGCTCAGATATGGCATGGTATCGTTTTTTATTGAAGATGTGTGAAGTTATTCTTAGGAGAAATTTATTTAATTGGTATGAATGTATGAACTCAATGTTTGTTCAGACTTCACTTTGTATGTCTGGTAGTAATAAATGATTCAAAATTTTGGCTGAC
The DNA here is from genome assembly GCA_009831015.1 of Picea engelmannii. Classification (NCBI taxonomy): domain Eukaryota; kingdom Viridiplantae; phylum Streptophyta; class Pinopsida; order Pinales; family Pinaceae; genus Picea; species Picea engelmannii. Next base: position 316,486 of record ML795732.1, on the reverse strand, counting down.
TTTGTTCTATTCCATGGGCATTATGGTGGTTAGTTTAATAGTTTCAATGTCATGGTGGTTGTTGATCTTGGGTTCCACATCAAACAAATAGACATCTCAATTTTGTGGGATTCACCACTAGTAGTTTAAAAGTATTCTTAGAGATCATTTGTGGTTTACCATGATCATAGTGGAAAGAATTATGTGTGTGACGCAATGCGTAATGATTGATCCAAGAAAAGTGGCAAGAATTGTTGTTTTGTTGCAAGAAAGATGCATTTCACTTTTGGCAGCACTGACCAAATCCCATGTATAATTATTGGTTGCAACACGTCACTATTATTGTTGCAACTTCATACTTGAATGGTGTATAATGAAATAATAAACATAGTTGTTGCTTTGATACTATAATAACTATTCTTCCAGTCAATCTTGTAGAAAGAAGTTTGGTGTAAAAAAAATACTCAAGTATCTTTCTACAGCAGGGGGAGGAACAACGAATAGATATGGTGAAACACATAATTAGGTAGCAAAGTAAATGCCCATGTGTTTTGAGGACTACATCAGTGGAGGCCGAAGTGAATGATATCTATAGTATAGATAGGTGTAGGCTCGATAAAACATTTTAGCATACAATCATTGAGCAACTCACCAGGCAGAAGCAGGTCCAGGCATGAGTTGGTTCAGTTTCTACAGAGAGGGAGCCATGGTTCCATAAAAATCCAATCATGATTTGAAATAGGGGATGAAACGGGGGAGGAGGGGTGTGGGAGGAGTTTTCCAGCAGATTCCCATCCACCACCCTTCATTGAATGCCCAAGGGGACGTCCAACTATAGTAGTTTGGCATGACGAGACGGGGCAAAACGAAGGGGTGTTATGGGCCCGGGAGGAATGGAACCTTGCGGATGAGGAGTTGCCTTGATGGCCGACCGTTCTTCTATGGAATGGGGTCCCGATGCTAGAGACGTCCCATCCAGCTCCATATAAAACAAGAAGCCTACGCCTATAATCCCCCCTTTGGATTTTTAGACACTCGAACCTAGAATACATGTAAGAGGGTGGGTGTGAGAAGTTACATCCCTTAGTTATTGGGAGCATGGGGTTGAAGTACAATCAACATTGGGGAGTGTGAGAGTCAACTTTCTTGGGAAAAATGAAAATTTGTGAGGAAAAAGAGGGGAGTTTTTTTACATGTTTTGTTTGGGTAGTAAGAGAGGAGTTGAGTTATGGGAAAAGCACCAACCATGATGTGCTTGAAGGAAGCCATTGTTTAGTTGGGTTTATTCTAGAAATGTGGCCTTTGTGCATGTAAAAATGGTATTTGCGCTTGTGGAGCATTTTCCTATTAATTAAATTGCTCAAGAGCCTTGTGAAGGCTATTGTGAACACTCTTGGAGTAGTTGAGAGTTCCTAGAGTCCCCATCTATGAGATTCCTAGATAATCGAGTTCACTAGAGCCCTGGATGGAAGTGGGAAGGCCTAGGAGACTGTGTACAATGAAGGGGGATCCCATTCCTTAGGTTGTGTGAGTATTTGGGAAGAGAGTTGGTGGATTGGAACTATTTTTGGAGTAGAACCTAGGTTCATTACCACATCATACTTTCACTTTCACCCATAAAAATAAAATTACAATTTACACATTGCATCCAAGCCCTCCTTCAAGTTGATATACAAATAATACAATGCAATATATTAATTTCAATTTCAATAATGCAAATACATATATCTAAAAATGAAAAATAATCAACATTCACACAGAAGGAAACATAACATAGTCAATACCATCTCAAAGCATAACCAACTTTCTCCTTAAGATTATGCCTTATGAAATACATTCAAGATTGAGCATATACCATTTCAAGATTGAGAAGATATAGTTAATTAGAAACACGGGTAGAGTGAATCAATGCATCAATTAGGTAGTATATACTATAGATCTTTTCTTGGAAATAAAATACTATAAGAAATAGTATATTTCCAAGAATATCAAACCCATAACCACGAAGAACCATAAATACCTACAATGGAAAAAAAAAATGCAAAGACATGTTATGTTTAACACATATGATAACATTTTCAAGAACCTTATAAGATTCCATAACAAGAGCATTGGTTCATATAAAAAACATGCAAACAACATACTTTCCTAAAGATCAAGGAACCAACATACAAGGCATTCCTTTAGGAAACAACCAATCTAATTCTCTCACGTCTACTTTTCCTTTCATTACTTTTCATTTCAAAAAGGAATACTTTTTGGATAACACTTAATCAATTGGATATTTTTCCTATCCACTCATGACCAAATATCCTTCCAATGGAATGTTTTATTTCTTATTAGCACTTTAATGAATAACCTTTGTTATTCTACCCCTTGGATTCTTTGTACATATACCCTTCTTCCATTGCGAACATTGATTTACTAGTGGATTTCTTTCTCTGAATACTTCTTATACAAATGTGGATAATTCATAATTATCATTTCTTCCCATGCTTACACATAAAGATGAATCACCCACTCCATAAGTCACAACTCACCTCATGGGATCCTTTCTTTTCTCATGCAACAAAAATTTCCACTTTCCAACATTTTTACCTTTAGGGCTATGGAGTCCTCCGTAACTCCCTATGTATACAAATGATATTTGTCACTTGTTGTATTCATGTTTCAGGTAAGAATCCATACTAATTTACATTTTCAAGTCATTCCAACTTTGTGGTAGTTGAATACTATTTTTTTTTCTCATACAATTATTTAGTATTCCTAATGGCTCATAAAAACATTGGGATCATCAAACTAATTTTTTTCCTTGTAGGACAATGTTAACCCTCTCAAAAACCTATACATCTTGACCTTTCCATCCTGGATGAAGTTCACATACCTCAAAAGATCAAAAAATATTCTCTCATGCTCCTCCATGTCCATGAATTCTAGGTATGAGTTCAAATAACTCTTTCACCTTCTTGTCATATTACTATTTTGACAAGTATTCATGTTGGAAAAATTTCTTGAACTCTTTCCAAGAATTTTTTTCTCATTATCATTTGTATAGTTCTGCCCTTCTTTTTGTAGGAACTTCACAAATCAACCAAATCCATTGGGTCCACCCTACTTATTCTTCCATTGGACTCTACTTTATTTATTTTCCATGCTAACACATAGCCTTATGAATTATCCCTCATGGATGGAAGAGCTATAGACATTCCCTGAGATTGTAACACTCATAAAGGAACCAAAATTCCCTCCTGCACCTCCAATTCTACAAGGAAATATGTATGCAACGAAGTTTCCTACTCTTTAAGGATATCAATTATATTATTGTGATTTGACTATAATTTATCCTACTCGTATCAAATTTCTAGGTGCATGAGTGGATTCCTATATCCAAAAGTTTCCCATCGACTATTCGGTTGCTCAATTTTGAGCTTGGAGCATAAATTTATGCCCATCTGAAGTTTTTTTTAGGAATTTTCCCATTCGATGACGTCAATATACCATGTGGAACCATCCTTACCATTTTCATCCTACATGGTTCAATTGATGTGGCTTCTTATCCACTATGGAAATAAGGCCCTACTTCTTCACTAATAAACACATGATTGGATATTAACCATCCAACCTTTCCCAAAACTATGGATATCTGTCATACAAGATTTGAACCTTCATAGCATGACCATTATATAGAATTCTAATATTTTTGAATCTTTGGATAGCCCTTTTCCAAAGTCAACGACTCCCACTATACCCGATTGCCACCTGAAATTTCCTCATTGACAACCTTCTTTTATGTGTGCCCAATGACAAGGTGCCACTTATCGCTAGACCATTTGTTGTGAAAATAGTGATTTCCACCTCCTCTTTCTCATTTATTCCTTCGATGCACAAGTTTCACGTCCATAAGATCGGATGGTGTAGAAAAGACTAAATCAACGACCTTGATTTCTTGCAAAAAAACAAGTTGCACGATATTTAACGGGGTATTTTTCCTCGATGGATATGATGGATGAAATCAACTTAATATCGATACTCTATATCTTTGTGGGATTTATAGGTGCTCGACCTTTCACCATACATTCTGGTTCCACATGTTGTGTGTAACGTCCCCAACCACCCGAGTCTAGGTCACGTCACAGAACCTTAACTTTTGTAGCTTTGAGCCAACCAAACTGTAACATTCCCAACATACTATTGACCGATGTTACTCTAAAATTACAATGCGCAAATTCCACTTTAAACACAATCCATGCAATATCTCTTGAAGTAATGCACTCAAGCCAAGATTGAGTCACACCACAAAACTTATAATAGCATAAGCAACATTATCTTTTTAATAAAACCTTAAGCAATGGAAGTAACTCAAATAACTATGTGCTCCAACGTACTGATCACACAACACAACTGTGCACACAACCATCTTGGCATCCTACACTAACTTTGATTTCCTTGTGCGTGGAATCTACTTCTCTGCCTGCACACATAAATTTCAACCTCTTGATGCACACAGGCTACAATCTTGCACACTCGACCACTGAATCCTCTTCTTGATGACTCATAACCAGAATCACAAGTTTAATTTAACTAGAAAGATAAGGTAATAATCGGATTTTCCATACAGTCTAACCCACTTCTTCTCACAAGAGACTGCAATATGAATTATCTTCCCCCTATTATCTCCATAATCCTCTCATGAAATCATGCCCAAAATACACTATGGCCAACAATATCTATTGCATGCCTTCAACTTGACACTTGTCACCCTTAGAAGTAGATTTAAGCCACCTAGTGACCCATTCCCTACCCTCAAGAACTTAGGATAAAAACATATCCACATTACAATTTTTGTAAATGTTATTAAAATATCCCCCCCTTTTCCCCCATTTTAGGGGAGTTTCCCCCCATCTCTCCTCATCTAAGTCTATCTACGTGCAACGATGCAATATTATATTAATAACCATGATTGTATTTACATGGATGGGAACACTATCCTATATACGTCTAGGATCACTAGCCTCATAACCACATAGGCTCTCCAGCCTTAAAACATATACAACCACACACACACACACACACACACACACACACACACACACACACACACACACATCAACTCTACACACATCCAAGTTATTATCATGCACTTACCCAAGTGAGTGAAACATGGTGCAATGTGTGCACTTACCTAGGTGTACGCAACACTATGACATGTGCGACCCCTATCCTGGGAAGCCTTTAGATTATTCTGTATCTTTACCATCTTATCCTCCATTTCTAGGAGCAAATCTAGCCCAACTACTGCATGGTCTTTTGAGTTGTCCCAACTCATAGGTGTGTTGCACTTTCTTCCATAAAGTGCTTCAAATGGGATCATATTTAAATATGCATGATACCCATTGTTGTAAGAAAACTCCACCAAATGAAGGTAGTCTTCCCATTTTGATGACTTATCCATCACATAGATCCTTAGCATATCTTCAATCACTCAATTTACCCTCTCGGTTTAACCATGTAACTCGGGCCATATGTTGCACTAAAATTCAGATTTGTTCCAAATCCTTTCAATTTCCCCTTCCAAAAGTTTGAGGTGAACTTGAATCTGTGACAGACACAATTATCTTATGTATACAATGCAACTTAAAAATTGTGTGCATGTATAACTTAGTGATATCAAATGCCTTGTAAGTTGACTTCACTGGAACACAATGGGCAGCTTTAGTAAGCTTTTCCACCACCACCATAATAGAATCATGTTTCTTAGCAATCCTAGGCCACTTGGTTATGAAGTCCATGGTGACAAATTCCCACTTCCACTCAAGAATGGGAAATGGTTGTAGAAAACCAGTTGGATGTATGTGCTCAACATTGACCTTCTAACATGTGATACATATCGCAATAAAATAAACAAATTCCTTTTTCATACCTGGCCAATAGTATTGCTTCTTGACTATGAAAATTATCTTTTGATAACCTGGATGTCCCACATAAGGAACCTTATGCATATTTTACAAAACCAGACTCTTCAACTCTTGATCATTCATCACATAGACCCTGAATCTATACAAGAGGATCCCATCCTCTCTCAACTCACAACCTTCAAATTTATGTTGCGACAAAATTTGTTGTAAGGTCTCCTTTACGTCTACATAGCGCAAATCTAATTTGGAAACTTCCAAAATTCCACCGCACAAATATTTTTGGTACATGCTAATGGTTGTAGCATGCATCTCATGCACCCACCCATTGATTGTGCCAGGCACCTACCTCTGATATGCTTTATATCAAAGTCATACTCAGTGAGGAACTCTAACCACCTACTTTGTCTCGCATTCAAACTTGGTTGTCCAAACAAATATTTCAAACCACAATGGTCTATTCTCAGCTCAAATATTTTACCCATGAGATAATGTTGCCACACCCTCAAGGCATGCACTATAGCTGCCAATTCTAAGTCATGTGTAGCATAGAGATTTTTATTCTCTTTCAACTTTCTTGATTCATAGCATACCACATGTCCATTCTGACTCAAGACTCCATCTATTCCTTCCTTGCATGCATCAATGCACACAAAGAAGTATGCATCTGGATCAACAATTCTCAAAATTGGCACACTTGTTAAAAAACTCTTCAAGTGATGAAAACTCTTTGCGCAAACCAGAGTCCATTCAAATCGCACACCTTTCTTCTGTAGGGATGTGATTGGATGAACAATCTTTGAGAATCCTTCAATAAACCTTTTGTAGTACCCTGTTAGTCCTATAAAGGATCTCACTTATGCAACATTTCTACATTTCTTGGTGTTGGCCATTCATCGATGGATTTTATCTTCGTTGGGTCCACAACAATTCCTTCCTTTGAAATGATATGACCCAAGTAATGAATTTTTCGATGATAAAATGAACACTTTCTCATCTTTGCATAAATCTGATGCTCCCGTAATACCTCCAACACCATCCTCAAGTGTTGCTCATGCTCTTCCTTTGATTTTGAGTAAATAAGAATGTCATCCAAAAATGCAATGACAAACTTATCCAAGTAAGTTTTGAAAAATCCATTCATTAAACACATGAAGATAATTGTTTCATTAGACAACCCAAAAGGAACCATTGTAAACTCGTAATGACCATACCTTATTCTAAAGGGAGTCTTACTGATGTATTCTTCTTTAATTATCACCTGACAATATCCAGATCTGAGATCTATCTTAGAAAATATCCATGCACCTCTTAGCTGATCAAATAGATAATCTATCCTTGGAAAATGATACTTCTTATTCATTGTTACCTTATTCAATGGTATGAAATCAATACAAAGTCTCAACATACCATCCTTCTTCTTCACTAAAAAAATTGGTGCACCCCAAGGTGACACACTTGCGCATATATACCCCTTCTTCAAAATATCTTCAAGTTGCATTTGCAACTCCTTCAACTTTGGCGTACTCATCCTATAAGGATTCTTAGATATAGGTGCTACTCTCGATGTCTGATTTATAGAGAAATCAATATGTATTTTTGGTGGAAATCCTGGTATCTCCTTAAAGACATCCTCAAACTCTCTCAACACTATTCAGTTTTCAACACTTGGCCATTTATCTTTGGGTGCCTCTTCCATGTGTGCTATGAATAATTGACATCCTTTCCTATAGATTTTCTTCAAATGCAAAGATGCAAATTATCTGATAGTCACAACGCTTGGAATTCCTTGAACCGATATCAAATTTCCTTGCTCATCGAGGCAAGTAAATGCCTTATTGTAACAATCAAGGATAACATGGTGCTCATCCAACCAATCCATACCAATGAGGAAATCATATGATCCCAAAGGTGTAATATTCAAATCAGCCTTTGTGCGCAATCCATTCATCTCCATTGGACATGCCTCAACCATCTCATTAATTTTCCTTTTTTTATCTTGTAGCTAACTGCACCAACCAAGGTTTCCCAAGCTTGCTTCTCGATAGATGGACTCTTTCCACCATCTTAGTATTTAGATAACTATGACTATCTTCTAAGTCAATTAAAATAGCAATGGGTTGGTCATTAATCTTACCTTCCACCTTGATCATGTGTGACTGAAACTAATCCTGCTTGTTATCCAACAATGCTTAAATCCTTGGCACATTTCTATCCATGTCCTCAACTATCACAAATTGCTAAACATTATGCACAATCCTTGCTTTATCACCTCTTTGAGGGAAATCTCTACGCATATGATTTCCACCATATCCCCAACACTATATAGGTTGTTTCCATGACTTTTTTCCCACTGTTTCCGACATTTTGGGATCCTAGAGGGTTTCCTGTCCTTGCACAGTACTTCTAAAAAATGGTGGCTTAACTCCCTTCGTCATTTGTTTCACAACTTTTATCTTTTCTTCCACAACCTTTTGGAAAGTTGGTCTTCCCCTTTGTTTCTCATAAAGAGATTTAGAGCGCCTTATGGTCTCTTCCAATGTCTTAGGGTCATCATAATGTATCTTGTCACTGATAAATGTGGGAAACCCACTCAATTACCTATGAATTTTCAATTTTTCATCCTTGATAAAAGGAACATATTTCAACATCTCTAAAAATTTCCTTTCATACTCGTTTATTGTCATGCTCCCCAGCTTGAGTTCGAAGAAATCCATTTTCATATCATAGTACCACTCGGTTAAGTATTTATTTTGGAAATACCTCTTGAAATCCCTCCAAGTAACTTTATTCTCATCAATGTGTTGCACCTATACATAATGATCCCACCACATTGATGCTTTCCCTTTGAGCTCATAAATAACAATTCTTCCTTCTTCCTGTGTCGAATAATTATGCAGCTGAAAGTACTTCCTCATACCCAAAGACCAATTCTATGCATCTTCATCCTTTTTGTGCTCATCGTCAAAGGTAGGAGGCTTGATCTTATTCATTTCTCCTTGTAGCTCATCCACCCCAGTCCTTCTCTTCTTCTTTCTGAGAGGAGATGGACTTGAGATACTACTTGCTTTCCTGAAAGAAAGCTTACCAACACTTTTTTTTTCTCTTCTTTTCTCATCATGAGACCCACGACTTCTTGATCTAATCGTTTTTGTCTCCTTATCAATTTTGTTTTCTATTTTGTACAAGATTTACATCAATTTGACATTGAAGTCATCTTCCTACTCCTTGGCTCTCATAATCCTTTCATTGTCATCTTTATAGCTTTGGACATCTTTCTACATTCCCTTTATGGTTTCATCTAAGTTCATACACTCTTCCTTGGATTTTGTACCAACAACACCCAAACGAATAAACATATCTCTGAAGTCATCATCAGGACTATAAGTCCTCTATGCATATTCCATGCTTTTATCCTTCTGCATTGACTCTTTCATGCTCTATTTGCTGAAAATTCTGCAAAATGTGTAGGGAATTAAGATTTTTTAGATGATTTCATGCAACAACCACATGAAAATTTTGCATCATTTTGTCAAAATCCTTCCCTTGTATTTCTTGGATGATTTTAACACCCCAAATTCAAGTGTGCACACCCACACATCACTATCTTTGCATGCATCACCACTCTATACCATGCACCAATGGTTTTCCATGCAACCTAAACTTTTCACTACACACCTTCAATTCTTAGTGCACACATATATTCATGCTAGTCTTTGGCCCATATAAGACCAGTGTTGAACCAATTGCTATGATACCATAATGTAACATCCCCATCCACCCCAGGCTTGGTCACATCACACAAACTTAACTTTTGTAGCTTTGAGTCAAACAAATTGTAACAGTCCCAACATACTACTGACCAATGTTACTCTAAAATTGCACTGTGTAGATTTCACTTTAAACACAATACGTTCAATATCTCTTGAAGTAACGTACTCAACACAAGATTGAGTCATGCCACACAACTTATAATAGAGGAAGCAACATTCTCTTTTTAATACAACCTTAAGCAATGAAAGTAAATCAAATAACTACACACTCTAGCGTACTGATCACACAACAAAATTGTGCGCACAACCATCTTGGCGTCCTGCGAAAACTATGATTTTTTTTCTTCATGGAATCAAATTCTCTACCCACCCACATAAAATTCAGCCTCTTGATGCACACATGCTACAATCCTTCACACTCTACCACTCAATCCTCTTATTGATAACCCATAACCAAAATCACAAGGTTAACTTAACTGGAAAGATTATCCACATTTTTCATATCCATGAACGACTACAAATACAGGTTATAAGTACCATACTTACATATGCAAGCAAGATTAAATATAATAGAGATAATTACTTATATGCAACTACAAATAAGAATTAACCCATATCAAGTATTCATAAATAAGCACACAGTAAACAAGACAATAACATAAAGAACACTTATCTTTTATGAAAGTCACCAACTCTGGCCTTGAATTAGATGTTCCTCCCATTCATAGACATTGTTTCTTATAAGCTTTCAACAACAGGTCACCCTCGATATGGGGCTCAAACTCCACCAGGGAAAAAAACATCTAGAAACACACTAAGGTCTGACTCTTAGCATAATTGCTCAGTCCTAGGTGCCCACTCCTGCAACTATCCCACAATCCCTCATTCCCCACGTACCTATCACAACCAAGGAATTGTGCCCCTTCTCTACTCAAAAGTCCTCGGTTACCCTACTTCCATTCCTGGAGTTACCAACAAAAAGCCAGACATGAAGTCTGTGAGCCCTGTGACTAATGCTCAATGCACTAGGGAACAATTCTCAGCCATACTCTCACCTGGAGAGTATGCTCACGAGATTGACAACCACTTCACAATATCCAATCTCTCACCCATAGAGACTTCTCATGGTATGTCACACGTCTCCTTCACAATAACTATTATTATAGCCACTCAAATCCTTACAATATTCTCTGTGGAGATAAGGTAATAATCAGATTTTCCATACAGTTCGACCCCCTTCTGCTCAAGAAATTTTGCAACATGAATTCTCTTCCCACTTTTCTCTCCATAATCATCTCATGCAATCATGCCCAAAATACACTAAGGCAAACAATATATATTGCATTCATTCAACTTGACACTCGTCACTGTTAGAAGTAGCTTTAAGCCACTTGGTGATCCTTAATTATGAGTGCATATTGCTTGGCTTTATTATATGTGTTTATAGTCATTCCCAAGTGGTTTATCCATTGATGAATGCAGTGGTTGTCATGGTTTTATGGATCATAGTTTTTATTGTCTTAATACTTATAGCCAAAGAAAACAGTGTTAGTTCATAAGAAAAACAATTTATAAATGTATCAAGATGGAATTAGGTCCTAATTAAAAGAATCCATGTTCTTAACATTGTGTTTTTATCTATGCCTAAGTTGCAAGCCATGAACAAAAAAAAATACATATATGGCATAAGGTCGAAACTAAAGTTTCAACCATACCAAATCTTGGTGTATAAACATACGCAAATAACAAGGCATGTATAAGGTATGAACATTAAGAAATGAGGTTATGAATTTACCCACATCCTATCAATCATATCAGGATTTGATATAGAAAATGCTCGGTCTCTATGGCACCACTCGACCATCTTGTATCACGATTTTAATGATGAATTAATAGGGTGGGGGCATGCGTCTGATGTCTAGCATCCTCAACCATCCAATCCAATCTAACGCTTATGATGGATGATTGGTTATATAATGATTTTTTCTCTAACTTATGTCATGCATTTGCATTATCCATTTTGATCGGCTTGCTATTGAAGTTTCCTCTACAAATCATCCTTTGAAGTTGAGGATTATGTATGCTTTCTCCTTTGTGGTTTGGTTTAGACATTAACCAACTTGAATGTTTGCGTGAAGGATTGGGATATTAAGAATGTTCTTGATATTGGTTATCCATTTCTGGTTTTGTGTGCTTATTCATTGTGGATAAAAATAGAGTTAGGCGACACACCTGAGCTCTCTTACATAGTGCATTAGAAATAAGTTGCTAACAATGTATGTGGGTTTCAATATTAGAAACTAAAGGAAAATAAGTAACCTAAACATGTCAGTTATGATCAAATGAAGGTATACCTAATAACATGTTGATTTCTTTCATTGTTTGTGTGTCTTGTATTCTTGATTTAAGTTTGTAATGGGAGTGTGTGTTAATTTTTATCCTCCAAATCATAGCTTGTTTTTTCCTTATGATTGCAACCCATTATTTTTAGGTCTTATTTGTTTTTTTTTTATTGAAACCAACCTCACATATAAAGTTCAAACTTTGTTTGACCTCTTGCATGCATTTGAGATGGATGCATTTTGTTTATATACTTACTATTGTTACTTTATAATTGCTATAGTTTATCCTTGAAGCGTTGAGCCAATATATAGACCATGCATTCTGTATAAAAATGATTTCCCTTCATTTGGTTTTGGGTTGTAACCTCGATCAAATATTTATTTTGGCTACTATGATTCAAGGGGAAATGAAAAGTCTCAAATTCCTTCCTTTTAATTTATCTCTTGAGCATTTGGCCTAGCTTTATTTGACCCTATTGGAAATGGTTTCATTGGTTTGGATGATATTTTAGCTATGGTAACTAAATGATTCAATATCCATCACTTGCAGGCCATGATGAGTTGGACATTGGATTATCCATATTGTTTTAAATGGAATTTATGGTTTTGGTTGATAGTAGATATTGGTGAGTTGATGTATTTAATGTTCATGTTATAGAAAGCATATTATGCATCAAATAGATGAAAGCACAACATCTATATATTTTTTTTAAATTCTTATTCAACCAACTCAACACCCAGAGGAAAAGTTTACAAAAAAGATCCACTGAAACTTAAGACACTAAATCAACCCCTAGTTATGTGGCATATGCAATCATTTTCTAAAGAGAACATGGAAGCATATTAGAGAGGGATACCTTGAATACAAAACCTCCTTTCCTAAAATCATTCATCTAATTAACCAAATGCGAACTGCTGTCCACAAATATCAATTTAATAATATAGAAATAGTGGTTCAGTGACGTATTAGGTAGTAACTTCATAACATGGAAAAAATGGGATTTTAGCTATCACAAGCAAAAATGTGACCAACAAACCTGAGATTCCATGATATCAAGGAGAAATTGGATCTCGACTATGAATATTCAATGTACACTAAGGAAGTTTCATTTTTTCTTCCCATAAACCAATACTAATAGATATATAACAACCAATGTCAAGTTGTGTACAAAGGTGGATTTTTCTAAAGGCCTACTTGACTATATCTTGATTGAGGTATTTGGAAAGGTGTGGAAGAAAAAACTTAATTATGAACAATTATCCTTGAGATGTAAAGGGTTCTTTGAGTATAGTGGCTTGTTACCCAATACAGGGAATCGACACTAAAAAGTCTTCCGGGAATATTATTACAAGAAAGATAGTAAGGTGGAATAGAAAACCCACCCAATGAAAGAGTGTTAAACGCCTGTGCTTGATAGAAGTGGAATCTACTCCATGAATAAGGAAATCAAAGAATAAAAAGAAACCATTGGCATAAAAAATAAACATGTAGAGGAAGTTGTTATCTTGGAGTAGTTTGCGATAGCTCCCCCACCGAATGTTGCTTCTAGGGAAGAACATCAAGGGGGATGAATTCAAGTCAAGAAGCGAAAGGAAAAATGGGCATCACACCTAATGAAGCATCTTTACATTGGGTTAAAGGGTTTGAACCCCATAGAGGAAAGAAATAATGCAACCAAGAAAGGAAAACTATTAGACAACTTCAACGATAATATTTTCAATAAACAAATGATATTGAGTTTTCAAGGGAAATGAGATCGGGTAAGAAAACTAGGATCCTTCTTTTTCTTAGTTTTGTCTAGTCATGTGTTTCCCATCAAGAATAGTGGAGATGCTAAACATGTAATCATTTCTTCTATTTTCATAGAAAAAATGGATTAAAAACAAAGGGTAAACTTCCAAAGGAGAACCATAAAAGAGAATTCAAAAACAAAAGGAGTCTTTCAAAAAAAACATATACGATACCAACTCAATGTGAATTTGGATGGTGAAATGATTAAGAAAAGAAAATAAAAGGATATACCTATCATTTAACTCGCCTCAAAACAAAAACAAAGCAATGCTTTAACTATTTAAGATAATAACATAACAAAATTTCAAAAAACAAAAATTCTAAAGTATACCAAGTAAAGAACAAATATAATCATGTCATAAATGTTTTTGCAACTAATCAACTACCCAAACTAAAAGTTGAACATCTAATAAGAATTTGACATCATTTGTACAATATATCATACCATAGTCCTCTAGGGTATCAACTTATTAACCTAGTATGTAAAGAGATTTATAATTATGATTTTTTGCAAATTTTAAAGAAAATTATTAATCATGGGAAAATGTTGCTTTAAACAAATCCAATATTAAAGAGCAACATTGTGTTTAACTTGATTTTAATTGGGAAACAAATATAAAAGGTGTCTAGTCAACTTACCATGTTTAAGTTGAATGGAAAATGTTTCCCTTAAACAACTTAAAGAGTAAGGAGTAACAATGTGTTAAATATGATTTTAATTGGGTCATAAATAAAAAAGGGTCTTTAATTAACTTTTCATGTTTGAGTTGAATGGATAAAGGTGTGCAATAATTTTCTTAATAATATCAATTTTTATTGAAAAAAATAAGCCTATGCAATTATCAAATCATAATAATATTTTTCTATTTAAATACTGTAGATAACATTTTATATATAAATAAATAAAATGTTTTGTACATAAATAAAGCATTCTCTTTTTCAAAATTTTAACTCAAGCCTTGTCATCATGTCTCACTTCTATAACAATAATGCTACCTTAACATGCCATTTAATTCAATAATTTTTCTAATGACACTTCTCCCACTTATATGATTATAAAATCTTTTAAATCAAGAAACAAACCAATATTCAATAATATAAAAAAATAATGAAAACTATATTACTTCTAGACAATTTTACTACAAAGTCAAATGCATGTAATGTTCAACATGGTGTTGTAACGAAAATGAAATTACTTGATACCCATTATCATGCCAACTACTATTTGTTGCTACATTGATCAATGTAATAGATATTGGTTATCCCTGATTTTATTTAGAGCATTAGCAAGGCTTCTATTGGACATGAATTCATACAATAACAAAACGATTATTATGTTGTCAAGCATAAGCTTGCAACATTGTGAGATTTCTATACCTAACTCTTCCTATAAATTTTCATGATAGAAGTACTCATCATTTCATGGGATTCCACAATGTCAAACCTTTTCATGGAAATAATGATTCTTTATCAGGACTAACCCAATGAACTCTTCCATTGGGTTCGACTCTAACAAGGTCTACTTCATCTAGAAAACCCTCATGCTCTAAAAGGAATAGTATCTTGGAACCAATCCTTGAATCAAATAAAATGGACCCCTTTATAAAGGAATCTTATTGATATTTATGACAACAACCCTTATAATACTTGGTATAACCCTAGTCTCTACAAAATAAATCAGTTTGCTAAAATGATATCCACAATCAATGGAATTGCATCTTACTTCATATACATTTGAATGTCTTTAAGGAGACAAGGACTTTGCCAATATTTCTTTCTCCACATGTTGTACCCCAAATTTCTCCAAACTCCACCATTATCATTCAATAATAAAGTATCGAAGTTGTTTTTGTCTCATTTTCTCCCTTAAAAGAGTCTAAAACAACCTAGAATCCAACACATGTAGTGCATCCATATCCATATATGCACACATAATAGTGTCATGGGACATAAAGATTTAATCTCATTCATTTTATATTCAAAACATAGCACAACCACCACTATTCAAAGCATAGCACAACCACTACTGAGATACAAAAAATAATGTCCTAAACACCAAAAAAGTCCCCATTTCTTTCCATTTTCTTGTTAAAACTAGAAAATCCAAACTTATCGTACCCAAGTCCATCAATGTGTGTACAAACTCACTACCAGTCCATCAATGTGTGCACAAACTCAAAAATACAATTTAAACAACAATAAATTGTGATTTCCCCAAAATTTATATCACCCAAATAAATAAAAAATTCAAAACTTAAAATTTAAACAAAACCAATAAAATTACCTAATTTAATCTAACTTTATTAATAACAAATTTTTATCAAACTAAATACTATTTATTTAAAAAAAAAACAATTATTTATTTTTATTTTATTTTGATATAAATGAACTCCACCCATTCAAAAATCTCAAACAACCCTAATTGATCGATGGAGTTTCAAAGCCAAACCGAATCTCAGACACAGAGTGGCGAAAAATATTGAAAAATATTGATATCGAGTAGCATACCTAGCAAAAGCTTCTTTAGATCGAGTAGCATACTAGGAAATCAAAGTCTGTAAAATCGTGAGGAAGAAACAACGAAAAGTAAAAGAAAATATTTGAAAACCATAAAAGGGTACAGTGAGGTCTCTTGGACGAAAGCGAAAAATAAGTATCGCGTGTTGACCTATAATGGTTATGGTTCTATGTCTTAGATGGATTAAATCACTATTAAATATATTTTTAAGTTAAATATATTTT
>ML795732.1:252994-290681 GCA_009831015.1 Picea engelmannii | reverse complement strand
TGGGAGAGAGAAAGGGGGTATAGAGGGGAATAAGGGAGGGGTAGGGAGAGGGAGAGAGGGAGAGAGAGTGTAACATTTCCATTTTTAACCCTCGCATATTATAATGTAATTGTATAAATGTTATTTTGGTTGGTGAGCCAATATGTTTTGGGTGGAGAGCCCATATAGGTTAATATGATCGAGGGATGAACTATATATTATGTACATTGAAATGATTAATAAAAACAATAATTATTGGATGTGATATGAGAGGAATGGAAATGATGGGGGGCTATGATTCCACAAGAGAGGGGGATAAAGGGGGATCCAAAGGTAAAACCATGTCATTTACTTGAGTTAATGTGCCATTACCATATAATCCTCCCTTTGGTTTGTTAGACACTCAAACCTTGAATACATGTAAGAGGGTGGGTGTGAGAAGTCACATCCCTTAGTTATTGTTAGCATGGGGTTGAAGTACAATCAACATTGGGGAGTGTAAGAGTCAACTTGCTTGGGAAAAGGGGAAATTTGTATGGAAAAAGGGGGGAGTTTTCTTTCAAGTTGTTTTTGGGAAGTAAGAGAGGAGTTGAGTGTTGGGAAGAGCACCATCCATGATGTGCTTGAAGGAAGCCATTGTTTGGTTTTGTTTATGCTACAAATGTGGCTTGTGTGAATGTAAAAATGGGATATGTGCTTGTGGAGCATTTTCCTATTGAGTAAATGGCTCAAGAGTTTTGTGAAGGCTATTGTTAAAACTCTTGGAGTATATGAGAGTTCCTAGATTCATCAACTATTATATTCATAACCAACCAAATGCACTAGAGCCCTGGAGGGAAGTGGGAACACATGGGAGACTGTGTATAGTGAAGGGGGATCCCATTCCTTGGGTTGTGAGTGTATTGGGGAAGAGTTTTGTTGGATTGGAAATATTGTTTGAGTATAACCTAGGTTTTTGGATGTTGAATGTGGAGAGTGGACATCCAAGAGGGCCAGATCTCCTTGTGGACTCATAGCCTCACCTCGGGAGTGGCTTGTCGTTGAGAGAAAATGAACAACAATCCTACAACTGAAAGGAACACCCTTCATATGTATCTGATTGGTTATTTTGTAAACAAATAAGTTATTTGTTATGTTTATGATGTTATTTCCATTGTGTATGTATTTTATCAAATGTTGTGTGTTTTATGTTTTGCTGGGACATTTGCTTTCATGGGTTTATATTATGTTGTTATATGCATGTTAAATTATACTCCTACTACCCCATGGTTTATTTGATATGTACGGGGTATTGTAAATTTCATGTTAGCAAGCGGGTATGTTACAAATAGAGTAGAAGAAGGGGTAGAGAGAGGAAGAGGGAGAGAGGAAGAGTGGTGCAAGAGAGAGAGAGAGGGATTGGTAGGGAGGGATAGAGAGAGAGGGAGAGAATGAAGGAGATGGGGAGAGAGAGAGAAACGCATGGGGGAAAGAGATAAGGGGGGATAGAGAGGTGGGAGGGGGGAGAGATAAAGAAAGGGACAAATGGAGGGGGGATGAGATAGGGAGGGAGGGAGGGATTGGGTGAGAGAGAGAGGGAGGGAGAGAGATAAGGTGGGTAAGAGGGAGGGAGCAATAGAATGGTAGAGTCAAAGAGAGAGAGGGAAAGAGAGTGGGATGGAGGGAGGTTGAGAGAGAGCGAGTGAGAGACACATAGAGAGAAGGGTGGGAGAGAGAGAAGGTTGGAGGGATGGGGATGTAGGTATTGGAGAATAGAGTTGGTGGATTGGAACTACTATTGGAGTAGAACCTGGGTTTTGGGTTGTTGAATGCGGAGAATAGACAACCAAGAGGGACAAATCTCCTTTTGGACTCATAGCCTCAACTGAGGTGTGGCTCGTTGTTGAGAGAAAATGAAAAACAATCCTATGGCTAGGAGGAACTTCCTTCATAGGTATCCAATTGGTTACTTTGTAAACTGATGCAGGAGGACCACTCCTACTCAGTAGCACATTAGAAACAACGTGCATGGAGGGAGCATATCTCGAGGAGAGAGAAGCGCCAACTTTCTCAATTTGGGTTTAAATCTCAAATTTAATGTAATTAATGTTGTAAAGGATCGATGAGGGTAGAGTTATTGTATTTGTACAGGTTGTATGTAAGTATCCTTTAATGGCTGATAGGAAAATGATATTAGATCTAATTCAAATGATTTGTAAATTAATTTTCATTTAATGTACTAGGTGGAGGAAGGCTCGAGAATCCCCTCTTTTGTAAAAAAAGATCAATGTATTGAAATAATAATGTAGGATAATGCATGAGAAGAGAACGAAAAGAGAATATCTCTCAAGAGAGGAGAATTCTGGAGAGGAGAGAAGAACCGAGACTTTGTTGCAGTCTCATCTTGTAAAATTTGTAAAAGGTGTTAAGATTTAACAGAAAAATAGATTTCCCTGCATATTAATCTCTATGTGTGTTCTCTATGAATGAGTGATTGTTTTCTGAATGTTTATTGTATGTTTATAAATTCCATGAGTATATAAATGTTCCCTTTGTAGGAATAGATAGAATTCCCTATCTGTGTGAATTTTTTAGTGTTCTGGGATCTCAAGGAAATGCAAGGAGTGCACATCAAAGTTAGTGAGAACTATGAGAAGCCAGTGCAAGGAGTGTGCAAGAACTCAGTCACGAGTTCTAGGAGGAGCGTTCCAGGTGGGCACACTAGAACTAGTCATAAGCTCATAAGGGATAATGCAAGAACTGCACAGAGCGAGCGCAAGGAGTGCACCTACACTCATAGCAGTGTAAAAGCTCAAGGGAAGGCTAGTAAAAGGAGTGCACAGAGCGAGTGAAAGGAGTGTTCCTACACTCATAGTAGTGTAAAATCCCAAGGAAGAGTAAGCGCAAGGAGTGCGCAGATGATTCTGTAAAGTCCAAGACTCAGAAGAGTGATTGTGAGGAGTGCATGAAGCCAACACTTTTCCAAGGTGCTAGTAAATCTCAGGAGGAAGAGCACAGAGTGCCAGGAGAGCGTTGAAAGAACACTTTGACTATGTTCATAAGCTCAGGGGGGAGAGAAGGATTTCCAAGAGGGCACAAGAATTTATTTTGGAGGAACAAAGGGATGAACCCCTTTTAAGTTCGAAGAGTCGTAAGCTTAGGAGATAAGCGGAAGTGTGCGCTACAGAACTTATCACAAGTTACAGGATCAGAAGAGAGAAGCATAAGGGGTGCACCCACACTTCGGTTGAAGCGTTGAACAAGCTCAGGGGGTGTTGTGTTTTCATAGAAAGAAAGCAGAGGCAAGGATTTGACCCTGCAGAGGAGAGATCAAAGGTCAAACCTTTGAAAGCTTGAGAAAATTCCTTTGTTGAAGGGAAGCGGAACTGCAGAGGAGAAGCGCACGACAAAGGAGATCAGATCCCATTCATTGGATCTGAGCACATGAGAATGAGAGTCGTCGATCAGGGTGCTCAGGTTGTAATTCTTCGCCAAAGCAGAGTGCATATCAGTCGTAGATCACATGGTGCAATGTGATTCGTAGATCTCACAATTTAGTGATTCGACACTTCAGGATAAATTGGTTCTTGTGTTGGTAGGAGGAGAAATCCCTGAAGCCTAGAGTCTAAAAATTGATCCCAGTCGTAGATTGGGAGTGAAGTGAGACCATTTATTGGTAATCTCTTCGACACTTCAGCTATCCGATATATTTTGGAGGTAGTCTTTGAAAAGTGGTCGAAGCCCCGAAGCTCTGAAGCACTGGAGTAAGTCCTAGTCACCGATCAACCAAAGAGTCTTAGTCGTAGATCTCCTCCCTTTTCCAATTCGATGTTTGGAATTTTGGGAGTTTGGTGGTAAGATGGAGCAAAGAAACCCGAAGCTTCGAAGCCCAGAGTTGATCACAATCATTGGTTGTAGGAGGAGGGTAAGTCGTAGATCTCCAGTTCGACGTTTGGCTATTCGGGAGGCATCGCGTGTTGGAGTCTCAAAACTCTCGAAGCCTAGAGTCTCGAAGTATATATCCACCATAGATCGTGGAGGGAGGAGAATCCCCGCTAGTTGTCAGATCTGACCATAGAAGTTTGGAGAGTGGAAGGACAAGATAAGACCTGCAGTTGTTGGTCAACGTCACTTTATGACTGAATTCGGTCAATAACCTATCTGGGAGATTGGAGTGTTGTGTTTGGAGAAGTTCACGGAGCACCGGAGTCACGAAGCTATAAATAACACCTTTCAGAAAAGCGCTTGTTTCTAGTCCAAGGTCATATACGATTCCGTTGAGGAAAAAGGGGCAATATAAGCACATGCGAGTTTCTGTTTTGTGCGGACTTTCATAAAAGGAAATTAAAAGGGCTTGTGAACATAAGAGAGGATCCATTAGGGATCCGAGAGCTAATTCAACTCATGTGTAATTCGATCCTAGAATGGGAGGTCGTGTGAGCCCCCGTAGGGGAGGGGGTTTGCATAAAGTGGTATCAGATCCTGAACAAATTTTTTGTTTGATACCATCAAGTGGTATCATAGCTATATTTGGTCTACAAACAATAGGAAAAGGAGGAGAAGACATAGTATTGATGCTCTGTGTGAATATTTTTTGCAGGTGTGTAGTAGACAACAAACATCCAGGTGGGCTGAAGAAAAGGACTAGTTGCATTCTTGGAGCGGAAGGGAGTTTGTGGAGCTCTTAAGGTGAGCATTTGGAGTACACCGTCTAGAGAGAAAGGAGTATGCAGGAGAAGGAGCGAGCGCAATGTGTGTGCCTACACTCAGTAGGAGTGTAAAATCTTAGAGAATGTTCTAGCAGGTGAACTAGAGGCTAAGTGAGGAGAGATAGGCAGAGGATGACTATAGCTCCCAACGAGCAAGTGGAAGCTCACAAAATTTTTAGGATGGTATAGGAAAGGAGAAAGTGGCTACTAAATGCCATAGATAAGTTCCAAGAGGAGAACACACGAGGATGAGCAGAGAAGAGATGGATAAAGAGCTCAAGGAGACCAGAGAGGATCTCGACAGATTGATGATGAAATGGCTCAAAATGAAGCAAGGAGAGAAAGGGAGATGGAGGTATGAGTGGCCCATGAAGAAGAAGGTCAAGTGGCCTATCTAGCAGTTTATTTCTAGGAGGAAAAAGAAAATACTAAGGAGGTGGTTGAGGAAAGCGGAAAACCTTAGGAACACAGAGGAGAAAATGATTTACATCTGTTAACCAGAAGATGGAGAAAGCCTCGATGGTCAAGAGAGGTCAGCTGAAGATATCATAGATTTCCAGGAGGGAAATGAGGAGATCAATTGAATATCTCAAAGAATGCCAAGAGAGCATAAAGGAAAATTTAGTTTGTTAGGTGGGAAAGGAGGAGATGATATTGTCCGAGAGTCTCAGGAACTCAGAGAAGATTTCATATAAACAAAAAGTGTTGACAGAAAATGAGGAGGAGATGAGACTCTCTAAGCATCTCAATAACTCAAAGGAGAGTTCATATAAGAAAGGAGTTTTGATAGGAGAGAAGGAGGAAGGAGAAGATCATAAGCATTGCAGTATGATGATAGGATGGATCAACATATCTCTTGGAGAGAGCTTTGTGGGGGCTCATGTTTATGAGGAAATGGTGTAGGAGACACCAGAAGAAAAATTGGCCCATGAAGATGGTCAAAAGAGAGGAAAAGAAGAATAAGGCCAATCAATAGAGACTGTCATGGAGGAGGAGAAGGAGAAGACACTAAAATCTACCCAAGAGATCAAAGAAGAGGAGGCCCACACAGTTGTGAGCCAAAGGAATGTTCAAGAGGAGCATTCAAATCCCATATACACTCAGTGTGATAAAGAGCTGAAGCTACTAGAGGATTGGTTAAGCAATCCATAGATAGAGGAAGACTACCAAAAGGAGTCAATCATGCAGAATGGAGAAGAGTTCCAACATGAGAAGTTGTATGAGGCTAGACTTATGTCATCCCAAAGAGATGATAGAGGAACAAAGGAACTAGCAGAAAGAAAACTATCAGGGGAGATGGATGAGAAGCAACTCTGTAATATTACTGCATAATTAGAGTCTGTAGTGGAGTGGCAAGCCAATGCCACATGAGATGAAGTTAGACTGGGAGATCATGATGATCTACCCTTTGATCTATATGAAGAATTGGAAGCCCTGGGAGAAGGAGAAATAACCCAAAGGAGGCTCATCCAACAAACCAGATTGGATATTGAGGTAGAAGAGGATATGCAACATAGTAGACTGTAGGAGAGGAGCCAACCCATAGACAAGCTAGAAAAGGATATTGAGGAGATAAGGAAGTTTATGTTGAAGAAAACAAAGGAGGCCATCAAAAACAGGTGGAGGATGAAAAGAGCATGTTGCAGGGGAAATATAAATGGATCCCTTCAACATAAAGTTTGGAAACCAGGAGGAGAGCCTACAGTAGCAGCAGGACGACAACAACAAAAAGGAAGAGGAGTAGGTGTATAGCTCCAGAGTGAAGTTTGGGACCCTGGAGGATCACAACAACATCATCAAAGGATCCATGAGCATGAGCTCATGATTTTGTTAGAAGGGGAGTATGATGGAGGATAATCACTCCTACTCAGTATCACGTCAGTAGCCAACACAACAACACACATGGAGAGAGAAGATCTCGAGGAGAGAGACGTTCCAGATTTCTCATTTTGGGTTTAAATCTCAAATTTAATGTAATTAATGTTGTAAAGGATCGAGGAGGGTAGAGATATTGTATTTGTACATGTTTTCTATAAGTAACCTTTAATGGCTGACAGAAAAATGATCTTAGATCCAATTCAGATGAGTTGTAAATTAATTGTAATTTAATTTAGTAGGTGGAGGAAGGCTCAAGAAGCCCCTCTTTTGTAAAAAAAGATCAATGTATTGAAATTATAATGTAGGATAGCACATGAGAAAAGCATGAAAAGAGAATAACTCTCAAGAGAGGAGAATTTTGGAGAAGAGAGAAGAATTGAGACTCTGTTGCAGTCCATTCTTGTAAACATTGTAAAAATTGTTTAGATTTAATAGAAAAGTAGATTTCCCTACATATGAATATCTATGTGTGTTCTCTATGAATGAGTGGTTTTTTTCTGAATGTTTTCTGAATGTTTATGAATTCCATGAGTATATAAATGTTTCCTTTCTAGGTGTTAGCACTCTATAAATTTTGTTTGGATGATAGACAAACGACAGAGGTAACTGTTTCAACCAATCTTTAGAGATGGGCACTAGCCTTCTCAACTCAGAGAGGGATCTCTCGTGTCACTTGATATTTCTTTGGTAATCAGTGGCTAGATTCAGTTTGTTTTGGGGGGTTTTATAAAGTTGTTGGCAAGGAAGGTGAGGGACACTTAGGGCTATGGAGTCGAAATTATGAAAGTGAATGAAAACAATGACTAGATGGTATAACTCTCCAGAGGATAAGGTCTAAATGAGGCAATGAATCCGAGCTGTAAATTGAGTTTAAGAGAAGCGTAGGAAGAAGGAGAAAACAAATAACTTCATCAGAGCATTACTGAAATGAATTCTGAATTAGTTAAGAAGAAACACACATGGTTTAAATTGCTTAAGTCGAGAGAATCATAAGATGAATTATGGGCCTTTAACTCTCCAATTTAAATAGAAAACAATGTAAATGGAATTAAAGAAAATAGGAAATACATACAATGAGAGAAGATAAAACTCATATCACCACCATTAGAATCTTTTCATAGAGACTTCAAAAGCTTTTGCATATGTATTCAATTTAGCTCCAAAAAATTATAATTTAATTCATAAACGACACAAAAAGGTGCCCTTGCACCTCTGCCAACATTAATCCATTCAAAATTTATAGTACTTATACAATTTGATTACAATGGCTGGAAATGAAACATTTCAGCTTCTAAAACTGACTACAATAATTTCAACGGATAGTCTCGACATGTGAAACGATTTACAATGATTAAACAAAAACGTTTCATAAACTAATGACTGATTCCTCTGACTACTCGCTTTTGTCCTCACCATCTGTCTTGCTTTGATCTTATGTTGAACTTTCTAATCTGGTGACACCTGGAGGCTATTTGCTGGTTCCTAGAAAACTACATTTTGTCTTGCCTTGCCCCACGATCTCTTTCCATTGTGAGTCAGAAGGAATCTCGTAATCCATCATTTCTTTTATCAGGATCTCCAAGTCGATGCAAGTAGCATAAGTCATATTTGGTAGCTCGATCTTTACTATCTTAAATTGATTTGAGATCTCAAAATCTTTGGTCAAATATTCCACCAGACTTGGTCCTTTCAAGTTTTCCTCCAGGCCTTCAAACTTGGAATGATCCATTCTTCACTGTGTGAGGAGGGAGTTGTATTGCTCTTGGTCGTATAATTTCCCTTTGCCATCCCAAAATGATGGGAGGCCTTTGATAAACAATTGTTTAAATAGATCCTTGAATTCCTATATGCTATGCTCCATATGTATGGCTTTGGTTTGAACTGACTTGAGAAAGTTGTGCTTAACAATGATCCTCCTAGCCCAAATGATCAGTGTAGTCCTGTCTTTGACCCCAATGGTTTGAAGTTCAACAGTGGGAACAAAATTCAACAAATTTATAGCATTTTGGGCCCACTTTGATGGATTTTTCGCTAGCGTCTCATTCACAACGGTACATCTACTTCGGGCGGTGATAGCCATGTTATCCTTGCCATTTATGAAATTCAAGTACACTTTGAACTTAGCAACTTCAAGAGCAATAGAGTCCCAGATTACATGTTTAACTCCTTGCAAAAGTCCTTTACCTTTCAACCTTGTTTTCAACTTGCCCACTCTTTCCTACAGCTCTTGATTTTCCTTTTGGAATTGGGCCATCTTCTTATTCTTAATTTTCATTTCTTGTTGCAGATTTTCTATATCTCCCTTAAGACTCTTTATTTCTCCTTCCTTCAGTCTAACTTGGGACATAGCCTGGATGATATCTTCAGTGTTTGAATCATCCCTTGTTGTTCCAAGTACAACTACAACCATGTTTGATACCTCTACGTGTCCTTGTGACCAATTCTCCTTTTCCTTTTCCAGCTGCAATACTTCGGCATTGTAATTTAGTGCTTCCTGCCGAAATGTCTCTTTTTCTTGTTCTAGAGCAGTCAGCTCTGGTTTTTGTGGATGCTATGTGGCAGGCATATTTAGTATCTTCTTAATGCTTTTAATCATCTTGTCTTTCTCATCTAAGGAAGCTTTTACCCCTTGAGGGCCTTCAGATTCTAATCTTTTGACTTGAGTCTTCCAAGCTCTGTTGGATGCTTTTTCTTGCCTCAATTATCCTTCCAATTAGAGTGTGTGAGTTGTTAGACTTGCAACCCTCATACTCAGACTCAGGTAGTCAGAATACAACATGACATTGGTGTTTCTGCGAAATTTTACCTTATTTGGGGCACTAATATTTTCATAATGCAGCTTAATTTCAGATTCTTTATCCTCATCTGCCATTGCTATGTTGAGTTTCTTTCTTTCTACATCCCTGACTGAGAATAGGGAAGACTTATGTTGACAAAACCTTCATACCTTGAGAATCAAATATCTTATTTTAGTCATGGCCAAGCTCCCTTTCACAACATATTGATTTTCTAAATCTTCTTTGGATTGGTAGATTTCCCCAGGTGTCTTATCAAAGACATGTTTCTTGTTGCTAAAATCCCTTGAGTTGCTTTCACTCTGTGGCATGCTTTATGTACTATCCTCTTCTTTTTTGGTCCCACTCTTCACCATGTCCATATTCACTTTCCCGGTAGGTTCTTCTTCCTCCAGGTTTACTATTTGTGGAGATTGTGTGATTTTATTTTATTGAGAACATTTTGTTGGCCATTGGTGCCCAGGGCCTCTGAACTGCTCCTTTTGCTATAAAAACTCATCCTGGGAGCTTTAATAATCATCCTTGGAGAATGTGTTTGGATCAGATGTAGGGTTGACTCTATTTTTTGTGTCTGATCAGGCTGCAAAACAACTTCCATATTTGCACAGGTTTCCAGATTTTCCATTTTATCAAATCCTTCAACATGCTCATGCTCATAAGGGACTTGTTTTCTCATCAGTCTTCTTTTAGATATGAATAATGAAAATCCAAACTCCTTGAGCTTGGCCTGGATCTGAGGAAAACAGGATCTAGTCTTTACCACAAAGGGTCCTATTATGAAAGGAAAATTTAAGTAGACACTTTGTGCATTTTTAGAAAATGTTTTGTTTTTGAGGTGATTATTTGCTTGATGAACTCCAGTGAAAAGACTCTGGGGGTCAATAAAACATGAAGAAGGTAAGGTGCATCTTGATAAACATAAACCCAAATTACAGTAGAGTGCATGAACAACACACAATCTCCTACCCTTCTCTTTGGATTGGGATGCAAATAACTTTTCATTTCTTCTAAAACCCTTGGCAGGCTAGTGTTGAAGATTAAGCTGTAAACTCTGGACATGATCTTATTTATAAAAATGAGCATTTTGATCCTTTTGCATTCAGCTGATATGAGTGTAGCTTCAGGGAACTCTGTCTTGTTTGTCTCTAGGAACATTCTCAGCAAGTGTGTATAATACCTAAAGTGCCTTAGTGATTGTAAATCCACTAGCTACTTATGTACATTATCAGCTATGAACTCTTCAAAACTGATACAGATTGGTGGACTGAACTCTGACTGAAAAAAGATCAACAGAAAACCCAACATGACCTCTACTACAAAATTGTCATTATCTAAACCTAAAATCTGACTAAGTATGGAACAGGCCCACTGGACCTCAATAACCATGATGCTTACATTCATAGGCAACGACGTACTCTCAGAATGATGTTCAGGTTTAACAATGGTCTGCAAAAATAGGTTTTTTTCCTTGGGGGGACATTCTCTGTAGACTATAATTAGTTTCTCTTCCTCGAAGGTCTCAGACGTTGCATGGGAAGACTCTGGCGTACCAAGGGAAAGTCGAAATGAGGGGCCATCTAATCTGCACAGGACTTATGACCCTAATTTATTCAAAACGACCTTTTCTTCCTGCCAGTATTGTTCTGCACACTAGGTTATGAATTCTGGGAAAGGGAATGTGACTTTGACGATATAAGGGACTATGGAGGCTTGGGATGCTTTGAGGAAAGGTATTCGTTTTTTGACATTTTCTAACAAATTAGCTATGGATACGGAAATGGGTGAGACGGTTATTTCTTTGTCAAATATATTGGAGTCCCTGTCAATTAGGGATTCCTCTTTCGAGGTGGGATATTGCTCTATTATGGATAAAATGACAGTATTCATGGCCATGATGAAAAATACCTTTGAATGAGTGGAGAAGGCCCGATTTTGGTTCCTTGTTGAGCTTCAGTTTGAATGGAACATTTGCACCAATTTTCAAACGTTCAAATGATTTGAAATATCATAAAATAATGACCTTGGCCCTCCTTTTATATATGCTTTCTGATATCGGGGGCGAGGAAAAATGGTTTTGGGTAGACCTCTTTTTGCCCCGATGTGCCCATGGTGGTGCCACGTGTCTATGAGATGAAACCACAGTATTTCTATCAGCCTGCTCTAGAACGATTAACCTCTGTGCTATTTCCTCGCCCAATACGTCGTCTGACCGTCGATATGGGATGTTTGAGATCTGTGGCCCGTTGGGCCCCATCTGTTAGAATATAGAAGATGGCGTGCTTGTTTTACCATTGACGATACCCTCGTCACCCAACCGTAGGCTAAAGCCACCCTCCGAGCACCTTAACCTTGACTGAGAATTTCTTCGGAAGCAAACCTTAGGCTAAATAGTCAAACAAAGGGTAGCGCACCTTTCCCCGAGGATAGCGCATCACAAAAATTTGATCAGATAGTCCAAACCCTAGCCAAGAGATAGTCCAAGCCAACACTGAAACTGGATACTGTAGCAGCTGCACCTGCAACACTCCTCCACACGTGCACACCAAACTGGGAACTGCAATGCGCAGAACTGGCTCTCTGCAACTGCTGTGATGTGTCAAATGAGAACTGGTGCCCTGTATTTATACTGGTTCTGCCAGATTTGTTGGGGCCGACTTCTCCTTCTGGATATGTGTCTGTTCAGTATATTATTATTATTTTTGGTCGACTTCTTCTCTTGGAGGCTAATAACCTAATATAAATTATCTTCTTGAGCCAACAAGACTTCTAGGGTTATTAGCCAACTCATTAGGGTTTTCTTTTGCTTTTTGGAGTCTTCCATTATCGTCAGGTTCACATGTGGAGGTAAATACCTCCCGTAGATACCATAATATTAACACTCCCTCCTATCTAGGGAGGTATTACAGGTAATGGTCTTGAGCACAAAAACATACCATTTACTCAGTAGCATCAATATAGTCGTCTAGACTATCTCATGACTAGATCATGAGCATCACCATCACCATCAACTGCATCATCTCTCGAAACCATACTTCATCTGAGTAATTAGACATGATGCTAGATAAGTCACTCACAACATAGAGTGATATAAGAGCTATTCTTATAATCTAGAGGAGTAAATTCTCTTGAATCGTTTTTCGTTTGGAAAAATCTCTGTTCATCATCCAATAAACTGTTGATAGTCTTCAAGGCAATTAGAATAAAAATAGAACACAATTGTGTCTATCCATAGTAGTACATAACTAAAATCTAGTGGTTTACTACCACACCAAGTAACACACAAGTACTTGATCAACAACGTATAGTCATGAACAATGGAACATATCCACCACAATAGTCTTCATCTACTGTCATACAGTATTCATAACAAACATCTGGTAGCAACCTGCACAGAAACAATGTTATGATATAAATTGAATCATCTGGGCCAATCTTTCACTCACGTCTGCGAGATATGAAAGAATATCTGCCCTCAGTTTAGAACATCAACAATGGGCTATCTTCCCTATTCTTCTCAAACAAGGAAGAAGGAATGTTTTTTTATTTATGAGCCTGGACCATTCCTCACCCTGGGCCATTCTTCCTACACTAATCAAAGTGCACCCTGGACAGAATGTATAAACCCTAAGGAATGTCTGAGTTTGGACCATTCCTCACCCTGGGCCATTCCTCCTACACTAATCAAAGTGCACCCTGTAGAGAGTGTATAAACCCTAAGGAATGTCTGTCCTTGGACCATTCCCCACCCTGGGCCATTCCTCCTACAATAATAAAAGTGTGCCCTGGAGAGAATGTATAACCCTAAGGAATGTCTGTCCCTGATTGCTAAGCCTGGACCATTCCCCACCCTGGGCCATTCCTCCTACACTAATCAAAGTGCACCCTGGAGAGAATGTATAAACCCTAAGGAATTATTGTCCAGACCATTTCCTCCGTTAACCACAAGAGGAAAAGATTGTCCTGCATCAACCTCCAAAACATACCATTCCTCATGTTAACCACAATGAGAAATCGTTGTCCAACGAGGCGGGCCAGTCTTCTTGAGTAACCCTCAAGAAGAGAGACCGCCCTAGACCACTCCCCATGTTAACCACAATGGGAAGTCACTGTCTATGATACATCAACAATTAGACTACCTCCCATGTTAACCACAATGGGAAGTCACTGTCTGTTAGAAATCTCAATCCACTTTCCGAACAGGAAAGCATATTTCCAAGATGGACTATTTTTCAAATTTAAAGATGAATGTCTTCAATAATGTTTTCAGTTCTCCCTCCTAACTTGGAGAGTCATTTCTTCCTTTTTCAATAAGGAAGTTGTTTCCATGAGCTTTAGCTTGAGTACGCAAACTATTTCATCTTGAATAGAAGCTTTACCAAAATGTTTGCTTATCTGCTCATCTATGGAGATATGTATTTGAGAATCATTTTCTCCTTTCTAGACTTCATCATGGATAATGTAATGCTTGATTTCAAATGTACTTTAGTCTGGAACACTATGAAGGCTTCATGTAGATCTGAACAATAGAGTATATCATAGTTGGAAAACTGGAACATATTCATGTGGCACTTCTTCTGTCATCATGAGATCTAATCTACTGAGTAGTCATCTTGATGTTATAGGAAATCTTCACCACGCTTTTGCTGTGCACTGGAGGTTCTCCACCAAGTTATCTTCTTCTATCTACATACAAGATTCTCTTTCTGGTATGCCTCAAAGTCTTGAGATTGCTTCTTTCAATTTCTCTGGAGAACATTCTTTGCATTCATCTGATGTAGAATTCTGACTCATGGGTGTTGTGGATGATATAATGACTTATGTAGAGATAAGTCTAGTTTACTATAATAAGTAATCGTCATAGTCTTCTCCCTCCATCTGGGAGAACCTCTAGTTCTAGGTCTCGTAATGCTTTAGTTCATAAGTCTTCTATACACTTGTTCTTTATCACGACTTTCATCTCTTCTGCTTGATTAATTTTAGTGAGTTCATATTAGGCTGGTAATCTTGTGATTCTTGATACAATGACTGGTTGTTCTGGTTTTCTCTTTCTTTCTTGGAATCCTTATGTTCTTCTTCATGTTTTTATTTATCTCTTGGGTCCATGGAGTTCCCTAGAGACTCCACTTCTTCCTTTCATCATAGGATCACGGATCTGGATGGACAACCAGGAATAGTTTAAGGATTTTCTTCGAAAAGGTCTTCTTTTGTGGTTGAATATGTACTATCTTTCATGGCTGCTACCATGGATATATACATTTCATCATATTTAATGGATCATAGGATTATCTCCCTCCTAATCCTTGCTTCATGTATAAGTACATATAATTGGCTTCCTCTGTTTAACAGAGTCCATGCTTCCATCTGCATCCTTATTGTCTTCTGCAATGTATAATTTTCTCTCTTGTCTAACAGAGTCCACGCTTACATTTGCATCCTTATTGTCTTCTGCAATGTATAATTGGCTCTCTTGCTTCCGTCTTGTTGTTTTCTACAAAACGTCATAAGTCTTTTTCCAATTTTCTCTCAATTGCTTACTTCTTTCTGTCTTTTCTTCTTCTAAGTCTCTTCAAGATTGATTATGATTTCGGCTTATCTTGTAATAGCTTTCACATGATATATTTCATCTTTTCTTGTATAGAAATCCTTATCTTGTTGTTCTTCCATGGATATAGTTCTTCTTGGAACATTTTATCTTTCTAAGAGATAGATATACAAGATATGTACAGAGATGATGCAAACAAGACATGTACAAAAATGAGAAGAGTGTTGTTACCTTTTGAAAGAAGAAGTCTCTTCCATCTTGCTTAGTCTTCTTTGTAGGTTCCTTTTCTTCGGCAATTTATGCTTCATGTTTCTCTTTCCTTTTCTTTAGCTCAGGACAATGAATCTTGTAGTGACCATACTTTCGACAATTGAAGCATTGCACTTCTGAAATGTCTTTCTCTTGATTTGGCTTCCTCCTTGAACCAAACTTCCTTTTGTTCCTGAAGTTCTTGTGAAATATTGATTGTCGTACTTCTTTTGGGGTTTCTCTTTTGTATTGATATTTGATTCTTCTTGAGCACAACAAGTCCAAAGTTCTTCAAATGTCGGGTACTCCTTTCTTGTGTCCATGCTTGCGGCAAATGCATCCCATGTCTTGGGAAGACCATTGAGTACTATGTTCACCAATTCCTTTTCTGAAGTGATCTCTTCAATAGCTTGTAGTTGATCTCTTAACTGGGAGATCCTTACAAAGTATGATGTTATGCTGTCGTCATCATTCATCTTCATGTTACGGAGCTCATTATTCAGACTCATAACTTGTCCAATATTTCTGACTGAGAAGAGATTTGTTAGGGCATCGCACATCTTCTTCAATGAGTCAAGATGGGAGATGTAGGGTATCAAGTGGTCTTTTATAGAATCCACTATGATACTCATGACATTGATGTCAACATCTTTGAACTTCTCCATAGCTGCAACACTATGTAGCTCCTTCTCTTTTCATTCTTCAAACTATGGCTTCACGATCTTTCCTTTCACGATATCCAACATTTTATTCTTGGCAAGGATGAGGTCAATCCTTGTCTTCCATGCTATGAATTTAGAGGCTCCATCTAACTTGTTCTCAGACTTCATAGAGTTCGTCATGGCTGCTTGACTTGGTCAAACCCTAGATTTGACCAGAAATTCAAACTTCATGTCTTGGCTTTCTGAGAGTATCAGGAGATGAATTGGGCTAGGGCACGCAGATCTATCCAGATATTAGGTCAATCCCTTCACTTAAGGTGCCTCAACAAGAGGATTAGGGTTTCTGCAACTGCACCTGCTAGTAACCCTAGCTGCAGTGTCTTGGAAGTTGCTTCTGTTAGTAACCCTAGCGACAGTTCCTCAGCAAGCTCAATATTCTAGCGGCTATGTTTCCTTCCAGCATTTAGGCTGAATGAAGGAGGTGTGGTCCCATAACCTTTTAGAATATAGAAGATGGTGTGCTCATTTTACCATTGATGATACCCTCGTCACCCAACCGTAGGCCGAAGTCACCCTCCGAGCACCTTAACCTTGACTAAGAATTTCTCTGGAAGAAAACCCTAGGCTAGATAGCCAAACAAAGGGTAGCACACCTTTCCCCAAGGATAGCGCATCACAAAAATCTGATCAGATAGTCCAAACCCTAGCCAAGAGATAGTCTAAGCCAACACTGAAATTGGCTGCTGTAGCAGCTGCACCTGCAACACTCCTCCACACGTGCACACCAAACTGGGAACTGCAGTGCGTAGAACTGGCTCTCTACAACTGTTGTGATGTGTCAAATGAGAACTGGTGCCCTATATTTATACTGGTTCTGCCAGATTTGCTAGGGTCGACTTCTCCTTCTGGATATGTGTCTGTTCAGTATATTATTATTATTTTTGGCCGACTTCTTATCTTGGAGGCTAATAACCTAATATAAATTATCTTCTTGAGCTGACAAGACTTCTAGGGTTATTATCCAACTCATTAGGGTTTTCTCTTGCTTTCCGGAGTCTTCCATTCTCGTCAGGTTCACACGTGGAGGTAAATACCTCTCACAACTACCATAATATTAACACCATCAACTTTCACACCTCTTCTATATTTAGCCCTTCTCTACTAGATGTGATCCCGTCCTCCAAACTATCACATCTCCACACTGATCTAGCCCCTCGCTAAATCCTGAGACTTGGATTCCATCTAAAAATTGTTATGGTGATAACATAGGATCCAACTAGGGATGCTATCCTCCTCGCGAGGTAGAAAAGAACAATAGACCGAGTGCCTACCCATTGGGCTGTGATTTATTCCTGCAGTCTAAATCTGCAAACCTTTATTCAAAAAAATGAAAATCGACCCAACATAGCTTAGGGCCTTCACTTCAGGCTTCAACTATGTTTCCTTTATTCCAATCTCTTCATGCGAAAAGAAAACAAAAATTATTATGTACAATGAATGGGAGGGGTGATGATTGTTTAAACGATATAATATTTAAGGAACCTCTCATTCACAGGTCCTCCTCCAACGATGTCTCCATTTATCTCTTGTAGTATGTAGGCATTACTTCCATGGTATGCTGCAATCTCGAACGGTCCCAACCATAGGTGGTCAAACTTCCCATGCTTTCCCTTATCTTCATTTCTGGCATCCCATTTTAATATTAAGTCTCCCAGTTTGAAGTCATCCACCTTGGTACATCTGTTGAAAGCCTCTTTGATCTTGTCTTGGCACAACTGAGCATTATGGAAAGCCCTTTCCCTGGTTTGTTGGACACTGATTAGTTCATCCTTTCTTCTCCGAGTGACATATGTTTCTGCATCCTGCTCCTGTAACAACCTCATCACTGGCAACCCCAATGAAGTAGGGGAGATTTCCTTTGTACCATAAATGATATGGAAAGGGGAGGTGGCTATAGATCTCTTTGGGGTGATTCTATCATCCCATATTGCATCGATGCATTTTTTGTGCCAGGCCTTTTTATTTTCTTGCAACAGTTTCTTGATAATTTTGACTAAGCTTTTGTTTGAGGACTCGACCAATCCATTTCCTTGAGGTTAGTACGATGTAGAATGGACAAGGGTGATATTATAATCATTGCATAATTTCTCTATTTTCTTGGACTTGAAAGTTGTTGCATTGTCTGTTATGATCTTGATTGGGAATCCGAACCTGGATAGAATATTGTCTTCTAAAAACTAGATTATAACATCATTTGTTGCCTGCCTAGTGGGAACTTCCTCAATCCACTTAGTGAAATAATCTGTTGCTATCAGAATCCACTTGTGTTGGGATGAGGACTATAGATGTATTTCCCCTATAAAATCAAGGCCCCACTGTCTGAAAGGATCTTCCACATAAATGGTTTTCAAAGGCAGAGGCTACAATTTTCCCTTTCCATAAAAAATATGACATTCATGGCATTTTGAAACCTCTTTATAGACATTGGAAAAAATGATAGGCCAATAGAAACCATCCCTCAAAATATTATGCACAATTTTTTTCCAATAATGATGACCCCCACAGTCACCCTTATGGAACTCTCTGATGGTATTCTCTGCTTTTTCTTCTAGCAAACAACTCAATAAAATTCCCCTTGGATCTTTCCAATATAGAGATTTATTTACTATACATAACTTTGTTTCCTTCAGTTTCAAGAATCTGGCCTTTGTTTTACTAAATTCAGGAGGAGCCTGCAAATATTTCAACACAAAGATGATATATGCATACCATGTAGAATCTATAAATTTCTAGGATATTTGAGGAGTTCTCTCTTCTTCTGCACCTTTTGACAGGTCTGTAATAAAATTTATTCCTAGGAGTTCACAATTGGTCTGTGCCATTAGCTTCGCAAACCCATATCCCTTTATCAACTTGGTGGTTTTGATATCAAGGTCATATTCTAACAACACTGCTACCCATTTACCCCTCTTTCCTTCAGGATTAGGTTGGGTCAAGATGTCTTTTACAGAGCTACTAGGTACATAAGTAGTAGTATGAGAATGCAAGATGTAAACTCTGAATTCTTTCAAAGCCTTGACTAGTGCATATGCTTGCTTTTCCATGATGTCATATTTCAAAGGGGCATACCTCAATGTCTTGTTGTAATATGTTATGAGCTTCTCAAAATTATGATCATCTTTCTGCAGTAAAACACCAGCAATTTTGTGCTCTCAGGCAAAAGAGAACAATATGAAGTCCTTTTCAAAGTTTGGGTTGGCCAGTACTGGAGCCTTGGTTAATGCCACTTTAATGTATTCAAAGGATTTTTTGGCATCAGGGGTCCACTTTATTTCATTCCCTTTCTTGAGCATGTTGGTAATAAAATTTATGATTTCAGCCAAATTAGGGATAAACCTTCTCAGAAAGTTCACTTTTCCCAGGAAAGATTGTACCTCCTTTTTACTTCTGGGTATGCCAATTTTTAAGATCCCCTCAACTCTGCTGGGATCTACCTTTATCCCTTCTTTCAAAATAATGTGACCCAACGACTTTCCTTCTTCCATGGCAAAATTTGACTTCTTAGGATCCAATGAGATTATGAACTTTCTACATTTTTTAAACACCCTTCTAATATGCTTAAGGTGTTCCTCATACGAGGCAGAATACATAGTGATATCATCAAGGTAGATAACAATGAATTTGTCTTTTACATCAGTAAAAGCTATGTCCATAGCTCTTTGAAATGTTTCCCTTGTGTTCATAATCCAAAAAGGCATCTTGGCATACATGAATGCTCCCCATGGTGTGGTGAACTTTGTCTTTTCATGGGCATCAGGGTGCACCATAATCTAATTGTATCCAGAGAAGCCATCTAACATTGACATTTTCTGAGAACCCACCACTTTCTATAAAATGTGATCCATATTTGGTAGTGGGTAGTTTTCCTTTAGAGACACTTTGTTCAGATTTATGAAATCCACACACAACCTGATTTCTCCACTCTTTTTCCTAACCAGCACCAGATTTTCCACCCATTTAGAAAATTTCAGGGAAACTATGATTTTGGATTCAAATAGCTTCTTTACTTCTTTCTCAATCAAAGGCAACAGTAAAGGATTTATCGTTCTTAATTTTTGTTTGAAAGGTTTATGATCTTCTTTGATTGGAATAACATGTTGAATTATATTGGTGTCATAAACTTTCAAATCATCATAGCTCCAAGCAAAAACATCAGGGAAATATTTCATTAATTTGATATACTTCTCCTCAACTTCAGGGTTGAGTGTTTTGGACAACTTAATGATCTTTGGATCCTCCGGAGCCCCAATATTTCAATCTTCCACATCCCCTTCATTTACTGTAATTTTTGGACTTCTGGCCACATCATTATTATCAAAGAGTTTCTCCAATGGGACCAGACCCTTGGGAATAATGTTTCTCTTTAGCTGAACTATATCTCTGCCTACAATATGATTGTCAAAGTACCCATCCTTGGTGAAAGCAGTTGTATCTACTTCTTCATCATAGTATTCTTCATCAATGTTCAGATTCTCAAACTCATTCTCCATCTTGAGGAAGCTTTCTATTTGTTTGTCATTTTCAAAAACTTGCCAGTACTTAATATTATCTGGTACTTATGGCCTGTACTTGACCTCAACCTTATATTTTTTGTTAGGGAAGATTGAAACTTTGAAAACTATTGTTGAAGTAGCCAAGGCATCAACAATCTGATTTTGTTCTCTTGGAATCGCTGAAAGATTATACTCTAGAAATTTCTCAAGGAGGTCTAGTACTAAGTTCCTATAAGCCCTCAGTCTAGGCTATTTTTCTTGGTATATGCCTTTTATTTGATTGATAATTAGCTCAGAGTCTCCATGGACAACAATTCTTTTGGCACCCAATTCTCTCAAAACCTTCAACGCCAATATTAATGCTTCATATTCGACCATGTTATTTGTGCACTCAAAAACAAGTTTATAAGAACACAAATTTGAATCTCCTTTGGGGTGATTGATCCATACACCAGCCCCTACTCCCTCTCTATAGGAAGCTCCATCAAAACTCATATTCCATATATGATCTTCTGCGTTATCCTGCTGCTCTGAATACTCCTCAATCTGTTGATCAGGTCTCTCTTAGTCGGCCATATCAATTTCTGGTTCTTTCTCTTCAAAACACAGGTCATTGAAGAAAATGGAAGATCCCAACTCAGTTTCCACAGAGTAGATGGTGTGATTACTTGGTTATGACTTGTTTCTGACCATGTATTTGAGAAAAACCTCTATGTACAACCTTTTTTCTTGACCAAAGACAAGGATGGTGGCATATGACATGTCCATCTAGAGATTTCCCTTTAATTTTGCAGCCCAAGACCTTGATAATAGAATGCCAAAATCAGGAGGAATATCAACAACCACTACATCCATGACCATGTTTTTTGCTGGGATCTATGCCAAATATACCACCATATATTTAATAAGACCTAGGCACTTCACCTTCCTGGAATCGAAAGAGAACAGGTCTTTGTAAGGCCTTGTGATGTCCAGGCCTAGTTGGTCCATGACCACCTTGGGAATTATGTTATGAGATGCTCCCGAATCCAACATGGAATTGTGTAGAGTCATATCATGGATTTTCAAGCTGACATTGAAAGGGGGGACTTCTTCATTATCACTATTTTCTTCTACTCTTGGTCTAAATAAGATGGCAGGGTGATCGTCTTGTATGTTCAGGGTATCAGAAGTTTGTTCCATATTAAGCATCTTGATGATCTGATTTCTATATTCACTATTCTTTATTAATTCATTGAATGGTACATAAATTTTGATCTTGGCCATCTCACTTTCAAAATTAACGGAGGATGAGGTTTTCTCTATCTCTTTGGTGAATGTTTCTTCCCTTTCTTCTACTATTTTCTTCTGGGGCTCTTCTTTCTACTTTCCTTTGTCCACAATACCCTTTGTAGAAGAATCCCTTGCAGAAGAATCCTTTGCATCAGAATCCTTTTTGAGCTGGCTTGAAGAGGGTATGCTACTCTGAGCTTCTTTGGTGGTGTTTCCTTTTGAGGGATTTCCCTTTGGGAGGCTTTCATGCACTCTTTGATTTCAAAGATTGTATTGTCTTTGGAATTGCATAATTGCATCCTAAAATCCCACTTGGTAATATTCCCCTTCTACTAATAACCTTTCCTCTTCATCTTGCAAAAATATCTCACTTGCATCCATGAACTAGTCATGCTCTTCTTTAGTCAAAAACACCTTTGTTTCCTTATCATCACAGTAGTTCATATTTTCTTCAAAATATCCATCATAATTCTCATTTAAATAATTATTTTGAAAAGGAGGCCTTATTTGTTGATCCCCCTGATTTCCTTGGTTTCCCTAATGCGTCTTATTTCCCTGATTCCCTTGATTTCTCTGATCTGTTTGATTTTCCTGATTCCCCTAATTTCTTTTCTCTCTTTATCTGATTTGTGGGATTGCTGGTCTCCTCAGATTTCTAGGTGGACTATCAACCTGTTCCCTAGGGTTAGGCCTATTATCCAGGGCCATTCTTTCCATCATCCTCTCCATGGTTCTCATCATCGTTTCAAACCTTTCTTCTGATGTTTGTGAGGTTGAAGGTTGTTCCTTCTTTTGATTTTTGTTCATTTCCCTTCTAGAGTTAGCTTTTATATTTCCTGAAGCCATTAGATTCACTTCAAATTCTATGGCATCAGTCATTATATCATCTAATGCAACAGATATTCATTCTCTCAATAACAAAGAAAAATCACTTTCAAAAGAATCATCATATCTGAGCTGAGCAGCCTTAGGGGGGGTTTTACCTCAACAGGGATCAAATTATAGACCTTCACGAATCTGGCTGAAAAATCCAGCACTGTTTCATCAAATGATCTCTTCATGTTGTTATACTGGGTGAACAATTGAAGGGAATTTTTCTTGTCGCCCCATTTTGCAAGGAAACTAGTTTCAAATGCCTTAAAATCTATGATACTAGCTGTTGGAAGGGCTCTGAACCACTTCCTCGCTTATCCTAACAGACTTTGTGTAAATAGTCTCATTTTTACATATTCAAAGTCTACTTCTTCTAAGTCTATGAAATCATTAAACCAATCTAGGTGCTTCTGGGATGATATGCTACCTTCAACATCATATAGTTTGATCCTTAAGTTATATTCCCGAGGTAAATCACGTAATTGGGCAGGCAGTACTAGAGGAGAAAATATAATTGCCATGGATGTTGTGAGGGGTCAGAGTGGCTATTGGTTCTGAGTGTGAATCATTATAGGCGTGGCAGATGCAGCTAAAATCAAATCTTGGAATCTGTTTTCGTCAAAGATGGCCTTACTTAAACAAGATTCAGATTTAGTTTTGAACAAAGTTTGTTCAAATTTCACGTCCAATTCAAGGTATTCAATGCTAGTTACTCCATCCTTGGGTAGGGATAGACATCGGCTTAAACGCAACATTGGGTTTACTTGATTTTCTTTTCTTTTATGTATAATCTTTTTAGGATCAGACACATGGATTGAAACTTCTGGGTCTGGGTTGCTCCTGGTGTGAATTCTCTTGGGAGCCAGCATTTCCAGCTCACACTGTTTGGTGCAAATGGTATTTTGGTAATGGAGTCATCAGGGCAAAAATAATCTCATCCAATAAGGTATTTGATCCACTTTCACCCTCAGGGATCAAAACTAGAGCTTCAAGTCATTTTTCCCAGGGAAGATTTCACTTTCGTTCCCTGGAAACGATGCCAGAATGTTAGCACTCTGTAAATTTTGTCTGGATGATAGAAAAACGACAGAGGTAACTGTTTCAACCAATATTTAGATATGGGCACTAGCCTACTAACCTCAGAAAGGGATCTCTCGTGTCACTTGATATTTCTTTGGTAATCAATGACTAGATTTAGTTTGTTTTGGGGGTTTTTATAAAGTTGTTGGCAAGGAAGGGGAGGGACACTTATGGCTATGGAGTCGAAATTCTAAAAGTGAATGAAAACAATGATTGTATGGTAGAACTCTCTAGAGGATAAAGGCTAAATGAGGCAATGAATCTAAGCTGTAAATTGAGTTTAAGCAAAGTGTAGGAAGAAGGAGAAAACAAATAACTGCATCAGAGCATTACTGAAATGAATTCTAAATTAGTTAAGAAGAAACACACACAGTTTAAATTTATTAAGCCGAGAGCATCATAAGATGAATTCTAGGCCTTTAAATCTCAAATTTAAATAGAAGACAATGTAAATGGAATTAAAGAAAATGGGAAATACATACAATGAGAGAAGACAAAACTCATATCACCACCATTAGAATCTTTTCATAGAGACTTCAAAATGTTCTGCATATGTATTCAATTTAGCTCCAAAAAATTACAATTTGGTTCAGAAGCAACACAAAAATGTGCCCTTGCACCTCTTCCAACATTAATACATTCGGAATTTCTAGTACTTATACAATTCGATTACAATGGCTAGAACTGAAACGTTTCAGATTTTAAAATTGACTACAATAATTTCAACTGGCAGTCTCAACATGTGAACCGATTTACAATGATTAAACAAAAACATTCCATAAACTAACGGTTGATTCCTCCAACTGCTCACTTTTTTCCTCTCCATCTGTCTTTCTTTGATCTTCTGTCGAACTTGCCAATCGGGTGACACCTGGAGGCTATTTGTTGGTCCCTAGAAAACTGCATTTCATCTTGCCTAGCCACACAATCTCTTTCCACTGTGAGTCAAAAGGAATCTCGTAATCCATCATTTCTTTTATCAGGATCTCTAAGTCGATGGAAGTAGCAGAAGTCATAGTTGGCAGCTTGATCTTTACTATCTTAAACTGATTTAAGATATCAAAATATATGGTCAAATATTCCACCATAATTGGTCCTTTCAAGTTTTCCTCCATGCCTTCAAACTTGGAATGATCCATTCTGCACTATGTGAGGAGGGAATTGTATTTCTCTTAGTCATATAATTTCCCTTTTCCATCCCGAAATGATGGGAGGCCTTTGATAAAAAAAAATTCAAATAGATCCTTGAATTCATGTATGCTTTGCTCCATATGTACGGATTTGATTTGAACTTACTTGAGAAAGTTGTTCTTAGAATGATCCTCCTGGCCCAAATGATCAGTGTAGTCATGTCTTCGACCCCAATGGTCTGAAGTTCATCAGTGGGAACATAATTCAACAAATTTATAGCGTTCTGGGCCCACTCTGAGGGATTTTTCGCTAGTGTCTCATTCACAACGGTACATCTTCTTCGGGCAGTGATAGCCATGATATCCTTGTCATTTATGAAATTTAGGTACACCTTGAACTTAGTAGCTTCAGCAGAAATAGAGTCCCAGATTACATGTTTAGCTCCCTGCAAAAGTCCTTTACCTTTCAAGCTCATTTCCAACTTGCCCACTTTTTCCTGCAACTCTTGATTTTCCTTTTGGAATTGGGCCATCTTCTCATTCTTAATTTTCATTTCTTGCTGCAGATTTTCTATATCTCCCTTAAGACTCTTGATTTCTCCTTCCTTCAGGATAACTTGGGACATAGCTTGGACGATATATTCAGTGTTTGAATCAGCCCTTGTTGTGCCAGGTATAGCTGCAGGCCTGTTTGATACGTCTACCTGTCCTTGTGACCAATTCTCCTTTTCCTTTTCCAGCTGCAATACTTTGGCTTTGTAATCTAGTGCACTGAAATGTCTCTTTTTCTTGTTCTCGAGAAGTTAGTTATGTTGTTTGTGGATGATCTGTGGCAGACATCTTTAGTCTCTTATTCATGCTTTGAATCATCTTGTCTTTCTCATCTAAGGAAGATTTTATCCCTTGAGGGCCTTCAGATTCTAATCTTTTGAATTGATTCCTCCAGGCTCTGCTGGATGTTTTTTCTTGCCTCAATTGTCCTTCCAATTTGAGTGTGTGATTTGTCAGCCTTGCAACCCTCAAACTCAGACTCAGGTAGTCAGAATACAACATGTCACTAGTGTTTCTGTGAAATTTTACCTTATTTGGGGCACTAATATTTTCATGATGCGCCTTAATTTCAGATACTTTATCCTCGTCTTCCACTTCTATGTTGAGTGCCTTTATTTATACATCCTTGACTGAGAGCATGGAATACTTATGCTGAGAAACACTTTCTACCTCAGGAATCAAATCTCTTATGTCACTCATG
The DNA here is from genome assembly GCA_009831015.1 of Picea engelmannii. Lineage (NCBI taxonomy): Eukaryota > Viridiplantae > Streptophyta > Pinopsida > Pinales > Pinaceae > Picea > Picea engelmannii. Next base: position 264,728 of record ML795732.1, on the reverse strand, counting down.
GCCAAGATCCCTTTCACAGCATATTGATTTGCTAAATCTTCTTTGGATTGGTAGACTGCCCCAGGTGTCTTATCAAAGACTTGTTTCTTGCTGCTAAAAGCCATTGAACTTCTTTCCCTATGAGGCATGCTTTATGTACTAGCCTCTTCATTTTTGGTCCCACTCTTCAGCATGTCTATATTCACTTGCTTGGTAGGTTCTTATTCCTCCAGATTTACTATCTGTGGAGACTATGTGATTTTTATTTTCTTCAGAACATTTTGCTGGCCATTGGTGCCCAAGGCTTCTGAACTGCTCCTTTTTCTATAAACACTCATCTCGGGAGATTTAATAATCAACCTTGGAGAATTTTTATGTGTCTGGATCTGCTGCAAGGTTGGCTCTATTTGTTGTGTCTAATCAGGCAACAGAATGACTTCCATATCTGCACAGGTTTCCAGATTTGCCAGTTTATCAAATCCTTCAACATGCTTATGTTCATAAGGGCCTTGTTTGCTCATCAGTCTTGTTTTAGATATGACCTGGTGTGGATCATATTTTCTACTTTGTAACTGTGAAAATCCAAACTCCTTGAGCTTGGCCTAGATCTGAGGCAAACAAGATCTATTATTAACCATAAAGGGTCCTATTATGGAAGGAAAATTTAAGTTAGACGCTTTGTGAATTTTCAGAAAATATTATGTTTCTGAGGTGATTTTTTGCCTGATGAACTCCAGGGAAAAGAATCTAGGAGTCAATAAAACAGGCAGAAGGTAAGGTCCCTCTTGATAACCATATACCAAAATTACAATAGAGTGCATGAACAACACCCAATATCCTACCCTTCTCTTTGGATTGGGATGCAAATAACTTTTCATTTCTTCTAAAACCCTTGGCAGGCTAGTGCTGAAGATTAAGCTATAAACTTTGGACATGATCTTATTTATAAAAATGAGCATTGTGATCCTTTTTCATTCGGTCGAGATGAATGCAACTTCAAGGAACTTTGTCTTGTTTGTCTCTAATAACATTCTCAACAAGTGTGTATAATAACTGAAGTGCCTTAGTGATTGAAAATTGACTAGCTGCTTATGTACATTATCAGTTATGAGCTTTTCAAAATGGATACAGACTCGTGGACTGGACTTTGACTGAAAAAAGATCAACAGAAAACACAACATGACCTCTACTACAAAATTGTCATTATATAAACCTAAAATCTGACTGAGTATGGAATAGGCCCACTGGACCTCAATAACCATGACGCTTACATTCATAGGCAACAACAAACTCTCATAGTGTTGTTCGGGTTTAACAATGGTCTTCAAAAATCAGGTCTTGACCTCGGGGGGACATTATCTGTAGACTGTAATTAGTTTCTCTTCCTCGAGGGGCTCAGACGCTGCAGGGGAAGACTCTGGTGTACCAAGGGCAAGTCGAATTGATAGGCCATCTACTCTGCACAGGACTTATGAACCTAATTTATTCAAAATGACCTTTTCTTCCTGCGAGTATTGTTCTGCACACTAGCTTATGAATTATGGGTAAGGGAATGTGACTTCGACTACACAAGGGACTATGGAGGCTTAGGTCGCTTCGAAGAAAGGTATTCGTTTCCTGACATTGTCTAAAAAATTAGCTATGGATACGGAAATGGGTGAGACGGTTATTTTTATGTAAAATATATCGGAGTCCCTGTCAATTAGGACTTCCTCTTTCTAGGTGGGATGTTGTTCTGTTACGGATAAAATGACAAGATTCATGGCCATGATGAAAAATACCTATGAATGAGTGGAGAATGTGAGAGTCTACTTCACTGTTGAGCTTCAGTTTGAACGGAGCATTTGTGCCAATTTTCAAACATTCAAATGATTTGAAATATCATAAAATAATGACATGGGCCCTCCTTTTATATACATTTTCCGATATCGGGGGCAAGGAAAAACGGTTTTGGGTAGACCGTTTTTCACCCCTGCTGGTGCCACGTGTCTGCGAGATGAAACCATGGTATTTATATCAGCCCTCTCTTGAATGATTAACCTTTGTGCTATTTTTATCCAGGTGGATATCGGTGGCCACCCACCTTTTCTAGCTAGCTCAAAACAACTTTCTAGCATTTTTGATAATTTACTATTTTTAGCAGTTTTTCGAGTCCTAAACTTCCAGAGCCGTTTTGAGGCCCTAAACGACATTTTTTGGGGTATGTTGCAGTTGCAAAATTTCATCGTGAAATTTTGTACAATTGTTGTATTCCTCAGATAGATCTTTCCAATGGGCCATCATACGCCTAAAACATAGATCGTATGCAAAATTTACGACCTCGGGAAGTTGATGTACTGACTTACCCAAACGGGGCCCACATGACTTTTGGCGCTTCATCTCCTAGGGTTAGGTTTTTGGATGTTTACGGTTTTTGAAAATCTTGTTTATTGTAAAAATGACTTGAGAGCCTCATTTTAATCATCTTCTTGCGAATGAGCACAACCGTCACATCTCTTCTTAAAGATAAGCCGCCACCATTCCAACAAGCTTGTTTTCTGCTGCATTTTACAGTTTCGACTTATTTCCTTATTGAATAGAAAACCAGTTTTACTGTATCTTTGTTATTCTGTGTTAAGAATCTGTAGTCATTTCATTCTGCTCATAAAATATGGATCAGTGGTATCAGAGCGGTCTTCTCCTTTTCATCTTAATGCATGTCCCCAACGAGGTTGGACTATAAAGAGTTGGGTCTCGAGATTGTTTCTCTTGAGGACAAAAGCTCTTGCACACCCAAGTGACCTCTCATGGAAGGAGAAAAGAAATATGATGGGATAGGAGATCGTTTCAAACTGTTGATTGAGGAAGCCCTCACACAACATAGGAACAAGATGATGGATAATTTCACGCAAATCCTTCGACGACTACCAACAGGCGACGCATATTCTTCGAGCAGAGGCACCGCCCCGTTCAAGGTACAAAAAAAATCAGATATTCCTATATTTGAAGGTCAGATAGACGCAGATGTTGTAGACAAGTGGTTGAATCTACTAGAAGGGTATTTTTCAGTCCATAACTTTTTGAATAGAGAAAATATTACTTTTGGGCTCCTCAAAGTTGTTCCCCATGTCAAAGATTGGTGGGAAACTTTCTGTGAGCAAAAGGAAACAGAGGAACCCTCATTATTTACAGTCACGACCACTTGGGAATCCTTCAGGGATGCTATTAAGGAACAATACTACCCTGCCAGAAGTTATGACGACTTGTATACCAAATGGACCACAATGCGGAAAGAAAGAGACCAAGCAATGCCAGATTTCACAAATATCTTCCATACCTTGCACACCAAGCTGGGTATCAAAGATTTGGAGCGACACCTGGTGCTAAAGTATTGCGGTGCTTTGCATAGATGCATCCAGACCGAAATGGAATTTCTGGACATCTCATCCTTGGGCGTGACCTACCGAAATGCCGTCAAAATCGAGCAGAAGCTCAAACATAAGACACGACAATTTGGGTTAGGTAACCCCTCACAAAAAAGGCCAAGAAAGGGCGGCCCCAACCCATAGAAAAAAGGACAGAGAAAATATGGGCAGTATCAAGACAACTAGTCCAAGCCACAAACAAAGAAGGACACCAGAAAGACAAAGAAAGATACTAGGAAGTGGTGTGACTTCCATAAGAGCCCTTGGCATAACATGGTTGACTGTCGCTCAAAGAAGACGTTGGTGGCCGAAGTGAAAGCCTCTAAATCAAATGCGGGTTCTGACTCTGAGTTAGAACCAAAAAGGGGAAGACAGATCATTGACGTGGAACCCATTGCCACCGTTGATACCACCAAGCTCCAACATGGTGAACCAAACGAGCTAGAAGAAGGAGAGCACCTCTTCCATTCACAGATGTGGGTAAAAGGAACCCCGCTGCACGTCATCATAGATAATGGTAGCCAGAAGAACCTCATCTCAGTAGAGGTCATCAAGCGGTTGGCCCTGCTGATAATGCTGCATCCACAACCCTACACTATTGGATGGCTCCGCTAAGGAAGCGATCTCTGTGTCAGCCAACAATGTCAACTGTCGTATGACATCAAGCCCTTCAAAGACGAAGTATTGTGTGATGTTGATCCTCTCGAAGTTTGTGATGTTCTTTTGGGCCAACCTTATTTATGGAAACGTCATGTTGTATATGAGTCTAGGCCTTGTAGTGTTATTATTACTTTGAACAGGAAATTGTACAGGATACCCGAGGTTGTCCCACCTAGTGTTATTTCCTTGATCTCTGCTAAGCAATGCAGGAAAGTCATCTCTCAGATGGGGAAGTTTGTCTTCTTCGTGATTCGCTCTCAAAATGAGAGAAAAATCACAGCCACATCCAGGGTCTCTGCGGCCGACCTCTCCACACAACAAAAGCAAGTAGATAAGGTCGTGGAAGAATACTCAGATATCTTCTCCTCACCTACCGGGGTACCTCTGCACTGCCAGGTCAAGTACCCCATTGATCTAACCCCCAATGCACCACTGCCCAATGGGCCAGTCTATATGCCCCTCTCTGTTAGAGAATGAGGAGATCAAGCGACATATCCAAGAATTTCTCTACAAGGGGCACATCCGTCCCAACTCATCACCTTGCAGGAGCCCAATCGTGCTGGTACAGAAGAAACATGGAACCTGGTGAATTTGTATTGATTATCGGGCTCTGAATAAAATCACAGTTAGAAATCGGTACCTGATTCCCCGAATCGATGACCTCCTTGATCAACTCATGGGGGGAAAATACTTCAGTAAGATTGATCTGAAGTCTGGCTACCACCAAGTCCCAATAGAACAAACAAATGTATGGAAGACCGCCTTCAAGTCAAAGGAATGCCTTTTTTAATGGTTGGTCATGCCCTTTGGTCTGACAAATGCTTCGACCACTTTCATGAGGATGATGGAAGATATCCTGCGACCATTCACCAATAATTTTGTAGTGGTGTATCTAGATGACATTCTCATTTATAGCAAGACTTGGGCCGAACACTTGTAGCATATTCAACAGGTTCTTCACACCCTGCGACAGCACAAGCTATACACCAACTTGGAAAAATGCTCCTCCGGCATGGACATGGTCCATTACCTAGGCTACATCATTGATCAACATGGTGTACATGTGGATCTAGCTAAGATCCAAGTCATTCGTGACTGTCCAGCCCCAACCACACTCACTGAGCTTTGGAGCTTCTTGGGCTTTGTCAATTTCTATCGCAGGTTTGTGTTGGGATTCTCCCATATTGCATGGGACCTCAGGAAAATAACCAGGGGTGGTGGCAAGGTGAAATTTGCGTGGGGCCGACCCCAACAACAAGTGTTCGATTATTTGAAGCAGTGCTTGTGCTCAGCCCCAGTACTTTCACTACCAGACCTCTAACAACCCTTTGAGATTGAGACTGATGTTTCAGACTATGTATTGGGTGTCGTTCTCACGAAGCACGGCCACCCCGTGGCCTATCATAGTGAGACACTATCAGACGTTGTTCGTAAGTACCCTACTTATTACAAAGAAATGTACTCCATTGTGAAAGCCTACCGCCAGAGGAGACATTACATTCTTGGGAGGGAGACAGTCATCCACACTGATCATAAGCCATTGCAGTTCATGAAGACACAAGGAAAATTGCAGAATGACCGCCATCAAAAGTGGTCCACATACTTGCAGCAATTCCACCTCAACATCAAGTATAAAACAGGAAGCACTAATCGCATCACTGATTTCCTCTGCAGACCACAAGTCATGACACTCACCACAGTGCTAAACTCCTGCGACCATGAGACCTCTGGATGGACCCAACTCTATGAGATAGACCCAGACTTTTCCACCACCTACCAAATGTTGGGTGCAAAGGCAGTTGTCAATAATTTCCATTTTCAGGATGGGTTGTTGTGTCGTCTGGGCCATATATGTGTTCCATCAAGTGAGCAAGAGAAGTTGATCTAGGAATCCCACTACATCCGGGTGGTAGGACACTTCAATATTGAAAAGACAGTGGCGATGCTACAAAAACATTTCTACTGGCCGAAACTTCGACAGGAGGTCAAAAAGTATATCAGCTTGGAGTTCCTACGCTATTACCAAACCAACCACTAAGAAACATGGCTTGTACACCCCTCTTCCTACTCCTGACAAACCATGGGAATCCATCTCAATGGACTACATGTTGAGCCTCTCATCCACCAAGCGGGGAAATAACTGTGTTTTTGTGGCTGTTGATCATTTTTCTAAGATGGCGATTCTGGTTTCTTGCAAGAAGAGCATCACAGAAAAATCCACTACCAAGATCTTCTTTGAACGAGTCTGGGTACATTTTGGAATCCCACAAACCATTGTCTTAGATTGGGACAATCGATTTCTCAACACATTCTAGTTGAGCCTCTGGTCATTGTTGGACACCAAGCTCACCAAATCCACGACCTTCCACCCCCAAACAGATGGCCAAACCGAGGTCGTAAATCGAATGATCGTGCATATCCTACACATGTATAATTCCAAGCACCCTTGCACATGGGATGAGAGTCTTACCTATGTCCATCATAGCTACAATCGAGCCCTTCATAGCTCAACTGGTCACAACCCCTTTCAGGCGGGGTTGGGATTCCAACCATTGGGTCCCATAGATGTTGCACTTCCCCTTGCGGTCACCTCGACTGACTCCTCTTCTGCTCCAACTGAGGCTGACAAAGCCACCCAGTTCATTGAGAAGATCCAACACATCCTCCAACAGGTTCAGGATATCCTACATAAGTCCAATGAAAAGTACAAGTAGTGCCATGATCAACATCGGGTTCCACATAAGTTTTAGGTGGGCGACAAAGTTTGGTTGCACTTATAGAAAGAACGCCTTACAAGACCCCATTGGAAGCTTTGCCCACTCTGTTATGGGTTTTACACCATCACCAAGGTTATGGGAGATAATTCTTTTGTGCTCAAAATTCCTCCTTTCCTTGGCCTGCACCCAGTGTTAAAGGTGGACCTCCTTCGACATTATTTCCCACCATTATTGGACACCTCAGACGTAGCAGAACAACTAACACCAATAGATATCAACCCCGACTACATACAAAAATCATCCAGTGATAATTTTGTGGACACACAGATCAAGGGCACTCGACAACAAAGGATCCAACTTTATCGAGTCGTCAAAGCAGGGAAGCTCTTGCACCAAGGCAAGTGGCTCACCCGAGGCCAAATTTAGTAGAAATTTCCTCATTTGATGGGGGAACTCAACGCAATGGAGACCATTGCTTCCTAAGGATGGAGGATTGATCCAGGTGGATATCGGTGGCCACCCACCTTTTCCAGTTGGCTCAAAACAAATTTCTAGCATTTTTGATAATTTACTATTTTCAACAGTTTTTCGGGTCTTGAACTTCCGGAGCCGTTTTGAGGCCCTAAACGACGTTTTTTGGGGTATGTTGTGGTTGCAAAATTTCATCGTGAAATTTTGTGCAACTGTTGTATTCCTCGGATAGATCTTTCCAATGGGCTATCATACGCCTAAAATGGAGATCATATGCAAAAGTTGCGACCACAGGAAGTTGATGTATTGACTTACCCAAACGAGGCCCACATGACTTTTGGCGCTTCATCTCGTAGGGTTAGGTTTTTGGATGTTTAGGGTTTTTGAAACTCCTGTTTATTGTAAAAAGGCCTTGAGAGCCTCATTGTAATCATCTTTTTACGAATGAGTGCAGCCGTCACATCTCTTCTTAGAGATAAGCTACCACCATTCCAACAAGCTTGTTTTCCGCTGCATTTTACAGTTTCAACTTATTTCCTTATTGAATAGAAAACCAGTTTTATTGTATCTCTGTTATTCTGTGTTAAGAATATGGTAATAATCTGTATTCATTTCGTTCTGCTCAAAAAATTCGGATCATATTTCCTCAACCGATACATCTTCTGACTGTCGATCTAATATGTTTGAGATCTATGGCCCACTGAGCCTCATCAAATTCTACACCTTCTCTATATTTATCCCTTATCCAAAATATCATGTCTCTACACTGATCTAGCCCCTCACTAAATCCCCAGACTTCGATTCCATCTAAAAAAATTTATGGTGATAACACCAGGAATAGAATTCCATATCTATGTGAATTTATGAGTTTTCTGGGCTCTCAAGGAAGTGCAAGGAGTGCACACCAGAGTTAGTGAGAAATTTGAGAAGCTAGTGCAAGGAGTGCGCAAGAACTCAACTGAGAGTTCTAGGAGGAGAATTCTAGGTGGGCACACCAGAACCAGTCATAAGATCAGAAGCGATAGTGCAAGAAATGAAAAGAGCGAGCATAAGGAGTGCACCTACACTCAGAGCAGTGTAAAATCTCAATGGAAGACTAGTGTAAGGAGTGCACAGAGTGAGCACAAGGAGTGTGTCTATACTCATATCAGTTTAAAATCTCAAGGAAAAGTAAGTGTAAATAGTGTGTAGCTAAGTCTATAAAGTCCAAGACTCAGGAGAGTGATTGAGGAGTGAACGAAGCCAACACTTTGTCAAGGTGTTGGTAAAACTCAGGAGGAAGAGCACAAAGTGTCAGGAGAGAGTTGAATGAACACTTTGATTATGTTCGTAAGCTCAGGTGGAAGAGCGGGATTTCCAGAAGGGCACAATAATTTATTTGGGAGTAAAAAAGGGTCAATCCCCTTTGAAGTTCAAACAGTTATAACCTCAATAGATAAGCACAAGTGTGCACCACAGAACTTATCAAAATTTCCAATCTCAGGAGGAAGTGCAAGGGGTGCGCCCACACTTTGGTTGAGGTGTTGAACAAGCTCAGGAGGTGTATAATTTCATAGAATGGAAGCAGAGGAAAGGAGTTGACCCTACAGAGGAGAGATCAATGGTAAAGCCTTTGAAATCTCGAGTGAATTCCTTTTTTGAAGGGAAGTGGAGCTGTAGAGGAGAAGCACACAACAAAGTAGATCATATTTCAATCATTGGATCTGAATGCAAGAGAATGAGAACTGTCGATTGGGATTCTCAGGTCATAACTCTTGGCCAAATCAGAGTGGATCTCAATCGTAGATCACATCATGCAGCGTGAGTCATAGACCTCATGAATTGGTGATTCAACACTTTGGGATAAACTGGTTCTTGTGTTGCGAGGAGGAGAAATCCCTGAAGCCCAAAGTCCTGAAATAAATCCCAGCCATAGATTGGGAGTGAATCAGGGCCATTGATTTCTAATCCCTTCGACACTTCAACTATCCAGGGGATTTTGGAGGTAGTCATTGAAAAGTGGTTGAAGCCCCAAAGCTCCGAAGCACTAGAGTAAATCCTAGTCGTTGAATAACCAGAGAGTTTCTGTCGTAGATCTTCTCCCTTCGCCAATTTGGCGTTCGAACATAAGAGAGGATCCAACAAGGATTCGAGAGATAATTCATCTTCTATGTAATTTGATCCTAGATCGGGAGGTCGCGCTAGCCCCCATAGGAGAGGGGGTTTGCATCATAAACAAATAAGTTTGTTTTTATGTTTATGATGTTATTTACATTGTGTATGTATTTTATCAAATTTTGTGTGTTTTCTATTTTGCTGGAGTAGTTGCATTCATAGGTTCATATTATGTTGTTAGATGAATCTTAAATTATGGGTCTAATACCCCTTGGTTTATATGATATGTATGGGGAATTGTAAATTTTGTGTTAGTGGGTGGGTATGTTATAAAGAGAGTAGTAGAGGGAAAGGAAGAGAGAAAGAGTGGTGTGAGAGAGAGGTGGAGAGAGAGAAGGGTAGATAATGAGAGTGTTGTAGGGAGAGATAGAGAGAGAGGGAGAGAATGATGGAGATGGGGAGAGAGAGGGATGAGTGGGTGAAAGAGNGAGATGAGAAAGGGATAAATGGAGGCAAGATGAGAGAGAGAGAGGGGGGAGATTGTTGAAATAATGTAACTACAAAGTGTATTCTAATTATTATTGATATATTATTCATTGGATCAATCCCCATTGTGGATTGATCATGTCAACTATTGTAAAGGACCAAATCCCCTTTTGTGGATTGGTCAAAATATAATTGTAATAGACATAAGAAGAAGTCGGCCCCAGAATATATTAAAGAGGCCCCAAAATATATAAAGGTGGTTATAACCACCCAGAAGGAGAAGTCAGCCCTGCTAGTGAAAAGACACCTCCACATGTACCAGTGTTGTATAAATAAAGAGGCTAGCGCCTCAGTTAGACACACACTCACTTGTTCATTGAGAGACAAGTTTTGGAGCTGCAGTTGGAGAAGAGAGAGAGAAAGAGGTGCATCCTTGGGATAGGAATTTCTGTATTTGTTTGAGTTATCTCTTGGCATTGTATTGGCTATCTATAATAAGGAAATTTTGTTGGGTTTTCTCCCCCATGAGGGTTTCCCAGGATAAATGATGTGTCTCTTGTGATTGTGCATTTATCATTGATCCTATCTTATGCTATTTTTATTTACTGAAATGCAAAGAACTGTAATAATGGCTTAAACATTAACATGGTATCAGAGTTAAGCTAAAGAGAGCATCTTTCACAAGAGAAAGTGAAAAACGTCACTGTTGTCGTACATGCAAAGTAGGGATTTTTGTTGGTGAGGTGTTTCAGCCCTAAAACCATCTAGAAAAGTGCACCCTCCCTCAAGGATCACTTTGGCATCCTCAACACAAATTTTCAATGGCTAGATCTCTCAGAAAGTGAAACCCTAGTTTCACAAAGTACCAGAAGTACTAGAAAACCAGAGTACCAGAAGTCCCAGAAAACCATAAGCACCAATCCAGAAAACCGCAGATCAAGTTTGAGGGGGTAAAAGTTGGATTTTCAGGAATATGACTGCACTAGCTTACTCACCTCAGCTCAGCGCATCTATCCCCTGGATCAGAATTTCAAAATTCAAAGTTTGAAAAATTAGGGTTTCCTCATAAAACCCTAAGTTGTAGTTGCAGTTGCAGTCTCAGAACCAGTTGCAGTTGCAGTATCAGTTCCAGTTGTAGCCATAGTACCAGTTTCAACTGTTAGAACCCTATAATTTATAGGATCAAATGGTGACTGAAATGTTATATCTTTAGGGTTTTTTGTTTGTCAAATGATTTTTCATTCTACAAAGAAAAAGGAAAAAGAAAAAGAAAAAAGAAAAAGAAAAAGAAAAAGAAAGAAAAGAATAAAAGAGGGCATAAAAGAATTTCAATTAAAGCCCCATGCAATAACAGTGACTTGGTCCATACCTTTCAAGCATGGCCAAGCTTTTTTAAATTGATGTTGATAGGAATAGTGAATAAGCTTGGCTAAACTATTTAATCTTAGCCAAGTGATCTAGGTTAGTTAGTTAATAAATCTGACCAGACTGTCTAATCTTGGTCACGTAGCCCCAGGATAGAGTAAGTTCTTAGCCCAACAGTTTAATCTGGCCTAATTGTCATAGGAAGTTAGGTTAGAACATAGGGTAGTTTGCTTGATTTAAATAAAACCATCTCGGTGATCAATGTTGGACCATGTTTTGGATGCTTAAAAAGTTGGTTTTCTAACCTCTTAGTGATGTAAACATGTAAAAGCTTGGGAAAAACCCATGATATGCTCTTATCCTAAGTTTTTTTTTCAGGGCGCAAATGCTTTCGCGCCCACATTTATGCATCGCTCATGTATCAACGGCTCAGATGATCGTGCCTAGATCTACGGTGGACAAATCTTTCCAGACCCCGCCCCCCCCCCCGACCATTCTACCTTTAACGAAGGGGGGGTCCGGAATCTGGACGACCCAAGTTTCAATGCTTAGATCTAT
>ML795732.1:230028-240107 GCA_009831015.1 Picea engelmannii | reverse complement strand
TGCACAGATTTGCGGTGGAAAGGAGAGCGCACAGATCGACGACTCAAGGTATTTTTCGGACCCCCCCCCCCGACTGATCTTCTTTTAACGGTGGGGGGGGTATGGAATGGAATCTTACTCTAGCGGGCCCCCTATATATACGTGGCATGAATCTACTGGTCCCGAGTCCCACCGCCTCCTACTATCTGACATACCTCGTCACCTCGTGATGTCATCATCCACTTTTCCATAAGAGTCACGTCCCGTAACTTCGTCAGTCCTTCTCCCTCATTCACTCGTGGCAAGTCCCCTCACCATGATTTTTTCCCCCAATCGATAACCGCCACATCACCCATCTATATCCCTCAGTCATTGTCACCTTCCATCTCACGTTCTAAATGACCCGTTGGCCATTTATTACTGGATAACTTATCCGTTAACCAGCTGACCTGTATCCCGCACCCAACGGATACCCGTTTACTCAAAACTACCCTCACCACTTCATTCTTTCACCATATGCCCACTCATCATACCAGAGAATTTACCCCGTTTTCCTCTCCGTTACAGTCAGTCGCCCCCATCTACAGTCATCCCCACTAATGTTGTTTTATTTGCAGGTATTGTTATAGTAATGGCGCCAAAGTCAAAACGAGCAGAAGGAGAGGAGAATCTGTTTTTCCCGCCTCTTGTCGACCTTGACAGGACTCCACTGGCCGACAAATATTACTTAAGCATAGACACTAAGTGCAATTTTGACTTCGCAGACCTTCAGTCATGGCTTAAAGAATTCTTCCTGGACCAAAGTGACGAAATTGTACTCTGGGAGTCCAACCTACCCTTGTATCTCTTCCCCCAGATTCACCATTTCCCAGAGTTCACCCTCAAGTGCCAAGCTCACTATATCTCCGAGAAAAGAGCCATCGTATCCTCATCCGGGGAAATTCTTTTCCTCATCACGCCAGAAACCATCGACCAAATGATGCAAATATCCCGAGCCGACTCTGCCTCACCTTTCAACCTTGAAATCCTTACAGAGTTATACCAGAAGATGACGTTTCCTCAAAGAGATCATATTTTTGAGATTTTTCTTCCACAATCCACTCATCTCCCCACTACAAACCCCCCATATCCTTCCTCCATGTTCTCAACAAAAGGAAACCAGGTTATCACGTCGCTATGTGCCTTGTTGGGTTATTATTCAGATCAATGGGTAGATGAACCCATTTTGGGATTTCTGTCTATTTTCTCCACTGACGAGAAACCCACTACACAGTTCGACTTCAGCATGTTCCTGGCAAACAACATTCACGAGCAATTCATCAATTTCTCCACATAAGGCATGTTTCAGTATTCTTCAATACTAGCATACCTGTTCGTTTTCTTCCAAGCGGACAAATTTGATTTTTCTATGCAGAAGATGAACGGAGATGGAAAACCCCAGGCATTAACCGCATGGACTTCCTTGCTCAAACATAACTCCATGGAATTCAATTTCAAGCAGTCCATCGATCAGTTCTACCACCTAGTGGTGAGTAATCTCAGCGGCAAGCCCGAACCCAGGATTAATGACGAATTTCAGAGGATCCTACATCTCTCAGATCATACAAAGACTGGTGATTGGTACCTGTACCAAAATCACACTAAGATTAGAGTCTATGGGTGCGATTTGGCAACATATAAACTGCTCAAATACCTACATGTCAGAATTTTTTCCTTGGAATACATAAGGCAGATGATAAACTCGGATGATATTCATTTTGTGTCTTTAAAGAAGAAGCAACAACTCAAAATCAAAGGGCAGATTGGGTCTTTCATCTGCAACAGTCGAGGCGTCGGGGAGGAAGCAGACAGGCTGCTAAAGGAAATGAAATTCTTTGTGATTTTCACATGGCACTATGATCCATTCGGGATTATTTTAGAGATGAGGATAAAAAACAAGAATATCCCGTATGTCCATGTATCTAGGCTTGAGGTAGAAAAATTTGTCAACCAGACGGAATGGGAGCCAAATACTTTGGTTGAGATAGAACAACAGGACCTCTCGGTCACGGTATCACAGACAACCACCCCACAGGCTCCAAAGGAGAAAAGGCCTAGGCAGGATCTGTCACCTCCTGTCACTAAAGTATCATTAGAAGAATTCCAACTTCATACCAAGAGGCCAAAAACTAGTCCGGCTCCTGACCCGTCTGGAGAAAAGGAAATTCCATCCACTACTGTGACAGAGGTTGATCAGTCACTCCTCAGTACAAGCAGCAAGCAGATCATAACTACAGCATTACCAAAGAAGCCTATAGATACTCCACCAATCAACCAGCCAGGCAAGATAGAACCAAAGCTGGGTATCTTTGAGAAGTACAATCTGATCAAGAAAAAGAATCAGACTCTAACTAGCAACACATACGCCCAATTATGGAAGCAGACGTCAATTGCACAACACAGGATGCTATCGGCATTCGACACAGAGAAGGGAAGAATGCACATGGAATTTCTCCAAGAACATGTGCCAGACCCAAAGGTAATCACTAGTTACAAAAGGGAAACTTTTGAATTCTAGACTAAGGATGTGCACCCAGCCGATCAAATGGATCTACATAGGAAAACTGGAGAAATGGTTTTCTCCACGTTGGCACATGCTTCCACTACTGCCTCTAGGTTACAAGTGTCTCTGAACAACGTCCAAACATAGTTGAAGCTGGAGAAAATATCCTCTGCCAATGATAACAGGATCAAGACGCTGGAGGAACTGGTCCTCAAGATCAAGTATGATCCCTTGAATGTGAAAGAAGTCGAGGAGATGATCAAGAAGAAAAATGATGAAATATCATATTTGAGGAAACAATTTAAGCTGCCACCAATAGTAGACTCACAGGCAAAGGAAATAACAGAGACAAAAGGAGAAAAAGATGAGATGCTTAAGTTAATCATGGAGCAGAATGCACAACTGAAGGAAATGGAAGCTGAGATGGAGAATCTAGTGAAAGAGAAAGAACAGTTGAAACCCATGGAAGTCATTCCATTGAGTGCATTTCCACTCTCAGGAGTGAGCACAACATCACTAGCAGAAGTCCCATCGGTGAATCCACTGACGTCTCTGGAAAAGATGGTTGAATTGGCCAAATCTATGGAAGAGATGAACCTACAGGAGACAGAGATTAGCAGGCTCAAAAAGGAGATTGAGAATCTTCAGGAACTCAAATATTCTTATCAAACCAGCTTCTCCAAGGAAAAACAGGTGTCAGACCAGCTCAAACAAGAGTTATAACAGCTTCGGAAGCAAACAGTGGCAGGCAAAACATTGGCCGAAGTCAAAGAAAGTGTCTGGACAGATATCACCAAGTCTATGAATGAAATATGGCCAATGATACAGATTATGTTTGAGCAAAATGAATTAGTGCAGAGAAGTAAACAAGCCATCGAGAAGATCAGATCAGAACTGGGAGAGATGCCCACATAGGCTAATGAAATCATCAAATTCTTGAATTCTAAAACAAGAGAGGAGCTGGAAGAGATGAGAATTGAGGATAGAACAAAGACCATCCTTGAGGTCAAAAGAGTCTTGACCAAGAGAGGACTGATGCTATAGCTAGAAGAAAAGGTTCAGGCCATGGACCTAGGGGTACAAAGGTTTTTCAGCAAGATTGAGGCTCTACAGAAGAAAGTTCTTCCTGGTCTGAAGGTGATAAAGGACAAATTGATGACGCTCCCAGATGACAAAAAGAGATTAGCCGATGTGGCTAAGGATAGTTTGAGTTTTTTAGGGATTCAAGGTAGCATCACCGGCAAGGCATTCCTAGATGCACTTTAGTTGGACATCAACATACAGCATGAGATCCAGTACATCTTCATCACCAAGCCTACTTTTGCCAAGTACACAGAAATGGATGAAGTCTACCAAAGGTTACTCAAAGTCAGTGTTCCCAGTCATCTTCGATGGGAAGAATTTTGCGATCTGATCGAGTAATCGATGAGCTATCCCAGCCCAGTTAGCTATCCAGTCAGATGAGGTCGTGCAAAGGCCTCACCAATGGTTCACCCAGAAAATAACATGCAGTTTCGACACATCATCAAACAGTTTCCTAGGTTTTTCTAATTTGTTAAGTTAGTTAAGATAAAAATAGATTTACCACGTCCTGATCTTTAATGATAGGATCGTTTGTAATTTTGGGTTATAAATACTTCACTTTTCGAAGTATTGAGGGTTGATTTTTACGCCCTGCGAGCTATCAGACTGTAATATTTTTCAAGAGATCTTCCATTAATACAAAGTGGCATTTTTACAGGATTCTTGCGTGTGTTCACTGGTGATGTTTTCCTTTCTAAGTTAAATGTTATTCTCGCTTAGTTATCACATTGTTTGTTAAATCTAATCTTTGAAAGTAACACATGTTGCAGGATTTATCTTTGTATACCCTGTTTCTGACTTTAAAAGATTTCAGTGTTTCATCTTCTGATTTTACGATAAAGAAATTCTTAATTGCTTCTTTGTTGTAATTGATATTCTTACCTTTTCTATTATTCCTCATTTATGCTGCTAAAAGAATCCAGTGATTACATTATCTCTCCCTGTGAAAAGTTGCTTTGTTTTCTGGTTTAGATTTTATTTTCATGATACAGACCCCATAGCCCAATGGATGTGTAAACTCTCTCAGCCAACCCAACGAAAACTACAACAAACAAAACAAACATATTTTATTTACCTAGACTAATATTTTAAATTTGAAACATATATAAATCTTACAGAGAGATCCCTCTCTGAAGCTGGTAGGGCTAGATCCCATCTTCGAAGTGGTTGGATAAAGTTACCTCCCATAGATTTCTTCTTTTCTGAAAACCTCTAGGAAATTTACAGAGCGTTAACAACAACCACCCTTGAAGTTCTTAAGAGTTGGTAATGATTATTGTTGCTGCCAGATGGAGCCACTACCTGCAAATGCTATCAGATGTATGTACTCACATATGTTTAAATGGTTAAAATTTAAAGAGTATTTTCATGAGAAGGGATCTCTTGTCATAGATGCAGAAGGATATCAAGATCCAACACATTCAAAGGAATGATGCAACCCAGGTGTGATTATTATGATAGGCATCTTTTTGTTATGACATTATTTTGATCAGTGTTGCATGACCATCATTCTAACCTTTGATCAAAATATGAGTCAAGGTATTAGATGGATTAAAATTTGAGATCATAGAGATTATCCTCTAACCCAACCTTCTGTCAAGATAACATATTGTCTCAGTACAAAAGACAGGTTGAAGAAATCACTCGTCATCTTGAGTGAAGGAGACGTGGAAGAAAATAAAGCACTCATTCTTGAGGACAAGGCTCCAAGTCCCAGGAGAAACCTCGTGTGTTAGTTCTAGGTTTCCATGGAGGAATTTTTTATCACAACACTATGAGAGTGTTGACCTCATTTCGTATTGTATTCCTTACCTTTAATCTTTTCTTCAGACAAGTTACAAGTGATAGATCCAAAGGAGCTACTGTGATGATTGTTCGTGCTATTGCTTCATATTATCAAAAGGATATTACTCTTGCTTGTTGTTTTGTTGACCTTGTTCCAAGTCACAGGTAATAACCCTGAGGAAGCTATAGTGAAGGTTGCAGAAGGCAACGTACTAAAGGAGAAACCATAAATGAAGCAATCATCATTGGAAAATAAGAAAATGGTGTGTATAAGCTAAAGGGTCACTCAGAAGTTGTCATGGCCCACACCATTGAGAATCCATGTTAACTTTGGCATAGAATATTATCTCACATCAACTATAAGGCGCTACCATACATAGGCAAAGTTGTCACAGGTCTACCAGAACTCAAGGTTGACCATGAAGGTGTGTGCAATGGATGTGTACAAGGGAAGAACATCAAGAACCCTTTTCCAAAGAGAGACAACAAAGCAGAAGGAGTCCTAGAACTCATTCATTCATATGTGTGTGGCCCAATGCCATCATCCTCCATTAGTGGGTATGTATACTATGTATCATTTATTGATGATTATTCTCGTAAGACCTGAATGTATTTTTTGAAATCCAAAGATGAAGTGTTCAGCGAATTCAAGGAATTCAAGGGCTTGATAGAGAATCTTTCTGAAAGAAAGATCAAGATACTCAGGTCAGATAATGGAGGAGAATACACCTCAAAAGAGTTTGTGATCTTCTGCAAATATGTTGGGATCAAGAGGGAACTCACTACTCCCTATAATCCTCAACAAAATAGTGTAGTTGAAAGGAAGAACATAACGATAATGGAAGCCATGAAGACCATGATCCATGATCAAGATCTTCCAATGTGATTATGGGCAGAAGCAACAATGACAGTGATATATGTGCAAAATCAATTGTCCCATAGTGCACTTGGGTTCAAGACCTTGGAAGAGATGTTCACCGGAAAGAAACCAGAGGTAAGCCATCTTAAAATATTTGGCTGCTCAGTATTTATACATATTCCAAAAGAGAAGAGAAACAAGTTGGAACCCTCAGGAAAGAAGGGAATATTTGTGGGATACTATGAGGTCTCCAAGGCCTTCAGGATTTATATACCAGGTCACCATCACATTGAGATCAACAGGGATGTGACCTTCGATGAAGATACAGTGCTCAAGAAATCGAGAAGATGCTAGCTTGAAGAAGTATACGAAGAGGAACCCTAATCCCCAGAATGGAAGAATCAGTGAGGGAGGTTCCCAGAGCTGCAGAACTAGGGAGGGAATTTGTAACTTCCCCCAATGAGGAAATTCTAGAAGATCATGACATAGTATAATTTCAAGAACCTCCTCAAATGACAATCTCCCATAAAAGAAAGCATACTTGGGCAAGAGAGCTTATTCAAGATAGAGAGAAGTATGGTGTTCCCGAAGGAACCACGAGACAAGTGAAGAGACCTAAGCCATTCTCCAGTTATATGGCTTTGATGTGTGATATCCTAGAGGAAGAGCCTACTTTCTTTGAAGAAGCCATTCAAATAAAATAATGGGCAGATGCCATGACAAAAGAATACCAATCCATAATAAAGAACAATGTATGGGAAATAGTTCCTAGACTGAAGAGCAAGGATGTGGTATCTTCCAAATGGCTCTTCAAAATAAAACATGTTGTTGATGGAAGTATTGAGAAGTATAAAGAAAGATATGTCGCTCATGGATTTTCTCAAAAGGAAGGCATTGGCTATGAAGAGACATTCTCTCCTGTAGCCATATACACTTTAATCAGAACCATCATAGCCCTTGTAGCTAAGATGAAGTGGAAGTTACACCAAATGGACGTAAAGACAACTTTCCTAAATGGTGTCATCAAAGAAGAAGTGTATATAGAGAAACCTCAAGGATTTGAAGTTGAAGACATGAAGTCTCATGTCTACAAGATGAAGAAGGCTCTGTACGGATTGAAGCAAGCTCCTAGAGCTTGGTATGGCTGGATAGATAGTTTCCTAGCGAGCTTGGGATTTACCAAGAGTAAAGAAGATTCTAACCTTTACTTCAAGGTTATGAACGATGAGCCAGTGATATTATTGTTGTATGTGGATGACTTATTCTTAACTGGAGAAGAAAATCTCATCACTGAATGTAAGAAGAGGCTCACCTCAGAATTTGAGATGAAAGACCTTGGCCTAATGCATTATTTCTTATGTCTTGAGGTATGGCAGAGTCCAGAGAGGATATTCCTTAACCAAGGGAAGTATGTAGTCGAAATCTTGAAGAGATTCGACATGTTAGAGTGCAAGTCCATGAACACACCCATGGAAACGAAGTTGAAGTTGTTGGTCTACACTTTGTTAGAATTGATTGATGCCACACTGTATAGACAAATCATTGGATCATTGATGTACCTGAAAAACACCAGACCAGATATTTGTTTTACCATGAACACCTTGAGTCAGTTTCTGGTAGAACCCAAACATGTTCACCTAGTGGCTACAAAACATGTGATGAGGTACCTTAAGGGTACATTAGATTGTGGTCTCAGTTATAATGGAGATCATGATTTCACATTGAGTGGGTACACTGATTCAGATTGGTCTAGAAGTGTTTCTGATAGGAAGAGAACTTTAGGATGATGTTTTAGTTTGGGATCAACCATGATCTCATGGAAGAGTAGGAAGCAATCCATCATTGCTCTCAGCATAGTGTAAGCAGAATACATTGTTGTGTGTTCTACTAGCTGGGAAGCTATATGGCTTCGTAGGTTGTTGACCAGTCTATTTGACCTAGAGATGGAAGCAACCACGATCCTATGTGACAACTAGAGATGCATAAATATGAAAAAGAATCTTGTATTCCATGACAGATCGAAGCACATAGAGATCTGATATCATTACATCCGTGACATGGTGCAGAGAGGAGCCATAAAGCTCTAGTACGTTAGCACGGATGAACAGGTTGTCGATGTGTTTACCAAGCCTCTATCTCGTGTAAAGTTTGAGCACTTTCAAGATAAGCTTGGTATAGTCAAAAAGGACCTTTCTCGAAAGGGGGAGTAGTGTTGAGATGAGATGTGACTAGTACTATGCTTCCAGCTTGATAGCTGTGACGTAAAGCCAGTCTAGTATCTTGCTTCCATGTTTATTGTTGTGACATAAAGCAAGACGATGAGAAGAGATGTGACTAGTACTATACTTCCATATTGATAGTTGTGATGTAAATCCAGTCTAGTATCTTGCTTCCAGCTTTATTGTTGTGACGTAAAGCAAGACGATGAGATGAGATGTGACTAGTATTGTGCTTCCATCTTGATAGTTGTGACGTAAAGCCAATCTAGTATCTTGCTTCCAACGTAATTGTTGTGATGTAAAGAAAGATGAGTATATTGCTTCCATCTTAATTGTTGTGACGTAAAGCAAGATGAGTATCTTGCTTCTAGCTTGATTGCTGTGACATAAAGCAATAAGAGTATCTTGCTTCCATCTTGATTGTTGTGACGTAAAGCAAGACGAGTATCTTTCTTCCATCTTGATTGATGTGACGTAAAACAAGACGAGTACTGTGCTTCCAGATTGATAGCCTCATGTTGTGATGATGATGTATTAGTTTTATACTAATCCATATTGATGCAGATGATGATTGCATTCCTTTGAGAATGACGATGATGCCGATGAGAAAACTTCTGATGATTTATAGATACGCCAGTCATTTTTCCAAGATGATATTGATGATGTTGTCCTCCTGATGTTGTTGATGATGCAGTCCTCTCTCTCGCCTGATGTTGTTATAGAATACCCTTCTTGTTAAGGGGGAGTGTTGAAATAATGTAACTGCAAAGTATATTCTAATTATTATTGATATATTACTCATTGGATCAATCCCCATTGTGGATTGATCATGTTGGCTATTGTAAAGGACCAAATCCCCTTTTGCAGATTGGTCAAAATATAATTGTAATAGACAGAAGAAGAATTCAGCCCCAGAATATATTAAAGAGGCCTCAGAGTATACTAAAGGTGGTTATGACCACCCAGAAGGATAATTCGGCCCTGCCAGTGAAAAGACACCTCCACACGTGTCGGTGTTGTATAAATAAGGAGGCTAGTGCCTTAGTTAGACACACACTCATTTTTTCATTGAGAGACAAGTTTCGGAGCTGCAGTTGGAGAAGAGAGAGAGAGAGAGAGAGAGGTGCATCCTTGGGAGAGGAGTTTATATATTTGTTTGAGTTATCTCTTGGCATTGTATTGGCTATCTATAATAAGGAAGTTTTCTTGGGTTTTCTCCCCCATGAGGGTTTCCCAGGATAAATGATGTGTCTCTTGTGATTGTGTATTTCTCAATGATCATATATTATGCTATTGTTATTTATTGAAATGCAAATAACTCTAATAATATCTTAAACATTAACAAAGATATGGGGAGAGATCAAGTGAGTGAGAAAGAGAGAGGGATGGAGGAAGGTGGGGAAGAGGGAGGGAGTGATAGAGTGGTAGAGTCAAAGAGAGAGATGGAAAGAGAGTAGTATGGAGGGAGGTTGAGAGAGAAGGAGAGAGCGAGAGAGAGTGATTTGGAGAGAGAAACACGTAGAGAGAAAGGTGGAAGAGAGAGGTAGAGAGGGGAAGACAAGGGGGAGAGAGAGGGAGAGGGGAATATAGAAAGTGAGTAAACAAGAGAGAG
>ML795732.1:200907-226117 GCA_009831015.1 Picea engelmannii | reverse complement strand
AATGATGGGGGAGAGAGAGGGGGAGTATGATGGGGGGAGAGAGAGAAGGTAAGAGGGAAACAAAGAGAGAAGGGCAGAGTGGGTGGAGAGAGAGGGATAGGGAAAGAGGATGAGAAATCAAGTGAGAGATAGAGGGAGAGAGATATGTTGTCTTAGTAATAATCTTTATGAATTATTAATAACACGCGTGTGCTCTATAAATGTGTGTGCACATGCTCTTTTTGTTTCAATTTTTTTCCGATGGAAGCGACAAATCTAGCGTACATATTTGCTAAGTTGGTTTCCTCAGATTTAGGATGAAAAGCTGAAAAAAGCGAACTATTGTTCAAGGAGAAAAAAACAATTTATCTTTATATACAACTATCTCATCTACAATCTGGTTCAAAATAGAGGGAAGCACGCCTACCTTATCCGTTGAAGGTGGTTGAAGTTGATAGAGAATTATATCAAATCTTACAAACATTCAAAGCATTTTCCTCATTGGAAGTGTTGTGTCTGCCTGGTTAGGCCTCTATATTTGTGTTTGAGTCTTCAATATGTGTGCCCATGACATGAATTTGAGTCCTACTTATCCTGTAATAGAGGAGGAGGCTGGATTTTACTGGACGGGAAATGGATTTGGAACTCTGATCTAAAATATGGAATCAGTGAGAACATAGGTGTATATAACCTGGCCGTACATAATTGAGTTTTATGGGATTTAAAGTTTAAAAACATATGAGTGCTTCACTGAAGCTGGGTAGCGATATTGATGTTTAGAATATCTTGAACATTCAGCTCTTAAATATTCAAGATGGTGGGTGAAACGATCAAATGGCCAATAACATGATCCATAGATGTGTCTTCACGGTGACTTGCATATATTGAATTGTAGTTAAACGATTTTCCAGTTAGTTTCAACCATTAATATTGACTTATTTGGCTGCAGAAACGTTTTTCTTCTCGATTTTGAGAGAATTTGTTCGTTTAGGCATCTCTTCTTGGAGCTTTCCCAGACGTTCTCCATATTCTAGGTAAATAAATTCTTCATTTATTTTCTTTGTCAATTTTTGGGTTTGATATGATAAGAAAAAGAACATAACCTCTTGATAACCTCTTGGGAGGGGGGAGCAAAAGAACGTGAACAAAAGTCGGGTTGGGTTGTAACCATGATAAAACAACTCACTACTAAGATAAGATAGACAGATATATAGATACGATAAGATAGATATATATCCATGAGTCTGGTCCACTCAACTAAGGTAAGATAGATATATATCCATGAGTCTGGTCAGCTGGGACTCATAATAATCAAAGCAATAATGACAACAATAAATAAGTTGCTTACCCATGTTATTTTAATAGGATTCTAAGTTTTGGTTAATTTTGTTTGAAATCCTGTAAGAAATTGATGGATATGCAGATTTGAATGGTTAAGTCTGTATAATCTGACTGATTTTTTAAGATGTTGAGTCCATTTATGCACTCAGAAAATGCAATTTAAACAACAAGAAATTGCTATTTGACCCAAATTTATATTATAAATTCAAGTAAAAAATGTCAAAACTTAAAATTTTAAACAAAACCAACAAAATTAATAAGATTAACTAATTTTGATCCAACTTTAAACTAAATACTATTTATTTTTTAAATTTAAATTTAATATTATAATCTTTATTCAAATTTTGAACAAAATTAATAAGATTAACTAATTTTGATCCAACTTTAAACTAAATACTATTTATTCTTTAAAATTAAATTCAAATTTAATATTATAATTTTTATTTAAATTAACTCTGCTTATTCAAAAATCTCAAACAACCCTAATTAATCTCAAACAACCCTAATTAATGGAGTTTCAAAGTCAAACGGAAGCTCTCACACAAAGTGGCGGAGAATACTGAGATCGAGTACAGTGAAGGAAAGAAAAAATTAAAAGCTGCTTCTTCATATATACAGCCTGAGTGGGCCTAATGGTTAAGAACATGTGTTTCCTCTTAAGAGGTCACAGGTTGAAATCCAGAGGGGGGTAGGGTATGTATACCTTCGTAGACATTACCAGTCAAATCGCTAGGCGGAGGGGGGTCCCTTGTCCCACAAACAAGGGGGTCTCATACACCAAATTTGATGTGCTGGCTTGGTCGTGACCTTAAAAATAGATTATTATTATTATTATTATTATTTGAAAACCATAAAAGGGTACACTGAAGGAAAGAAAAAATTAAGTTAATACATGAATCTTCATTAAATTTTATATATATTAAATTCTAATCATTTCTATTTACTTATCATTTTATCTTTTAAATCCATTTTTATACATTTTATCAAATTAAAAATCCATTTTTAGCTCTTTCCATTTTATTTTTCTGTGTTAGATTTGTCTTTTTATGTTGACATTTTCACGAATTTTTTAATGAGATATATGTTTTTTATATTGAGATTATCTTTTTACTTCAATAAATATCTATACTAAAATATAAATTTATTGTTCTATTTAAATGTTTTTGAATTTAAATGCTTTTGAATTTATTTATATTGATTTTTAATATACATTGTAAAAATAATAATTTATATATAGTATATTTTTACAATAATTTTTTATATAGTATATTTATATATGTATGTTATTAGTCCCTATCGTAGGCATAGAGAGACTATAGCGATCGATAAATCGTTGACTTTATATTAGTCTATCCTTTGACCACAAATATTTTCATATTATCTATTGTTGGAACCAGGGAACTGAAAGTATCGATTTTTATATAAAAAAAAAGTACCATATTTGTCATGATCTGATTGGACAAGGCATTGGAGATATTATTGATGACTTTGCTATTCCCAATGTTATATATGTTGGCATATCCAAAGTATTTGATCGTATATGGTCTATTTGAATCATATATTTTTTTATGCATTCGTCGAAGGTGGATTAATGCTAGCATTAATTCGAATGTTTGTTTTAACATTTTATGCTAGGTAAATTTATGGCAATGTTTGATATGGTGGCATATCCAAAGTTTGGCCTTCTAATACATTCTCTGGTGTTCTAACTATTGTGACAAAAAATACAATATTTTTTTGGGATACGTCAGAGACCTGCCACATTGAATTTTTTTCTTAAATGTTTACAGAGAATTTCTGACAGACTTAAATGTTTACCTAATAGGTTTGGTAGTGTTGAATGGTTACTTAACAGGCTTGTTACAAGGCATTTTCTTCCATTTTTAAAATTTATATACTTCAACGGCATTTCTAGTTCACTGGTCCATGCTTGTTTTTTGCATGTCCACTGATTTCTTATTTGCATGTTGTTGTTGTTCTTACTTGCATGTTTGTGTTGTTGCAGTTTCCACGTTTGGGTTTCTGCAATCGCGATTGGAACAAAATCGTTCCTGGGGGAGTGGTTGTTGCTTTCTTCTTTCTTCATTGTATGTTGTTTATTGTTGCTTGATTCGACTTTGCAGGGTTCTGGTCCTGTGCCTGCAGTTGGGCCTTTTGCTTCTTCTTAGGTGGGTTCTTATTTGTTGTTTGTTCTTGTTTGCCCAGGGTTTGCAATGTTGGGATGCTGCATCCGCAGTTGGATCTTTGTTTACATTTTTTGCAATGGAGTTTGCATAGAATACTATTAAGATAAAATAACAGACTAGAAAATTGCAGGCGATGTAAATTGCATCTCTTACGCGTTGAAGAAGAGTTTGTCGACCTCAAAGTATATTTCATAACTGTCGATGCTTTTTCCATGGATTCTGTG
Organism: Picea engelmannii; assembly: GCA_009831015.1. Classification (NCBI taxonomy): domain Eukaryota; kingdom Viridiplantae; phylum Streptophyta; class Pinopsida; order Pinales; family Pinaceae; genus Picea; species Picea engelmannii. The sequence goes on along the minus strand of ML795732.1, from coordinate 222,387 downwards.
TTAGTGTGGTTTCATAGTTATGAGAGTACCTTTTTGTTGTGTGGGTGATATAGTTGTTCTCTCCGTTTTATTTTCCTCTTGTAAACTGTGTTTTTGAGTCTATAGTTTCTCACCTTTCTGTGGTCGTTCCGACCGACCGTCGTTTGGTTGCATACTTAGCCAGTTTTATGGACGCGGCTTCATGGATAGGTTCTATTAAACTATGACAGGTTGTGTTTGATGTATACATTAGCATTCCCGAATTAGTTTTATTTAAAAGAAGGGATCCTGGATAGAAGAGATTGCAATTTATCAAATTATAGGTTTTCTGGACAGCATAGGTTAATGATCGCGGGTTCTCGGGGTGGCGGGATGAAAATTGGGCTTATGTTGTTCTGTTCTCTACAAATAGCACGGAGAGTTCTGCAATCATTCCGATAGACCGTCGTTCGGTTGCATACTTAGCCAGTTTTATGGACGCGGATTTGCAGATAGGTTGTATCGAACTATGACAGGTCGTGTTTGGTATATACATTAGCATTCCTGAATTACTTTTATTTTCATGTTGTTTTTGTTCTTGCTTGCCTGTTCATGTCGTTGCAGTTTGCACGTTTGGGTTTCTGCAATCATGATTGGAACAACATCGTTCCTGGGGGAGTGGTTGTTGCTTGCTTATTTCTTCGCTGTATGTTGTTTATTGTTGCTTGATTCGACTTTGCAGGGTTCTGGTCCTGCACCTACAGTTGGGCCTTTTGCTGCTTCTTAGCTGGGTTATTATTTGTTGCTTGTTCTTGTTTGCCCAGGGTTTGTGATGTTGGGATGCTGCATCCGAAGTTGGATCTCTGGTTACATTTTTTGCAGTGGAGTTTGCATAGAATAATATTAAAATAAAATAACAGACTAGAAAATTGCAGGCGATGTAAATTGCATCTCTTACGCGTTGAAGCAGAGTTTGTTGGCCTCAAAGTATATTTCATAACTGTCGATGATTTTTCCATGGATTCTGTGTTAGTATGGTTTCATAGTTATGAGTGTACCTTTTGTTTTGTGGGCGATATAGTATTTCTCTCCCTTTTATTTTCCCCTTGTAAACTGTGTTTCTGAGTCTATAATTTCTCGCCTTTCTGTGGTCGTTCCGACCGACCGTCGTTCGGTTGCATACTTAGCCATTTTTATGGACGCGGCTTTGCGGATAGGTTCTATCGAACTATGACAGGTCGTGTTCGGTGTATACATTAGCATTCCCGAATTAGTTTTCTTTAAAAGAAGGGATCCTGGACAAAAGAGATTGTAATTTATCAAATTATAGGTTTCCTGGACAACATAGGTTAATGATCGCGGGTTTTCGGGGTGGCGGGCTGAAAATTGGGCTTTTGTTGTTCTGTGCCCTACAAATAGCATGGAGAGTTCCGCGATCATTCGGACTGATCGTCGTTCAGTTTCATACTTAGCTAGTTTTATGGACGCGGCTTCGCAGATAGGTTGTATCGAACTATGGCAGGTCGTGTTCAGTATATACATTAGCATTCTCAAATTTGTTTTCTTTAAAAGAAGGGCTCCTAGACATAAGAGATTGAAATTTATCAAATTATAGGTTTCCTCAATAGCATAAATTAAACATAGGAAATATGTAATTTTATAAAGTAGATATATAAAGCATGCACGGAGCCCTCAACCCATACTTAGCTAGTTTTTGCATCGCAGGCTGTCGGGTTGAAAATTGGCCTTCTATTGTTTTGTGCCCTACAAATAGCACAGAGAGTTCTGCGATATACAAATTGACAGTCAGACTTGCAGACTATTTGAATTTTAAGGGCCTCATGTCCAAAAAATTTAGCGTTCTCGAAATAGTTTACTTTACGTGCGTTTTACATACGCTGGTGGACAAAAACACACAAAAAAAAATAGTAGTATGCATTTTTTGGATAGTGGGTTCTCGTAGTGGCGGGCTCTAAATTGGGCATTTGTTGTTCCGTGTCCTACAAATAGCACAGAGAGTTTCGCGATATACAAATTGACAATCGAAATTTTATTTACGTACGTTTTACATAGGCTCGTGGACAAAAACACAGAAAAAATAGTAGTAAGGTCTGTTACATAGGCCTCCATCCCCGCTACTTTCCGTGCTTCCCAATACACATTAATTATGATTTCAAAAGTCATAACCGACCAGACAAGTTCAAAAATATGGGATTTAATAATTGGAAAGCTCGAGGACATTTCCCATTAAAATGAATAGACAGGCGAATATTATGGGATTTGGTAATTTCTTTTTGAGTGTATTTTGAATTTGCGATTTTTTTTTTTTTTTTTTGCTTGTGCTGTTTTTGTTTTCCTAAAAGCTTCAGCATAGTCCACGAACGTGTCATCCACATAGGCCTTGACGTGATGTCCCTCTTTAATATTGTGCATATATTAGATGTCAGATTTGAGAATCTGCTCGGATATGGGAATTTTAATATGTGTTTCTAGTCACTATTCAACATACATATTCAAAAAGATTGGCATTAATAAGGGAGAATATCGAGAACATTTGTCATTAAAACGAATCAACATAATCTACGGAAGATCATCCAACGTTGCCTTTAAATACTTATTGTCATTTCTCTCTATCATCAAAGAGTTGCGCTTTAGGGTGCCTTTGTTCTAATGTTCTTGGTCATGGACATGTAAGACAACTTAGAGATGCGATTGAGGGCCAAATGAAAGAAGAGGGACTGGTTTTATGTGACGTGATCTTTGAGTAAAAAACAAACTTTGTTATACAAGAGAAACTCAGAGAGGAGGAAAACAAAAGAACAAGTATGTTTTGGTTGGTGTTCTTCGTGTGTTCGATGCTTTGGTTGGTTGAAAAGGCTACCTGGAGATTTGTTTGTTGAATTTCTTTGTTTTCTTGCTGGGAATTGTAATCAATTTTGAGGTCACGTGCAAAATAGTTTTTCGTTTAAGTATATATCTTCTTCCAACAACACAGATTTGTCAAGTGTATCAAATTGTACAGATCCCACAAGAATTTGTCTTCCTCGGGGATGGCACATTTACAGTGTCTTGAAAAATGGCCTGTCATGTTTGTAAATGACGCGAAATATTACTCCATTTGCGAATGTAACCAGAGGCAGGTAACATAAACTGTATGGGTGGATAAAACGACATATTATCACTACAAAAGTTTCTATTTCAAAGTTTGACGAGCTACTTGCGGGTCTAGTAACCGACTTGACAGAAAGTCATGTTCTTTGTCAAAGTTTGTTCAGTTTCCTCTGGATGTAGCTGCAGACTCCACATATTTGGTGTCACCGCCGAAAATTCCATACCTTTATGTGGGTTGCCATACCTCCAACGCTATGGGGAAATATATATTCTGATGCCATCTGCAACATTTGATACACTTGTCAGATCTGTGCTAGTGCATTCTGTAGCATTTGATGGACTTGCCACAATTGTGCTACCCGAAGAAGTTATGTACCTCAACAGATTTTCATTTTGCAACTGGGTTGGACGTTTCTTCCAATTTACTGTAATAAAGCAAAGAAGTTCAACATACAAATCTTCAAGCAGGATTTTCAACCAAACAGATGATCGAATACAGGGAGAATACCAGTCGCTACATACTTGAATTTTTTTTCCACTGCCATAGCTATTGTGACATAAAACAACTCCGTCCACTTTGAAATTGGCCTGAATCACATTTCTAAGTTGTCTTGGATGTCAAGGGTCAGGAACATTGGAAGGAAAGAACCTTAAACCCCAACTTTTTTACGGCAGAGGGAAATTAATACTTGACAAAGAATGGAATGTTGAATAACCAGCCATTGCAAGTAGGCCATATGTGGAAGAGACAAGGTATTCAAAAAACCGGGATAGATGTAGTTGGCATCACCGATTAAGTACAAAACCCAAAATTGATATTCAACTTGTTTTTTACGAATAAAGAGTTTGAACGTCAAGAAAACTATCAAGAAGCTTCATCAATGTACATATTTTTTATTGGTCGGTGGTAGGCCAAATCCCAATCGTTGTGGAAAATAGCCTTAGCTGTATTTTGTAACCCATACTATTTGAATATAGAATAATTTCGGTTTATTTTTTAATAGTATTTTCCAATTTCTGGTATTTTTTTAATTTTATTTTGTACCTTCTTCCCCTATGTCGTTAAACATGGACGACAAGCTTTTCTTTCTTCTTCTCGCTACTTCAATCTAAATAAAGCCTGCTTTGTTTTTTCTTTACATTTTGCATTTAAGAATAATTTTTCATAAGCCATACTTATGTGGAGTCGACCCTGTATTTAAAGAAAGAAATTTGAGGACCCGTCCTGCTTCCATTCTTTGGGTTCCACAAATAGAATGAATTAATGAGTTACAACAAGGCAGCTCAAGTGTTGATGTAATTTTCCTATTCAGTATGTTCGATATGTTTCAGCTTCTTCTATTTGATAATATCCATGCATATATACTAATATCAGTACTATTGGAATAAATACAAAAAATTTCCTCTTCGGCAAAGCTTAGGCAATTATGTTTGGGTTTGTCATATTAAACAACTATGTTCCTTGTTCCGTCATATACATCTTGCAGCCAAAGAACTTCTGTAGTTTGTAATTTATTCTTTAACTGCTCGTAATTGACCAGGCGTTCAAAAATCTTGGCATTAATAAAGGAACGGCTGAAGCTGTCTTAATTACTTAAGTCACACCAAATTTTGATTACATTTAATTTAGTTTAGATATTGATGTTTATGGAGAACCGACATTTTCTCATGTCATTGTGAGGAATACAAGATGAATAGATGATAAGGAGTTTATCTCACTGAGACGACAATGCAAATTCATGTTTCTTGTTGCACTATGTACATCTTATAGTCAAAATTTTCGTGGTTTCAATGAAATTTGCGAACCGAAGAGAATTCTGCAAATTGGGAGATCATTTGCATTTGAAGCAGAAACAATTCATTAATATATATTAGCATGAATATTATTCAGATAAATATGAAAAAATTCTCCATTAATACATACTAGTATGAATACTATTGAAATAGATATCAAACCTTTCTGTTGGTGAATACTTAGCCAGTTATCTGGCCACTAGGCCCCGGGTTCACGGTACCCAACACCTATGTCCCCTGTTCCATCATATACATTTTGCAGCCAAAGAACTTCAGTGATGTGAATTTTATGCTTTTACTAGTGAGAACCCAGCAGGGGTTCGAACACATTGTCCTTAATAAACGAAAAAAAAAAAAAAAAAGGTTTTCTCGACTGTCATATACTTATCCATTTTCCCCTTTTTCTTTTCCCGTCCATTATGGATTTTTGGTTTTATACTTAGTCGTATTTCTATGATTGGTGGTTGCAGGGTTCATGGGCTAACATATCTTCATCTCCATTTGTATCTTCACATGATGAATCCGACCAACCGTTGTTCCTTTCCATACCTAGGCAATTTTATGGTCGCGGTTGTCGGGTCGGTGCATATGAACTAGTCTTTTCTTCTTCCCGCTCATTATCTCTTTTTGGATATATAATTAGTGGTCTTTCTATGGTATCCGGTTCCATAGTTGACAGACTGGCATGTCTTCATCTCCATCTTTATCCTCACACGACGGAAATAACCGACCGTTGTTCCTTTCCATACTTAGCCAATTTTATGGCCATCATTGCGGGGTCATTCCATCGCAAGTTCCTGGTATACATTAACTTCGTTCAAAGTATTTGTTGCTGGCTTCCATCCCCAAAAACTTCACTTCCTTCCTGATATACATCAACAATGCTCTTACTAGTGACAAGTGGACACAGTGGTACGAAAGATACTTCTATGATCTGCAATTTATGCCTTAACTAGTGAGAACTCAGCAGGGGTTCGAAAGCATTTGCATTAATAATCAAACACTATATGTTCTTCTGTGAGATACTTAGTTCTTTTTCCCTTCTCTTCTTCCCGTGTATTATTGCTTTCTAGTTATATACTTAGTTGCCTTTCTATGATCGCGGCTTCCAACATTGGCATGTTGACATATCTTCATCTCCATCTATATCCTCGCATGGTGAATGGGACCGCCCATTGTTCCTTTTCATACTTAGTGAATTTTATGCCCGCGGTTGCCGAGTTGGCGCAATTGAACTGTGCTTCTTTTTGTTCTGTCATATACATCTACCACTCAAAATTTCTGTGATCTACAATTCCACTGCGAACTCCTCCGTCCTTCTTCCCTTTTTTTCTTCCCGTGTATTATGGGACTATAAAGTATGGACATGATATTTTATAGAGCATGTACGGATTGTTCATTCCATACCTAGCAACATTTTGGATAGAAGGTTCTCGGTCGGGTGGGCTCAAAATTGGGCCTCCATTGTTCCATGCCCTACAAATAGCACCCAAAATTCCACGATATACAAATTGACAAGCAGACCTGCAGACTGGCTGACTCAACATTGCACTTCTATTGTTTCGTTTCCTCCAAAAAATGCTCCAAGTTTTGAGATATACAAATTGACACACGGAATGCAGGGTTGGCGGAGTGGGGGTTTCCATTGTTTACAGATGCTAATCCCTATGAAGTATCTAACAATATCTAAAAAATTATTTTCAATACTAAATTAGCTCTCAGTAGTGACAACTGGACACAGATACGAAACAGTTGGCATCGCACCCTCCACAATATACAAATTGACTATCGGATTCCGACATCGTCTTCTCTTCCGTGTTACAAATTATGCATTCAAATGTTCGGAGCGATACAATTTAAACGTCCGGGCATTGCGTCTTCTGCAGACACCTTGTCAGCCTATTTTGGATCCTCATGTTGCCAGGTTCACGAAATGTGCAACTCCAGCATTAGTGCGTTGACATATCTTTATCTCCATCTATATAATCACATGACGAATCCAACCGACCGTTGTTGCTTTCCATACTTGGCCAATTTTATGGCCACGGTTGTCGAGTTGGTGCCAATTTCATCTCCATCTATATCCTTGCATGGTGAATTGAACCGCCCGCTATGCTTTTTCATACTTAGTGAATTTTATGCCCGCGATTGTTGAGTTGGCGCAATTGAACTCTATTCCTTTTTGTTCCATTATATACATCTTCCATTCCAAATTTTCGTGATCTACAATTCCACTGCGAACTACTCTGTCCCTTTTCCCTTTTTTTCTTCCCGTGTATTATGGGACTATAAAGTATGGACATGATATTTTATAGAGCATGTACGGATTCCACATTCCATACCTAGCGACATTTTCGATCGCGAGTTCTCAGGCGGGCGGGATCAAAATTGGGCATGCATTGTTCCGTTCCCTACAAATAGCACCCATAATTCCACAATATACAAATTGACAAGTGGACCTACGGACTGGCTCACTCAACATTGCACTTCTATTGTTGTGTGTCCTCCAAACAATGCTTCCAGTTTCATGATATACAAATTGACACACAGAATGCAGGGCTGGCGGGGTGGAGATTTCCATTGTTTGTGAATGTTAATCCCTATCAAGTATCTAACAATATCTAAAAAAATATTTTCAATACTAAATTAGCTCTTAGTAGTGACAACTGGACACAGAGGTACGAAACATATGGCATCGCATCGTCCGCAATATACAAATTGACTACTAGATTCTAACATAGTCCACTCTTCCATGTTACATATTATTCATTCAAATGTTCGGAGCGATACAATTTGAATGTCGGGGACTTGCATCTTCTGCAAACACATTGTCAGCCTGTTTTGGATCCTCTTGTTGTCGGGTTCACAAAATGTGAAACTCTTGGATACTGTTTCGGTTGGCATAAAGTTTCGTTGTACCACGATTCACAAATGTTTCAAAGTATCTGTCGCTGCCTCAGTTGGCATCCGACCCTCTGTAATATACAAATTGACTACCGGGTTCACATCTTGTACTCAAAATTTTCGTGATCTACAATTCCACCACAAACTCCTTTGTCCTTTTTCCCTTTTCTTCTTCCCCTGTATTATGTGCCTTTGTTTATATACTTAGTCGCCTTTCTATGATTGTGGGTTCCAGCGTTGGCGGGCTGACATATTTATTTCCATCTATATAATCACACGACGAATCCGATCGACCGCTATTGCTTTCCATACTTAGCCAATTTTATGGTCGCGGTTACCAGGTTGGTAGTTTCAAACTCTGCTTCTTCTTGTTCCGTGATGTACATCTTGCACTCAAAACTTCTGTGATTAACAATTCTACCGCGGACTCCTCAAAATTGCAAGCTTCACTCTTCCACGGTTCACAAATGTGCTTCCTAATATGCATTGGTTATGCTCTTACTAGTGACTCTTACAGGTGACAACTGCACACAGCAATACGAAACAGTTCACATCCACCCCTTCGCAATATAGAAATTGACTACCAGCTTCCAACATCATCCCCTCTTCCGTATTACGTATTATGAATTCAAATGTTCTGAACAATACAATTTGACGGTCGGGGCCTCACATCTTCTGGGGAGACCTTCTGACCCTATTTTGGATCCTCCTGTTCACGGGTTCACGAAATCACCAATTCTTAGTTAGTGTTTCGGGTTAGCACATTGGAACTATGTTGCTTCTTGTTCCGTGATATACATATTGCACTCAAAATTTCCGTGATTTACAATTCCACCGCGGGCACTCAAAAAGTTTTGAGACATACAATTTGACACTCGTGCCCTCACCTTCAACAGTTGTACCTTGCAACCCTATTTTGTAGTTGTTTTTTCCCGTGCCCGCGACCTCCATAATTTCTTACTATGCAATCAGAAACCTTTCATGCTAACAACTGACCATGTAGGAACCGTCAACATTGTCATTAATGGGAGAAACGCTAGAGGATATCTCCCATTATTACGCATTAAACCAAGATGTGCGGAGAGTTATTTTGTCCCTTCTGATTGTTCATCTCGAACACACATCATCGTGTTGGTCCGCTCAATAAATATACAAAGTTTAATAGCTCATTGCATTATCCACCATGTTCACATTTCTATGTATGCAATTTCTAGTGTTTAATGTTAACAACGCATCATGCAACAGCCATCCAAATTGTCATTAATCAACGAAAGTCTCGAGGACATCTCCCATTCACACGCTTTGGACCAATATTTGCGCAGGGTTATATTATCTCTTCCAAATTTTGATTTCATTCATCGTCTAGAGCAAAAAAATGTTCTTGTAGACTTATGGCAATAGGTTGACAACAATTTTGTGGAGATACAGTAAATATGTTCGCACATGAGGACCAGAACTTCCAGTGGTCCGGGGCATACTTTTACTATTCATCCAATTCCTCCCAGAACGAAGTGATTTGGAGCTCTAGAATCGCTCGTGCAGGCTACGTGCCTGAGGTTTTTGAATGTAAGGAGGTGGTCTCTTGGTGCATCGAAAAATATATTCTAGGCCAAAGAATTATTCCACTACGCGACCATTCTCATGTTTCTTTGTCACCTCAGGTCTTCTGCGAGATGTTAAAATTGTTGGAGCCAACATTGACGTTCAGAGGACAAGACTGCAAGCAGTTTCTATAAAAACATGATAATGGGTTGGACATCTTAGTCGACTTCCTCGAAGACCCGAGAATAGTTTTTGAATATATCACAAGGTTGCGGGTAAGTTCCTTTAGAAATCCATTTCGGGAAATTGCTTGGTTGTTTACAAGAATAACGGGACAGTCATCCATGGCAAGCATTTCCCATATAATTATTTATATTTTGTATTTCACAGTCAAGGAACAATAAATTTTTGATTGGGGGAAGCTAATTTCCATTGAGCTCTATTCCCAGTTGTCACGATTCAAAGAATAAAATAAATTTTATATGTCATCCTACTTGATTTTCACAATCGTGCATTGTTGCCCATTTCCAAAACTTTCTCTTTCCAATAAAATAAACTATGGATTCGAACCAGTAACATTCTGGTACGAGGCCTTGTGGAGGCACAAGGTATCCCATTGTTTTTATGAATTTTTTAATGGCTTTGTCTCAATTTTCAAAGATTTATTGTTAGGCAAGGATGCTCCGCGAATGTCTGGCCAGGCAACCAAATTTTTGAACAGGAAGGGCACACTTGAGCAAAAGGAAAATCACAGTGTCCTCATGGTATTTGGATCTAAGGAAAATCCTTCTTTTCTTCCATGTCACATCACGGACAAGATGTTTGTTGCAGAAATAGCAAGGCAATACAACCACTGGTTGCATTTTTTTCATGACAAGTAAAAAAAAACAGTTCATTCCTCTGCTTTGGAAAGACAGAGACTTCGTGTGCAGAAACATCAACAAGATTGATGATTTTTCCGCCCATTTCAAGAAATTGAACCTAACGTATGTTGAAAGGCTAAAAGGGTTCGACCCTAATGGGATTTTTAGAGAACATTTACTGGTGGTTGGATTTAACACCTCTTTTATCCACAAATACCTGACCCAAGATAGGGACAGTGTTGACAACAATCCTGCTTCTATCGATTGCTAGACAGAGACATTGCAAAGCGCGATTGAATTGTACAAACAACATGGAAAAGTATCCAGTGAAAAGAGTACCCAGTCCCCCACCAACACTCCCAAGATCACGACATCATGGAGCATCACTTCGACGGTCCACCCCAGTAAGAAAGCAACCCATAAATCTTCAAACGAAGGAGGAGATAAGAACCCTCCTTTCATAAATATTGATAGTTCTCACAAAATTCCACTAACGAAGAAGAGAAAAAACAATGCAAGGCAAGTGGAGGAACCCGAAATTGAAAGTGGACAGCTGCAACTTGAAATTGAAATTGGGCACATGTAGAAAATTGGGTCGTTCGCGGTGGAAATATCTGAGACCGAATTTTTTGATGAAGATGAATCCTTCATATTCCAGAGCATTGTTTTTGAAAGACAATCTAAAAGTATGGTCATTGAAAAGAGAGATGTAACAAACAGAAAAGGAAAATCTCGCACAAAGATTAACTTTAGGGAAATGCGGTCGTCCCAAATCTCCTCATTTCAATAGGTAACCGATGAAATAATTTGTGATTCCATTGGAGGAATTGCGACAGAAAATGCCAATGTGAAAGACCACCTCAATGAATTTGAGCAGGCTTTTATTGCAACCCCAGAATTTTCCAGTTCTTTGGAAAAAATCATGCATGCTACCACTGCAGCGAAGATGAAAGTATCATCTACCCTCCTTGCATGCTCTAAAGCCCTTGTAGAGAATAACATCAACAAAAGAATGCAACTAGTTACTGAAGCCTGGGAAACATCACAAAATTTAGTTTCCTTCAAAAAGAAGGCCAATGATTTCCTGCAACATTTGGAGTTAAATTTAAAAAATGATCAGCGTTTCTGTGAACAGGTGTTGGACCATTTTTCCAACTATGTTGTCAACACATCGGAACTGAAAAGAAGACAAGAGAAAATCCCCTCCCCAAAGCGAACCAAAAAAGTAAAAGCATGCTGGAAAAAGAAAATTAACAACCTGGAGCTCATTGTCAAATCATGTAAACAAGTCATATTAGAAAAGGAAGATTTATTCACAAGTCTGCTCCAAATGGACTTAGCTAGAACTACCAACGAGGTTCAAGACCCAAACTTAATTCTCAAATCCTTGTCAATCACCAAAGAATCCTTCCAGGAACAAGTTGATATTTTAAAGGGGTTGTCTTTCGAAAAAATTTACGGCATACTTGAACATCATCTAGATGAGCACAAGCGCTGGGTACTGGACAATGTGACACACAATGAATAAATTGAACAGATTGTGCATAGTATTTCAATGGATCTAAGGAAATTAGAAAATGACCTTTATGACATAGAAATCTGGGATGAAATCAACACGACCCCCATGAAAAGATACATCGAAGAATGGTTCCAACAAAGAATGGGCAGCCTCGTCCAGTAAGGGCAACAACCGGTCGACAGGACTCCACTGACCATCGACGATAACAACAAAAACACATCGGTTTCATAGTAAGTCTATACTGGCATCTTGTTTTCTTTATCAATCCAGTTTAAGTCTATGTTGTCATCTTCTTTTCTTTATCAATCCACTTATGACCTCTTTAAATAGAAAATTGTAACCAAAGACTCATAACTTCCAATTTCTTCTTTTTAGGTCGTCCTATCTACCATCCTGCACTTCTTCTTTCGACACTCCTAATTCTTGTACTTATTTATTTTTATGGTCCACGGGATCCCCAATCCCAGTCTATATGAAAAACGCATTTAAATTTCCAAAAAGATGTAATAGACATTATTAATTTTTTATAAATTCCAAAGAAAACTGATTCAACAATGCCTTTATTGTATACTAAATTTTGGGATTCCATGAACCTTTCTTGTTTGTTCCAAAGAAAACTAATTCGGATCTGCTACATTTCTTGTGTCCTATTGTATGCTAATTTTTTTGTCTTGAAGGACGTTGTTACTATTCTATTGTATGCTAACTTTTTGGGTGTCCAGGAACCTATACTTTGATAGATTTCGATTTCTCTTGTATCCAGAAGCCTTTTCTTTCAAGCAAACAAATTCGGGAATGCTAACAGATGTTATTACTATTCTATTGTATGTTTTTAAATGTTGATCTAATTTCCAGAGATATGTAATAGACATTATTTATTTTTGATAAATTCCTATAGTCCGCAAGTATGCTTATCAATTTGTATATCGTGGAACTGTCGGTGCTATTTGTATGCAACGGAACAACAGAGGCCCAATTTTGAGTCCGCCAACCCGAGAACCTGCGATCCAAAAACTGGTTAAGTATGGAGGCCTGCTATATTTTTTGTCTCCTATTCTATGCTAATTTTTTTGTGTTGCACAACATTGTTACTATTCTATTGTATGCTAACTTTTTGGATGTCCAAGATCCTATACTTTGATAAATTTCTATTTTTATTATGTCGAGAACCCTTTTCTTTAAAGAAAACTAGTTTGGGAATGCTAATTTTTTTTGTGCTTTCCTCCACGAAACTATGTAACAGACGTTATTATTATTCTATTGTATGGTTTTAAATGTTGATGTAATTTCCAGAGATATGTAACAGACGTTATTTATTTTATGATAAGTTTCTATAGTCCGCAAGTCCGCTTGTCAATTTGTATATCACGTAACTCCCAGTGTTATTTGTAGGGCACGGAACAACAGAGGCCCATTTTTTAGCCCGCCAGCCCGAGAACCCGCAATCCAAATAAATTTCGATTTTTATTCTGTCCAGAACCCTTTGTTTTAAAGAAAACTAGTTCAGGAATGCTAATTTTTTTGTGTTTTCCCCCATGAAACTATGTAACATACATTATTACTATTCTATTGTATGCTTTTAAATGTTGATGTAATTTCTAGAGATATGTAACATACATTATTTATTTTATGATAAGTTTCTATAGTCCGCAAGTTTGCTTGTCAATTTGTATATCGCATAACTCTCGGTGCTAGTTGTAGGGCACGGAACAACAAAGGGCCATTTTTTAGCCCGCCAACCCGAGAACCCGTGATCCAAATAAATTTCAATTTTTATTTTGTCCAGAACCCTTTGTTTTAAAGCAAACTAGTTCGGGAATGCTATTTTTTTGTGTTTTCCTCCACAAAACTATGTAACATACGTTATTACTATTTTATTGTATGATTTTAAATGTTGATGTAATTTCCAGAGATATGTAACAGACATTATTTATTTTATGATAAGTTTCTATAGTCTGCTTGTCAATTTGTATATCGCAGAACTCTCGATGCTATTTGTAGGGCACGGAACAACAGAGGCCCATTTTTTATCCCACCATCCCGAGAACCCGCGATCCAAAAACTGGATAAGTATGGAATGAGGGCTCAGTGCATGCTCTATAAAATCTCATCCCCATACTTTATAAAAGTGCATATTTCGTATGTATAAAATTAAATATCTACTTTCTAAAATTTGATAAATTTCAATTTCTTTTGTTTCTAGGATCCCTTGTTTTAAAGATAGCTAATTCAGGAATGCTAATTTCTTTGTGTTTTTTTCTACGAACCTATGTAACAGACGTTACTATTATTTTTTTGTTTCTCTCCACGAATGTATGTAAAACGTATGCAAAGAAAACTAATTCGGCAATGCTATATTTTTTTGGTCCAAGAAAAGCCTTCGTTTTAAAGCAAACTAATTCGGGAATGCTAATTTTTTTTTGTTTTTCTCCACGAACCTATGTAACAGACATTATTACTATTCTATTGTATGCTTTTAAATGTTCATGTAATTTCCAGATATATGTAACATAGATTATTAATTTCTGGTAAATTTCTATAGTCCGCAACTCTGCGTGTCATTTTGTATATCGCGGAACTGTCGGTGCTATTTGTAGGGCACAGACCACTAGAGGCCCAATTTTGAGCCCGCCAGCCCCAGAACCCGTGATCCAAAAACTGGCTAAGTATGCAATGAGGGCTCTGTGCATGCTCTATAAAATCTCATCCCCATACTTTATAAAAGTACATATTTCCTATGTATAAAACTAAATATCTACTTTATAAAACTACATATTTCGTATGTATAATTTATGTTGTCCAGGAACCTCTTATTTGATAAATTTCAATTCGGGAAAGCTAATATTTTTGTGTTTTTCTCCACGAACCTATGTAACAGACGTTATTACTATTTTATTGTATGCTTTTAAATGTTCATGTAATTTCCACAGATATGTAACAGACATTATTAATTTCTGATAAATTTCTATAGTCTGCAACTCCGCTTCTCAATTTGTGTATCGCGTAACTGTCGGTGCTATTTGTAGGGCACGGAACATCAGAGGCCCAATTTTGAGGCCGCCATCCTGAGAACCTGCAATCCAAAAACTGGCTAAGTATGGAATGAGGGCAATCTCATCCCCATACTTTATAAAAGTACATATTTCGTATGTATAAAACTAAATATCTACTTTATAAAATTACATTTTTGATATGTATAATTTATGTTGTCCAAGAAGCTATAATTTCATAAATTTCAATTTATTTTGTGTCCATGAGCCCTTGTTTTAAAGATAACTAATTCGGTAATGCTAAATTTTTTGTGTCCAAGAACCTTTGAAATGTTGATAACTTTTGATATTTTTCAGGAAGAACTAATTCGGGAATACTATGTTCTGCATGCAAACCACATGTATTTCAACTTTCTAGCCACACATCTATGGTAGGTCACATTTACTCCCATAACAACATGGCAGGGACTACGCTGCCATGCAACACTTGTTATTATTACATTGTATATGGATGAGAATTTTGTTTTTGATATATGTTTATTTGTTTAGCTATTTATTACGTTTGTATTATTTAATTAGTTATTTTTCATATTTGTATAATTTTTTGTTGATCTAAAATTGTAACATGGAAAATGAATGTGTTTTTAGTTGTTAATTTTATGCATATAATTGTTTCTTTCTTTAAATTTGAAATTATTGAATTTGTGCAATTATTTGTTTATTTGAAATTGTATCATGTGAAAAATTGTCTTTGTTAAATCATATGACGATTGTGTTTGTTAGATGATATGAGGATGATAACGATTGTGTTTTTTTTTTGTTATAACTATGTTTTTTATAATATACGATGTTGATGATTGTGTTTTGGTGTTAGATAACATGATTGTATTTCTTAGATGATGATGTGCATGTGCATGTGCATGTGTTTGTGGAGAGAGAGAGAGAGATTTGTGGGGGGGGTGAAGCAGGGAGGGATAGATAAAGAGAGGGAGGAATTTGGAGAGAGAGAGAGGTGGTGGGAGGAGAGAAGTTGAGCTAGAGAGGGAGGGAGGGAGGGAAATACAAAGATAGGTAGGGAGTGTTAAGAACCAAATATCAAAATTGCAAAAAAAAACCTCAGAATAAGTACTCAACATGTTGACAAAGAGAGAATTTCACATAATAAGACTCTTCGAGGGGGCAACCTCCTTATACACCACATACATTTCCAAATACAAGATGATTCCAAATGAAAAGGTCTCCTTGGTATATATAGGAGACTAGGAGGTAAAATTACAACTAATAAATCCAAGCCGACATAAATAAAATAACATTACTAATGTAATATGCCCCAACTAAGGGGTAATGTGCCATTATTTAGGGCTTAACATGCCCCTCCACTTCATACAAGTGGTGTCTGCAACACTTGAAGATACTTTGAAATGTATTTATTTCTCAGCTGGTGAATTTTTGTGTCAGTGATAGATTCATGCTCCAATATGTTTTTTCCTTCCTTGTCAAGTTCTGGAAATATAGTTTGAACTGGGATCTTGTCGCCTATAACCTTCTTTAAGCATGAAACATGGAAAACTGGGTGTACTCATGAAGATGTAGGCAACTCCAATTTGTATTCCATAGTACCAATCTTTTGTAACACCTTATAAGCGCCATATTACTTTCATGATAATTTATTATCCATCTTAGCCTGCTTGAGGGACATATGTTTGTATGGTTTTAGTCTTAAAAATACCCAATCCCCTACATAAAAACTTCTTTCACTATGATGTTGATCTACTTGTTATTTCATGCAATTATGTTCCATGGTTGGTTTTCCTTTAAGAGTTGGAGAACTTATTGTTGATGCTCGATGTGATCTTCCACTAATTGAACCTTATATTTTTCTTTTAGAGAAGAAGTGATGGAAGGTGGGTGATATTCATAGAGTGCCATAAATGGTATCATTTTTGTTGCAGTGTGAAAGGAAGTTTTATACCACCATTCTTCCAAGGGTAACCACTTGAACTATTGTGTTTGTTTATCAGAGACAAAGCAACGAAGATAACTTTCCAGACATTTTTTCACTATCTCAGTTTTTCCATTAGATTGAAGATGATAAGATGAGCTATGATCTAACTGAGTACCCAAACAATAAAATAATTCTGTCCTAAAATGTCCAGCGAAGATGGGATCTCTGTCACTTACAATAATCTTTGGGCTTCCATGTATCTTTTGAACTGTCTCCATGAATGCAGTGGAAAATGTATTGGCTTTGAAAGGATGAGAGAGAGCACAAAAGTGTGTGTACTTGGTCAGTCTATCAACAATCACCATGATGACACTCTTTCCTTTATACTTCAGTAACCCTATGATGAAATCCATAGAAACCTCCTCCCAACACTGACTTGGGATGGATAATGGTTGTAAAAGACATGGGGTCTTAATTGTTTCCACCTTATTTTGTTGGAAAACCAAGCATTCTGCCACAAACCTTTGAACATCAGTTTTAAGGCCATCCCAAAAAAAATCATTCTTGACACTATGGTAGTTTTTCAAAAAACTCGAGTTCCCTCCTACCGGAGAGGTGTGCAATTCCAAGAGTACCTTTTTTTTTAGTTGGGAGTTCTTACATAAATATAAGTTATCTTTGTACCATAGTAAATAATGTTTCCATGTAAATGTATCTGATGCACTGGAATTCTGATGCAACCTTTGACTGAGAGTCCAGTACACATTTTCTTCATTCTTCCATTCATCCCTCACTTCTATTATCCAATCGGGTTGGATGATTGAGATAGCACAGAGAAAGGCCTCAACATATTCATCCTTTCTTGAGAGTGCATCTGCCACAACATTTTTCTTCCCTTTTTTGTAGATGATTTCAACATCATAACCCAACATCTTGGTCACCCATTTGTGTTGTTCTTCTGAATATAGTCTTTATTCCAAGAAGTATTTAAGACTATCATGATCTATTTTGACTTTGAAGTGCCTACCTATTAGGTAAGGGCACCATTTCTTCAATGCATATAGTATTGCCATCATTTCCTTCTCATAAATGGGTTTGTGTAAGTCATTTCCCTTGATTGGTTGAATTTCAAAATCAAGGGGCCTTCCTTATTTCATTAGAACAACACCAATGCCATTTCCCGATGCATCGCATTCCATAATAAAGGTTTTTGTGAAGTCTGGTGTGGTCAAGACAAGATCTTTGCACATCACCTCTTTAAGTTGTTCAAAATCTTGAGTTGCCTCTAGATTCCATGAAAATGCATCCTTCTTAGTTAATGTCGTTAAAGGTGTTGCTATTCTTCCATATTTCCGAACAAACTTGTGGTAGTAACCTGTCAAACCCAAAAATCCTCTAAGATTCTTCAATGTTTTGGGAATCATCCAGTCCATCATGGCCTTAATATTGTTAAGGTCTACCTTGACACCTTCATGAAATACAATATGACCCAAATACTCTACCTCCTTCACCCCAAAGAAACATTTGGATGGTTTTTCATACATTTGTTGCATCCTTTAGTAGTTGTAGCACCTTGTCAACATGTCGAACATGATCCTCCCAAGACTTTCTATAGATTAGTATATCATCAAAAAATACTAACACAAATTTTCGAAGGAAGGGATTGAAAATGGAATTCATCAACCCTTGGAATGTGGAAGGTGCATTCATAAGGCCGAAAGGAATAACCAATATTCATAATGGCCTTCATGATTTCAGAATGTTGTTTTTGGGATATCTTCTTCTTTCATTCTAATATGATGATACCCTGAATGAAGATCCAACTCTGTGAAATAGATTTCTCCATGTAGTTCATCTAACAATTCATCAATGATAGGAATGGGAAACTTATCTTTAATAGTGATCTTGTTGATCTCTCTATAATCTGGACACATATGCCATGAGCCCTCTTTCTTCATTACCACCAGTGCAAAGTAAGAACTTTGGCTAGGTCTAATAATGCCAGCCTCTACCATTTCTTCAACCATACGCTCAATTTCACTCTTCTGGGAATAAGGGTATATGTAAGGCGTGGTGTTAGGAGGAACTCTCCCAGGAATTAGGTGAATAACATGATCATGATTTCGATTGGGTGGAATACCTCTGGGAATATTTTCAAACACTTTGGAATGCTTATCAATGATCCCTTGGAGATCTAGAGGAATAGATGGCTTAGATGTTTGAAAATATAGTGAGCATAGTTGTATAATTATACCTTGATTCCCCCTTTTCAATAATTTTGTCATGCCATTAGAGCTTATCAACTTGTTGGCTTTCCCTGTGATACCCCTTAACTCAATTTCCTTTCCTTCCGATGAAAATTTCATGAAAAAAAAAACCATTGTTCCCAATGATTGTAACCATTGGACTCCTAGTATGCCATCAACACCACCCATGGGTATATCAATCATTGGAATATTCATTACATATTCCCCCATAGTAAGATTGATATTATGGCATTTTCCTGAGCAATTGATAGTTCCTCCATTTGAAATCATTACTTGAAACTATGGTGTTGGATATATAAATTAATTGAGAACTTTAGCTAATTTATAGTGAATGAAATTACAAGTACTACCAAAATCAATTAGGAATATTACCTTTTTATTTTTGAAATATCCTTCGATCTTGAGGGTTTGAGGAGTGTTAATTCCATATAATGCATTACATGATATCATGGGAGTCAAATCTTCAAAAGAAAACTCTTCTACATTTTCATCTTGAGATGGTTCTTCTTCTTCTTCTTCTTCCTCTTCACAATCTATGTAGAATAATTTATTCTCACCACACTTATATCCATTACTGTACTTGTTGTCACAATTAAAGAATAAACCTTTTGCTTTTATTTCCTCCAATTATTGAGGTGTCAACTTTGTAGGTTGAGGTGTTTTAGAAGAAGGAACATTATTCTCTTGATAGACGTTAAGAGTGGTCCTTCTAGTATCCATAGCCATATTTTTCTTTCAACATTTCTCGCCACCTTGAATGCATTCTCCAATGATCTGGGTTCCTAAAGGAGAAGCTCATGTTGAATGTTATCCTTTAAAGTCCCTATGAATACATCAATCGGGTGCTCATCTGGAATATTCGTTACTTTTATATTCAATCTTTGGAAGTTCTCAATATGCTCTGCAACTGAACCCTTTTGCTTGATATTTATCAATTGGTTAAATAAGGTATTTCTTGTATTCTCATAGTGTGTTATCATTTATTCCATGAAAATTGTCTAAGTAACAAGTGATTTGCGAGAAAAAATCCATTGATACCACACAAATTGATTGGGTTCTAAATATAAAGAAGAAATTCATACCTTTTGTGTATGTGGCACATCATGTAGATCAAAGAACTGCTCCATCTGAAGTATCCATGTGATTGGATCCTTGCCATCAAAATTACTCATATCAATCTTAGGAAAGTGGTTGGTCTTCAACCCAAAGTTGGAGTTTCTCGAGTCTTGATTCGTCTTCCTTGTGTCTTGATCATGAATTTCATGGGATACGTTTTCACTTTCAGGTGGCCTCTCTATTAGGAAAATTTTCAATCCTTCCATGAACTCCCTTTTTAAACCATCCATCTTAGTATCCATTATTACCTCCAACTTAGCTTCATTTGAATCCATCATCCCTTGTAGTTCATCTTTTGTTACTATCTTCTTTTGTAAATCATTTATGTCCCGGCGCATTTCTTCTCCTTCATCAAGAGTCCAAGTAGGACTGTATGGAGGCTTATTTGGTGTAGAAGTTCCATTTTTTGGTGGCATGTTGGCCAAGTATCACTTTTAAACCTTGATTTCGAGGTGTTTTTTCTAGATGATATTTCTTTTGTTGTATCTCCAAAATTTTGTCCCTTCTGGGTCTAAAAATTTCATTTTGTAGTTCTATGATATGTCTTCTCTACAATTCCACAAGTCTGATCAAAATTGGATGTGCCAAGTGGAAGTTATGGTAACTTCCCCACACCTTGTTGATTTTTGTCCCTTCCAGGAGAGCATACTTGTAAAGCATGCCAATAGCACAATATATGATATTTGATTCTGAAAATTGCACCAGAAATACTACAAACTGTCCATTGTCCAATGCAAATAGTCTCACTTAATTTGGATACTCATTGAAGAAGATATCACTATTTTACCCGGAACACATGTTTGAGACTAGTTAATATGACTAGTCAGATACCCTATCTTACACAGGGTTTATCTACAAAAGTAGTATGACCTAAAAGATGAAATTTTATCAAAACTACCTTGATAATTTATATGAATAACCTCCGAGTTTTAGGTTCTGAAACATCCCAGAAAAAAATTTATAGCGAAAATTCTGAGATGACTAAATTCAGGATGATTCCATAACCCTATCTTACACAAGATATATCTCCGAAAGTATAAAGCCTCAGGAGCTATCCCCAACGTACCTTGATCCGTCTACTAAATATCCTCCAAGGGGTTCCTTCTGAAACGTCGCAAAAAAAACATTATAGCAAAAATTCCAAGGTGTCTTATATGCAACAGCAAAACCCCAGGACCTTGAGCTTTGAAACCAAATGTTAAGAACCAAATATCAAAATAGCATAAAAAAACCTCAAAAAAAGTACTCAACATCTTGGCAAAGAGAAAATTTTAGATAATAAGCCTCTTCGAGGGGGAAACCTCCTTATACACCACATAAATTTCCAAATACAAGATGATTCCAAATGAAAAGGTCTCCTTGGTAAATAAGGAGACTAGGAGGTACAATTAAAACTAATGAACCCAAGACGACATAAATAAAATAACATTACTAATGTAATATGCCCCAATGAAGGGGTAATGTTCCACTA
>ML795732.1:175586-200412 GCA_009831015.1 Picea engelmannii | reverse complement strand
AAGAGTGAGAGGAATAGAGAGTTATTCTAGAGATGTGGACATAGATAAAGTTAAAGAGAGAGAGGGGGGAGAGTGAGAGATAGAGGGAGAGGGAAGGTGGGAGAGAGGGAGAGAGAAAGGAAGATACGGGGGGAGTGAGTGAGTGATCCAGATGTTATGAGCAGAACGAAACGAATAGAGATTATTAAAATATTCTTAACATAGAATAATAGAGATGCAATAAAACTAGTTTTCTATTCAATAAGTAAATAAGTTGAAACTCTAAAATGCACCAAAAAACAAGCTTGTTTGAATGGTAGTGGATTATCTTTGAGAAGAGATGTGACGGCTGCACTCATTCACAAGAAGATGATTACAATGAGGCTCTGAAGGAATTTTTACAATAAACAAGAATTTCAAAAACCCTAGACATCCAAAAACATAACCCTAGGAGATGAAGCGCCAAAAGTCACGTGGGCCTCGTTTGGGTAAGTTAGTACATCAACTTCCTGGGGTCGTAAATTTTGCATACGATCTTCATTTTAGGCACAAGATAGCATGTTTGAAAGGTATCATCGAGGAGATTCATTTTTGGGGCTCAATGAGAGCCTTCAGCTATCATTGAGAAGCTCCATCTCGAAAAATATTCATTTAGGCCCTCAAAATCGTCCCGAAAGTTAAAAACTGCTAAAAATAGTAAATTGCCAGAAAACTGTTTTGAGCGAGTTGGAAAAGGTGGGTGGCCACCGATATCCACCTGGATCAATCCTCCCTCCTTAGGAATCAATGGTATCCATTGTTTTGAGTTCCCCCATCAGATGAGGAAATTTCTGTTGAATTTGGCCTCGGGTGAGCCACTTGCCTTGGTGGATGAGTTGCCCTGCTTTGATGACTCGATAAAGCTTGATCCTTTGTTGTCGAGTGCCATTGATATGTGTGTCCACAATCTAATCACTATATTCTTGTTGCATGCAGTCAGGTTTGAGTTCTGTTGGTTCCAACTACTCTTCTATCTCTAAGGTGTCTAATAATGGTTGGAAATATGGTCGAAGGAGAGCCATGTTGAAGACAGGGTGCAGGCCAAGGAAAGGGGGAATGTTGAGCTCAAAATAATTGTCACCAACAACCTTGGTGATGGTATATGACCCATAACGGAGTGGGAGAATCTTTCGATGGGGCTCCGTAAGGCGTTCTTTCTACAAGTGCAACCAAACTTTGACTCCCACATGAAACTTATGTGGCACCTGATGTTAATCATGGCGCTGCTTGTACTTAGCATTAGACTTTTGTAGAATATCCTAAACTTGTCGACAGATGTGCTCGATCCACTCAATGAAAGAAGTGACTTTGTCAGCTTCTGGTGGAGCAGGGGATGAGTCGGTCGAGGTGGTCACCAGGGGTAGTGAAACATCCATGGGGCCCAATGGTTGGAATCCCAACCCCAACTGAAAGGGGTTGTGTCCAGTGGAGATATGGAGGGATCGATTATAGATTTGTTGGACATAGGGAGGACTCTCATTCCATGTACAGGGTTTTTTTAAATTTTACATGTGCAGAATATGTACGATCATCTGATTGACGACCTCAGTTTGGCCATCTGTCTGGGAGTGGAAGGTTGTTGATTTGGTGAACTTGGTATCCAACAATGACCAGAGCCTCAAACAGAATGTGTTGAGGAACCGATTGTCACGGTTTGAGATCATATTTTTTGGGATCCCAAAATGTACCCATACTCATTCAAAGAAGAGCTTGGAAGTGGCTTCTGTTGTGATTTTCTTCTTGTATGCAGCTAGAATCGTCATCTTGGAAAAGCGATCAACAACCAAAAAAACACAGTATTTCCCCTCTTGGTGGACAGGAGGCCCGATATGTAGTCCATTGAGATGGATTCTCACAACCTATCAGGGGTAGGAATAGGGGTGTACAGGACCTGTTTTTTAGTGGTCGGTTTGGCAATAGCATAGGAGGTGCAGGACCTGATATACTTTCTGACATCCTGTCAAAGTTTCGACTAGTAGAAATGTTTCTGCAGCACTGCCACTGTATTTTCGATGCCAAAGTGTCCTGCCACCTGACTATAGTAAGCTTCCAAAATTATCTTCGTGTGGTCGCTTGATGGAACACAGAGATTGCCCAGATGACACAACAACCCGTCTTGAAGATGGAATTTAGTGATCATTGAGTTGGCACCCAACATTTGGTAGGTGGTGGAGAAGTCAAGGTTTGTCTCGTAGAGGTGGGGCCATCCGGAGGTCTCGTGGTCGCAAGAGTCTAGCACCATGGTGAGTGTCGTGATTGGAGTTCGTTTAAGGGAATCAACAACTCAATTGGTACTTCCTATTTTATACTTGATGTTGAGGTGGAAATGTTGTAAGTATGCAGACCACTTCTGATGGCAGCCATTCTGCAATTTTCCTTGGGTCTGCATGAAATGTAGTGGCTTGTGATTAGTGTGGATGAATGTCTCCTTCCCAATAATGTAATGTCTCCACTGGCGGCAATATTTCACAATGAAGTACATTTGTTTATCGTAAGTAGGGTATTTACAGAAAACATTGTATAATGTCTCACTATGATATGCCACAGGGTGGTCGTGTTGAGTGAGAAATACACCCACAACATAGTCTGAAGCATTTGTCTCGATCTCAAAGGGTTGTTGCAGGTCCGATAATGAAAGTACTAGGGATGAGCACAAATGATTCTTTAATTCATCGAAGGCTTGTTGTTGGGATAGGCCCCACAAAAATTTTTCCTTACCACCACCCCTAGTTACTTGGCTGAGGGCCCATGCAATATGATAGAATCCCAACACGAACCTACGCTAGAAATTGGCAAGGCCCAAGAAGCTCTAAAGTTTAGTTAGTGTTGTTGGGGTTGGCCAGTCATGGATGACCTGGATATTGGCTGGATCCACATGCACACCATGTCGATCAATGATGTAGCCTTAGTAATGGACCCTGTCTATGTCGAAGGAGCATTTTTCCAAGTTGGCATATAGTTTTTGTTGTTGCAGGGTGTGAAGAACCTGTTGAATATGCTGCAAGTGTTCTGCCCAAGTCTTGTTGTAGATGAGGATGTCATCCAGATACACCACTATAAAACTATTGGTGAAAGGTCATAAGATATTGTCCATCATCCTCATAAAAGTTGTTAGAGAATTTGTCAAACCAGAGGGCATGACCAACCATTCAAAAAGACCTTATTTTGACTTGAAGGTGGTCTTTCATACATTTGTTTGTTCTATTGAGACCTGGTGATAGCTAGACTTCAAATCAATCTTACTGAAGTATTTGGCTCTCATGAGTTGATCAAGGAGGCTTTCAATTCATGGATTCAGGTATCGTTTTCAGACTGTGATTTTATTCAGGGCCTGGTAATCAATGCAGAGTTGCTAGGTATTGTCGTTCTTCTGCACCAGCACAATTGGGCTCCCACAAGGAAATGAGCTTGGACGTATGTGCCCCTTGTGGAGAAGTTCTTAGATCTGCCTCTTGATCTCCTCATTTTCTAATATAGAGCAGTGATATACTGGCCCATTGGGTAGCGTTGCGCCTGGGGTCAGATCGATGGGATTCTTGATCGGGTAATGCAGAGGTACCCTGGTAGCAGAGGAGAATATATCTGAGTATTCTTCCATGACCTTATCCACTTGCTTCTGTTGTGTGGAGAGATCGGTTGCGGAGGACTTGGATGTGGCTGTGATATTTCTCTCACTCTGAGAGTGAATCACGAAGAAGATAAATTTCTCAGTCTGATAGATGACCTTGTTGCATTGTTTGGCAGAGATCAAGGAAATAGCACTAGGAGGGACTGCCTCGAGTATCCTATACAATTTCCTATTCAAAGTAATAATAACACTATGAGGCCTAGACTCATATACAACATGATGTTTCCATAAATAAGGTTAGCCCAAAATAAAATAACAAACTTTGAGAGGAGAAACATCACACATTACCTTGTCTTTGAAGGGCTTGATGTCATACGACAGTCGACACTATTGGCCGACGTAGAGATCGCTTCCTTGGCGGAGCCATTCGATGGTGTAGGGTTGTGGGTGTGGCATTATCGACAAGGCCAGCCACTTGACGACCTTTGATGCAATGAGTTTCTTCTGGCTACCACTATCAACGATTAAGTGTAGCGGGGTGCCTTTTACCCACATCTGTGAATGGAAGAGGCGTTCGCCTTCTTCTACCTCCTCTAGTTCACCAGGTTGGAGCTTAGTGGTAGAAATAATGGCACTGGGTTTCGCATCAATGATCTATCTTCCCCTTTCTGGTTCTGAATCAGATTCAGAACCCACATCTGATTCATAGTCTTTCATTTCGGCCACCAGCAACTATTTGAGCGATAGTCAACGGTGTTATGCCAAGGGATCTTATGGAAGTTTCACCACTTCCCGATATCTTTCTTTGTCTTTCCGATGTCCTTCTTTGCTAGTGGCTTGGACTGGTTGTCCTGATACTACCCATATTTTCTTTGTCCTTTGTTATGTGGGTTGGGGCTACCCATTCCTAGCTTTTGCTGTGAAGGTTCACAAGCCCAAATTGTCACATCTTTTATTTGAGCTTCTGCTCAATTTTGAAGGCATATCGGTGGGCCGCGCCCAAGGACGAGATGTCCAAAAAATCCATTTTGGTCTGGATGTTTCTATGCAGAGCACTGCAATACTTGAGCACTAGATTTCTCTTTGAATCTTTGATACCTAGCTTGGTGTGCAAGGTATGGAAGATATTTTCGAACTTTGGCACAACTTGGTCTCTTTCTTGCCGCAGTGTGGTCCATTTGGTATACAAGTCGTTATAACTTTCGACAGGGTAGTATTGTTCCTTAATAGAATCCTTAAAGGATTCCTAGGTGGTTGAAACTATAAATAATAAGGTTTCCTTTGTTTCATTTTTCTCACAGAAAGTTTCCCACCAATCTTTGACATGGGGAACGACTTTGAGGAGTGCAAAAGTAATATTTTCTCTATTCGAAAACTTATGGATAGAAAAATACCCTTCTAGTAGACTCAACCACTTGTCTATAGAATCTGTGTTTATCTGAACTTCAAATATACGAATATCGAAGTTGATTTGTACCTTGAAGGGGGCGGTGCCTCCGCTCAAGGAAGATGTGTCGTCTGTTGGTAGCCGCCGAAGGATTTGTGCAAAACTATCCATCATCTCATTCCTCTGTTGTGTGAGGGATTCCTTAAGCAATATTTTGAAAGGATATTATATCCCATCATATTTATTTTCTCCTGCCATGAGAGGTCTCTTATGTGTGAGAGAGATTTTGTCCTCAAGAGAAACAAGCTTGAGACCCAATTCTTTGTACCTGACCTCATTGGTGACATGCATTAAGATGACAAGGAGAAGGTCACTCTGATACCATTGATCCAGATTTTATGAGGAGAATGAAATGAATACAGATTATTAAAATATTCTTCACACAGAATAACAGAAATACAGTAAAACTAGTTTTCTATTCAATAAGGGAATAAGTTGAAACTGTAAAATGCAGCAGAAAACAAGCTTGTTGGAATGGTGGCGGATTATCTCTAAGAAGAGATGTGACGGTTGTGCTCATTTGAAAGAAGATGATTACAATGAGGCTCTGAAGGCCTTTTTACAATAAAAAGGAATTTCAAAAACCCTAGACATCCCAAAACCTAACCCTAGGAGATGAAGCACCAAAATTCATGTGGGCCCCATTTGGGTAAGTTAGTACATCAACTTCTCGGGGTCGTAACTTTTGGATACAATCTATGTTTTAGGCGCACGATAGCCTGTTGGAAAGGTATCGTCGAGGATCTTCATTTTGGGGTGTCAATGAGAGCCTTAAACTATCATTAAGAACCTCTATCTCGAAAAACCTTCATTTAGGCCCTCAAAATGGCCCCAGAAGTTAAAAACGGCTAAAAATAGTAAATTTCCAAAAATGCCATAAAACTGTTTTGAGCGAGTTGGAAAAGGTGGGTGGCCACTGATATACACCTAGAGAAATCCTCCCTCCTTAGGAATAAATGGTCTCCATTTCGTTGAGTTCCCCTATCAGATGAGGAAATTTCTGTTGAATTTGGCCCCGAGTGAGCCACTTGCCTTGGTGCAGGAGTTGCCCTGCTTCGACGACTCGATAAAGTTGGATCCTTTGTTGTCGAGTTCCCTTGATATGTTTGTCCACAATATGATCACTAGATTCTTGTTGCATGTAGTTAAGGTTGATTTATGTTGGTGTCAACTTCTCTTGTATCTCTGAGGTGTCCAATAATGGTGGGAAATATGACCGAAGGAGATCCACGTTGAAGACTGGGTGCAGGCCAAGGAAAGGGGGAATGTTGAGCTCAAAAGAATTGTCACCCACATCCTTGGTTATGGTTTATGACCCATAACGGAGTGGGTGAAGCTTCCGATGGGACCCTGTAAGGCATTCTTTCTGCAAGTGCAACCAACCTTTGTCTCCATCCTTAAACTTATGGGGCACCCAATGTTTATCATGGCCCTCCTTGTACTTGGCATTAGACTTTTGTAGAATATCCTGAACCTGTTGGAAGATGTGCTTGATCTGCTCAATGAACTGGGTGGATTTGTCAACTTTTGGTGCAGCAGGGGATGAATCAATTGAGGTGGTCACAAGGGGTAGTGCAACATCCATGGGGCCCAATGGTTGGAATCCCAACCACACCTGAAAGGGGATGTGGCCAGTTGAGCTATGCAGGGCTCAGTTGTAGCTATGTTGGACATAGGGAAGACTCTCATCCCATGTGGAGGGGTTTTTTAAATTTTACATGTGCAGGATATGTACGATCATCCATTTTACAACCTTAGTTTGGCCATCTGTCTGGGCTGGAAGGCAATCGATTTGGTGAGCTTGGTATCCAGTAGTGACCAAAGGCTCAACCAGAATGTGCTGAGGAATCGACTGCCATGGTCTGAGATAATGGTTTTTGGGATCCAAAAATGTACCCATACTCATTCAAAGAAGATCTTGGCAGTGGCTTCTACTGTGATGTTCTTCTTACAGGCGGATAGAATCCCCATCTTGGAAAAGCGATCAACAACCACAAAACATAGTCATTTCCCCTCTTGGTGGACGGGAGGTCCGACATGTAGTCCATTGAGATGGATTCCCACGACCTGTCGGGAGTAGGCATAGGGGTGTACATGCCCTATTTCTTAGTAGTTGGTTTGGAAATAATGCAGGCATTGCAGGACCTCATATACTTTCTGACATCCTGTCAAAGTTTCGGCCAGTAGAAATGTTTCTGCAACACTATCGCTATCTTTTCAACGCCAAAGTGTCCTTCCACCCGACTGTAGTGAGCTTCCCAAATTAGCTTCGCATGCTCTCTTGATGGAACATAGAGATGGCCCAAATGATACAACAACCCATCTTGAAGATGGAAATTAGATACCACTGAGTTGGCGCCCAACATTTGATAGGTGGTGGAGAAGTCAAGCTCTGTCTTTTAGAAATGGGGCCATCCATAGGTCTCGTGGCCGTAAGAGTCTATCACCATGGTGAGTGTCGCGACTGGAGGTCGGCTAAGTAAATCAACAACTTGGTTGGTACTTCTTATTTTATACTTGATGTTGAGGTGGAACTGTTGTAATTATGTGGACCACTTCTAATGGCGGTCAATCTACAATTTTCCTTGGGTCAGCATGAACTGTAGTGTCTTGTGATTAGTGTGGATGACTCTTTCCTTCCCAATAATGTAATGTTTCCACTGGTGGCAAGCTTGCACAATGGAGTACATTTATTTATCGTAAGTAGGGTACTTACATACAACATCTGATAATGTCTCACTATGATATGCCACGGGGTGGTCGTGTTGAGTGAGAACAACACCCACAACATAGTATGAAGCATCTGTCTTGATCTCAAAGGGATGTTGTAGGTCCGGTAATGAAATTACCGAGGATGAGCACACAAGATTCTTCAATTCATATAAGTCTTGTTGTTGGGACAGTCCCCACACAAGTTTTTCCTTACCGCCACCCCCGGTTACTTGGCTAAGGGCCCCTGCGATATGAGAGAATTCCAACATGAACATGAGATAGAAATTGGCAAGGCCCAAGAAGCTTTGAAGTTTAGTAAGTGTGGTTGGGGCTGGCCAGTCATGAATGACCTGGATCTTGGCTGGATCCACATGCACACCATTCCGATCAATGATGTATCCTAAGTAATGGAACCTTTCTATGTCGAAGGATCATTTTTCCAAGTTTGCATATAGTTTGTGTTGTCGTAGGTTGTGCAGAACATGTTGAATATGTTGCAAGTGTTCTGCCCAAGTCTTGTTGTAGATGAGGATGTCATTTAGATACACCACTACAAATGTATTGGTGAAAGTTCATAGGATATCATCCATCATCCTCATAAAATTTGTTGGACCATTTTTCAAACCAAAGGGCATGACCATCCATTCAAAAAGGCCTTCTTTTGACTTGAAGGCGGTCTTCCATACATCTATATGTTCTATTGGGACATTGTGGTAGCCATACTTGAGATCAATCTTACTGAATTATTTGCCCCCCATGAGCTGATCAAAGAGGTCGTCGATTCGGGGAATCGGGTATCGGTTTTGGACTATGATTTTATTCAGGGCCCGATAATCAATGTAGAATCGCCAGGTCCCATTTTTCTTCTGCACCAGCATGATTGGGCTCCCACAAGGCAATGAGCTGGGACGTATGTGCCCCTTTTGGAGTAGCTCTTGGATCTGCCTCTTGATCTCATTTTTTTCTAAAAGAGTGATGTGGTAGACTGGCCCATTGGGTAGCGGTGTGTCTGGGTTCATATCAATGGGATGCTTGACCGAGTAGTGCAAAGGTACCCCGGTAGGAGAGGAGAAGATATATGAGTATTATTCCACAACCTTATCCACTTGCTTTTGTTGTGTGGAGAGATCGGTCACGGAGGCCCTAGATGTGGTTGCGATATTTCGCTCACTCTGAGAGAGAATCAAGAATAAGACAAAATTCTGAGTCTGAGAGATGACCTCCCTACATTGCTTGGCAGAGATAAAGGAAATAACACTAGGAGGGACTGCCTTGGGTATCCTGTACAATTTCCTATTCAAAGTAATAATAACACTACGAGGCATAGACTCATATACAACATGATGCTTCCATAAATAAGGTTGTCCCAAAAGAACATTACAAACTTCTATAGGAGAAACATCACACAATACCTCGCCTTTGAAGGGTTTGATGTCGTACGACAGTCGATACTATTGGATGACGCGAAGATCACTTCCTTGGAGGAGCCATCCAATGTTGTAGGGTTGTGGGTGCGGTGTTTTTGGCAGGGCCAACCACTTGACGACATCTGTTGATATGAGTTTCTTTTGGCTACCATTATCAATGATGAAGTGCAGTGGGGTTCCTTTTACCCACATCTATAAATGGAAGAGGCACTTTCCTTCTTCTAGCTCATCTAGTTTACCAGGCTGGAGCTTGGTGGTAGCAACGGTGGCACTAGGTTCCACATCAATGATTTGTCTTCCCCTTTCTGATTCTAACTCAGAGTTAGAACCCACATCTGATTCAGAGGTTTTCACTTCGGTCACCAATGACTTCTTTGAGCGACAGTCAACAGTGTTATGCCAAGAGCTCATATGGAAGTCGCACCACTTCGAGGTATCTTTCTTTGTATTTTTGGTGTCCTTCTTTTCTTGCGGATGGACTAGTTATCTTGATACCATCCATATTTTATCTGTCCTTTTTTCTGTGGGTTTGGGCCACTTCTTCCTGGTGAGGGGTTCCCAGGCCCAAATTACCGCTTCTTTTGTTTTATCTTCTACTCGATTTTGACAATGTATCGGTATGTCATGTCCAAGCACGAGATGTCCAGAAATTTCATTTCGGTCTAAATGTATCTATGAAGAGAACTGTAATACTTGAGCACCATATGTGAAAGTTATGGAAGATATTTGTGAACTCTGGCACTGCGTGGTCTCTTTCTTGCCGTAGTGTGGTCCATTTGGTATAGAAGTAGTAATAACTTCCAACAGGGTAGAATTGTTCCTTAATAACATCCCTTAAGGATTCCCAGGTGGCCGCAATTGTAAATAATGAGGGTTCCTCTGTTTCCTTTTGCTCACAGAAAGTTTCCCACCAATCTTTGACCCAGGGAACGACTTTGAGGAGTGAAAAAGTAATATTTTCTCTATTCAAAAAATTATGGACAGAAAAATACCCTTCTAGTAGATTCAACCACTTGTCTACAACATTTGTGTCTATCTAACCTTCAAATATAGGAATATCTAAGTTTATTTGTACCTTGAAGGGGAGGGTGCCTCTACTCGAGGAATATGTGTCACCTATTGGTAGTCATCGAAGGATTTGTCGAAAAACTATCCATCATCTCATTCCTCTGTTGCGTGAGGGATTCCTCAAGAAAAATTTTGAAAGGATATCCTGTCCCATCATCTTTATTTTCTCCTACCATTAGAGGTCACTTGGGAGTGAAAGATATTTTTTCCTTAAGAGAAACACTCTCGAGACCCAATTATTTGTACCCTGACCTCATTGGGGACATGCATTAAGACAAAAAGGAGCAGACCGCTTGGATACCATTGATACGGATTTTATGAGAAGAAAGAAATGAATACAAATTATTAAAATATTCTTAACACAGAATAACAGAGATAGAGTAAAACGAGTTTTCTATTCAATAAGGAAATACGCTGAAACTATAAAATGCAGAGGAAAATAATCTTGTTGGAATGGTGGTAGCTTATCTCGGAGAATAAATGGGACGATTGTGCTTATTCACAATAATATGATTACAATGAGGCTCTGAAAACCTTTTTACAATAAATAGGAATGTCAAAAACCCTAGACATCCAAACACCTAACCCTAGGAGATGAAGCGAAAAAAGTCATGTGGGTTGGTGACAACCCCCCTTCATTATTTCCCTCCTTCGAGGCTGGAACGACCTCCCATCTAGGATAGTTCAAGTCGTCGAGTTGAATGACTCTTCAGGCCCCTGATGGAACTAATTTCGACTTCACTTAGGCTCCCTTTTCTTCCTCGGCACCCGCAATGTGGTACCTACAGACCCTCTCCTTTAGCACTTTTAACTTGTATGCCAACGACCTTAGATATCGATGTTAAGATCCTCCCTTGATGTGACCATGGACTACGACAGTGGTCCAACTCCCTTCGCGATACCGCACTTCAGGACTTTTACGAGCTACTTCCTCCTCCTTCCTGACTTCTGAATCGGTGAATTCTCCGGACCAGATCTACGGTCCATGTTCTTCTCGCGATCAACGGCTATGATTGAATCACGAGCTAGGACTTCACTAGTCCTCTCTCCTCCCAAATATTCTTGTTTGAATTGTGAATCAGTGATGTGTTGATCCTTTTCCATGTGTCCTTCCAGATCCAACAGTCTGGATTTGAAATCTCTCTTCGCGACTTTGCGAAGATCTTGGTTTTCTCTCCGCAAACTTTCCAAAGTTCCTCCTCCTGAACCTCTCGATCTTCTGTCACCTGTCTCCTACACGACGATGGATGAATTCTCTGTCTTCGAGACTTCAACAAGTCCTTAGATCCTTTGCACACTTAGCACAATTTTACCTTTCGAGACTTAGGTTGTTCTCTCAAAAGATATCTACACTCCTTGCAGAATATGTGCAACTCTCCTACGACTTTGCTCAAATTGAAAACCTTCAAGGTTCCTAGTTCCTCTGCGAGTTTCTAGTGCCCTCCTGGAAGTCTCTCGCTTTGCTTCCTGAGCTGGTAAGGTGAAATCACAACACCTTAGGCACACTCCTTGCTCTTGGCTCAGTTCTTCGACGGCTTCTCCCTCAGCCTCATGGAAATGTTTAAGGCGTCTCCTTTCCTTTGTTGTTTCACTTCTTGCAAAGACTTCCTTCACCAGAATGTTCAACAATTCTTGGATTCTTACACACCTTAAACCGTGTAGTTCCTAGGTATGCTCACGCAAGCTCGATGCCCTCCTGGTAGAGTATTCCAGAGTGTTCAGTAACTCTGGACTGTGCCTCTCTCCACACAGTATTTATTTTCAAGGGACTTAACCGCCTTGAAATTTATCCCTGAGTTTGTAAATAAATCTGGTATTCCCTCCTGGTAGCTTCTCTTCTACCTCCATAGAGTTCAGGCACGCACTCCTTACGTCGTCTTACATAATTTTCCAGCTCTGTCATGCACTCCTTGCACTTATCCTAGAGAACCAAACTTAACTCAACACACTCATGGATAGAAATTTGTATATCTATCCCTGCAAATGATTTATAACATTCATCTACAATTCAAATGCATATAAAATACATTCATACACAACACCCATTAAACAAAAATGTGAAACAGGGAAAACTGTCATTTTCTATTAATGGTGGAATGTCAAACTAGAATGGTGGAGTTCGAGATGCAACTGAGTCTCGGATATCTACATTTATCCTTACAACCTATAGCCAACCTATCTATGGCCAACCTTCAACAACCTATCGTCTGTCTAACCTCCAACAACAACCTCTATTTTGCTTACAATACAAAGATTTATACAAGAGGGGCTCAAATGAGCTTCCCTCGCAGGCTAACTAATGGTGTCAAATCACCATCCCTAATTCCTATCAAACAGGAAAATTACAATGATGGCAATTCTGCTCCAAATTGAATGCAGATCCATTTTCCCGTCAGCCTATTAATGGCAACCTTATCTCCATCTTGTGCGAAAGAATGATTTGGCTCTTCCAGCTTGTCTTTAATTAATGGTCGGATCAAACCTTGGATTCTCGAGGAAAAAATGAGAGGGCGTCACCTCTCCTTCCTTGAATTCACACCACGCGTGTTGATTAGTTGGCGTGTGTTGATATGGAGTGATGCTCCTGCATCATGGGCTCTGTTTGGGTAAGTTAGTACATCAACTTCCCCGGGTCGTAACTTTTGCATACGATCTCCATTTTAGGTGCATGATAGCCCATTGGAAAGGTATCGTCAAGGAGATTCATTTTGGGGGCTAATTGAGAGACTTCGAATATCATTGAGAAGTTCAATCCCGAAAAACCTTCATTTAGGCCCTCAAAATGGCCCCGAAAGTTAAAAACTGCTAAAAATAGTAAATTGCCAAAATTACCAGAAAAATATTTTAAGCGAGTTGAAAAAGGTGGGTGGCCTCCGATATCCACCTATATTAATCCTCCTTCCTTAGGAAGCAATGGTCTCCATTGTGTTTATTTCACCCATCGGATGAGGAATTTTCTGTTGAATTTGGCCTCAGGGGAGCAACTTGCCTCGGTGCAGGAGTTGCCCTGCTTTGATGACTCGATAAAGTCGGATACATTGTTGTCGAGTTCCCTTGATCTGTGTGTCCATAATATGATCACTAGATGCATGTTTCATGAATTCAGGGTTGAGTTCTATTGGTGTCAACTACTCTGTTATCTCTGAGGTGTCCAAAAATGGTGGGAAATATGGTCAAAGGAGAGCCACGTTGAATACAGGGTGCAGGCCAAGGAAAGGGGGAATGTTGAGCTCAAAAGCATTGTCACCCATAACCTTGGTGATGGTGTATGACCCATAATGGAGTGGGAAAAGCTTCTGACGGTGTCCTATAAGGCATTCTTTTTGCAAGTGCAACCAAACTTTATCTCCCACTTGAAACTTATGTGGTACCTAATGTTGATCATGGCACTACTTGTACTTGGAATTAGAATTTTGTAGAATATCCTGAACCTATTAGTGGATGTGCTCGATCCGCTCAATGAACCGGTTGGGTTCGTCAACTTCTGGTGGAGCAGGGGAATATTCAGCCAAGGTGATCACTAGGGGTAGTGCAACATCCATGGGGCCCAATGGTTGGAATCCCAACCCCACCTGAAAGGGTTTGTGGCTAGTTGAGCTATGTAGGGCTCGGTTGTAGCTATGCTGGAAATAGGGAAGACTCTCATCCCATGTGCGGGGGTGTTTTGAATTGTACATGTGCACTATATGTATGATCA
Organism: Picea engelmannii; assembly: GCA_009831015.1. NCBI lineage: Eukaryota > Viridiplantae > Streptophyta > Pinopsida > Pinales > Pinaceae > Picea > Picea engelmannii. Next base: position 186,475 of record ML795732.1, on the reverse strand, counting down.
TCCAATTGACAACCTCAGTTTGTCCATCTGTTTGTGGGCAGAAGGCAGTCAATTTTGTGAGCTTGGTATCCAACAATGACCAGAGGCTCGATCAGAATGTGCTAAGGAATCGACTATCACGGTCTGAGATAATGGTTTTTGGGATCCCAAAATGTACCCATACTCGTTCAAATAAGATCTTGGTAGTGGCTTCTGCTATGATGTTCTTCTTGCAGGCGGCTAGAATCGCCATCTTGGAAAAGCAATCAACAACCACAAAAACACAGTCATTTCCCCTCTTGGTGGACAGGAGGCCTGACATGTAGTCCATTGAGATGGATTCCCACGATTTGTCAGTAGTAGGCAGAGGGGTGTACAACCCCTATTTCTTAGTGGTCGATTTGGAAATAGCGTAGGCGATGCAGGACCTGATATACTTGCCAACATCCTGTCAAACTTCCGGATAGTAGAAATGTTTATGCAGAACTGCCACTGTATTTTCGACGCCAAATTGTCCCGCCACCCGACTGTAGTGAGATTCCCAAATCAGCTTTGCGCGCTCTCTTGATGGAACACAGAGATGGCCCATATGGCACAACAACCCTTCTTGAAGATAGAAATTAGTGACCACTTAGTTGGATCCCAACATTTGGTAGGTGGTGGAGAAGTCAGGGTCTGTCTCGTAGAGGTGGGACCATCAAGAGATCTCATGGCCGCAAGAGTCTAGCACCATGATGAGTGTTGTGACTAGATGTCAACTGAGTAAATCAGAAACCCGATTGGTACTTCCTATTTTATACTTGATGTTGAGGTGGAACCATTGTAAGTATGTGGACCACTTTTGATGGTGGTCATTCTGCAATTTTCCTTGGGTCTACATGAACTGTAGTGGCTTGTGATCAGTGTGGATGATTGTCTCCTTCCCAAGAATGTAATGTCTCCACTGGAAGTAGTCTTGCACAATGGAGTACATTTCTTTATCATAAGTAGGGTACTTATGAACAACATCTGATAATGTCTCACTATAATATGCCATGCAGTGGCTGTGTTGAGTGAGAACGACACCCACAACATAGTCTGAAGCATCTGTCTCGATCTCAAAACGAATGTTGTAGTTTCGGTAATGAAAGTACTGGGGATGAGAACAAACGCTTATTCAATTCATCAGAGGCTTGTTTTGGGGACAGGCCCCACACAAATTTTCCCTTACCTCCACCTCTGGTTATTTAGTTGAGGGCCCATGCGATATGAGAGAATCCCAACACAAACCTGTGATATAAATTAGTGAGGCCCAAGAAGCTCCGAAGTTTAGTGAGTGTGGTTGGCGCTGGCCAGTCATGGATGACTTGGATCTTGGTTGGATCCACATGCACACCATTCTGATCAATGATGTAGCCTAAGTAATGGACCCTATCCATGCCAAAGGATCATTTTTCCAAGTTTTCATATAGTTTGTGCTATCGCAGGGTGTGCAGAACTTGTTGAATATGCTGCAATTGTTCTACCCAAGTCTTGTTGTAGATGAGGATGTCATCCAGATACACCACTACAAAATTATTGGTGAAATGTCATAGGATATTGTCCATCATCCTCATAAAAGTTGTTGGAGCATTTGTCAAACCAAAGGGCATGACCAGCGACTCAAAAAGAGATTATTTTGACTTGAAGGCGGTCTTACATACATCTGTCTGTTCTATTGGGACCTGGTGGTAGCCAAACTTCAGATCAATCTTATTGAAGTATTTGGCCCCCGTGAGCTAATCAAGGAGGTCATCGATTCAGGGAATTGGGTACCAGTTTCAAACTGTGATTTTATTCAGGGCCCGATAATCAATGCAAAGTCGTCAGGTCCCATCTTTCTTCTACACCAGCACGATTGGGCTCCCACATGGTGATGATATGGGACGTATGTGCCCCTTGTGGAGAAGTTATTGGATACGCCTCTTGATCTCCTCATTTTCTAACAGAGAGCAGTGGTAAACTGGCCCATTGGTTAGCAGTGTTCCTGGGGTCAGATCGATGGGATGCTTGACCGAGAAGTGCATAGGTACCCTGGTAGGAGAGGAGAAGATATATGAGCATACTTCCATGACCTTATCCACTTGCTTATGTTGTGTGGGGAGATCGGTCGGAGAGGCCCTGAATGTGCCTGTGATATTTCACTCACTCTGAGAGTGAATCATGAAGAAGAAAAATTTCTCGGTTTGAGAGATGAACTTCCGACATTTCTTGGCAGAGATAAAGGAAATAAAACTAAGAGGGACTACCTCGGGTATCCTATACAATTTTGTGCTCAAAGTAATAATAACACTACGAGGCCTAGAATCATATACAACATGACGTTTCCTTAAATAAGGTTGGCCCAAAATAACATTAAAAAATTTGAGAGGATAAACATCACACAATACCTCGTCTTTGAAGGGCTTGATGTCATACGACAGTCAACACTGTTGGTTGACGCGAAGATCGCTTCCTTGGCAGATCCATCCCATGGAATAGGGTTGTGGGTGTAGCATTGTCGGCAGGGCCATCCGCTTGATGACATCTACTAAGATGAGGTTCTTCTGGCTACCACTATCAACGATGAAGTGCAGTGGGGTGCCTTTTACACACATCTGTGAATGGAAGAGGCACTTGCCTTCTTCTAGCTCATCTGGTTCACCAGGTTGGAGCTTGGTGGTAGCAATAGTGGCACTGGGTTTCGCATAAATGATTTGTCTTCCCTTTTCTAGTTCTGACTCAGAGTCAAAACCCACATCTGATTCAGAGGCTTTCACTTTGGCCACCAGTGACTGCTTTGAGCGGTAGTCAGCAGTGTTATGCCAAGGGCTCCTATGGAAGTCGCACCACATCCCGGTATCTTTTTTTGTCTTTCTGGTTTCCTTCTTTGCTTGCAGCTTGGACTAGTTTTCCTAATACTAGCCATATTTTCTCTGTCCTTTGTTCTGTCGGTTGGGGCCGCCCCTTCCAGACTTTTGTTGTGAGGGTTTCCCAGGTCCAAATTGTCGCATATTTTTTTTAGCTTCTTCTCGATTTTGATAGCATATCGGTAGGCCGCGCCCAATGATGAGATGTCCAGAAATTCCATTTCGTTCTGCATGTATCTATGTAGAGCACCGCAATACTTCAGCACCAGATGTCGCTCTGAATATTTGATACCCATCTTGGTGTGCAAGGTATGGAAGATATTTGTGGACTCTGGCACTACTTGGTATCTTTCTTGCCGCAGTGTGGTCCATTGGGTATACAAGTCATCATAACTTCCGACAGGGTATTATTTTTCCTTAATAGCATACCAGAAGGATTCCCAAGTGGCCACGACTATAAATAATGAGGGTTCCTCTGTTTCCTTTTGCTCACAGAAATTTTCCCACCAATATTTGACATGGGGAACGACTTTGAGGAGTGCAAAAGTAATATTTTCTCTATTCGAAAAGTTATGGACAAAAAAAATACCCTTCTAGTAGATTCAACCACTTGTCTACAAAATTTTCGTCTATCTAACCTTCAAATATAGGAATATAGAAGTTGATTTGTACCTTGAAGGGGGTGGTGCCTCCGCTCGAGGAAGATGTGTCGCCTGTTGGTAGCCGCCAAGGGATTTGCACGAAACTATCCATCACCTCATTCCTCTGTTGTGTGAGGTCTTCCTCAAGAAACATTTTGAAAGGATCTCCTACCCATCATCTTTTTTTTCTCCTGCCATGAGAGTTTTCTTGGGCATGCGAGATATTTTGTCCTCAAGATAAACAAGCTCGAGACCCAATTCTTTGTACCCTGACCTCGTTGGGGACATGCATTAAGACGAAAAGGAGAAGACCGTTCTGATACCATTGATCTAGATTTTATGAGCAAAACGAAATGAATACATATTATTAAAACATGCTTAACATATAATAACAGAGATACAATAAAAATGGTTTTCTATTCAATAAGGAAATAAGTTGAAACTGTAAAATGCAGTGGAAAATAAGCTTGTTGGAATGGTGGCGGCTTATATCTGAGAAGATATGGGACGGTTGTGCTCATTCACAAGAACATGATTACAATGAGGCTCTAAAGGCCTTTTTACAATAAACAGTAATTTCAAAAACCTTATAGATCCAAAATCCTAACCCTAGGAGATGAAGCGCCAAAAGTCACATGGGCCCCGTTTGGGTAAGTTAGTATATCAACTTCCCAGGGTCGTAACTTTTGCATACGATCTCCGTTTTAGGCGCACGATATCCTGTTGGAAAGGTATCATAGAGGAGATTCATTTCGGGGGCTCAATGAGATCCTTTGTCTATCATTGAGAATCTCTATCGCGAAAAAATTTCATTTAGGCCCTCAAAATGGCCTCGGATGTTAAAAACTGCTAAAAATAGTAAATTGCCAAAATTTCCAAAAAATTGTTTTGAGCGAGTTGGAAAAGGTGGGTGGGAACCGATATTTACCTGGATCAAACCTCCATAATTAGGAAGCAATGGTCTCCATTGCTTTGATTTCCCTCATCAGATGAAGATATTTATGTTGCATTTGGCCCCGGGTGAGCCATTTGCCTTGGTGCAGGAGTTGCCCTACTTTGACAACTCGATAAAGTTGGATCCTTTTTTGACGAGTGCCCTTGATCTATGTGTCCACAATATGATCATTGGATTCCTTTTGCATGCATTCAGGGTTGATTTATTTTGGTGTCAACTGCTCTGCTATCTCTGAGGTGTCCAATAATGGTGGGAAATATGGCCGAAGGAGAGCCACGTTGAATATTGGGTGCAGGCCAAGGAAATGGGGAATGTTGAGGTTCATAGCATTGTCACCCATAGCCTTGGTGATGGTGTATGTCCCATAATGGAATGGGAAAAAATTCCAATGGGGCCCTGTAAGGCGTTCTTTCTACAAGTGCAATCAAACTTTGTCTCCCACCTGAAACTTATGTGGCACCTGATGTTGATCATGGCACTGCTTGTATTTGGCATTAGAATTTTGCAGAATATCCTAAACCTATTGGCAGATGTCCTTAATCCACTTAATGAACTGGGTGGCTTTGTCAGATTCTGGTGGAGTAGGGGACGAGTCGGACGAGGTGGTCACCAGGGGCAGTGCAACATCCATGGGGCCCAATGGTTGGAATCCCAACCCCACCTGAAAGGGGTTGTGGCCAGTTGATCTATGAAGGGCTCAATTGTAGCTATGATGGACATTGGGAAGACTCTCATCCCATGTGTGGGGGTGTTTTGAATTGTACATGCACGAGATATGTAAGATCATCTGATTGACGACCTCAGTTTGGCCATCTCTCTGGGGGTGGAAGGCAATCGATTTGGTGAGCTTGGTATCCAACAATGACCAGAGGCTCGATCTGAATGTGTTGAGGAACCAACTATCATGGTCTGAGATAATGGTTTGTGGGATCCCAAAATGTACCCATACTCGTTCAAAGAATATCTTGGCAGTGTCTTCTGTTGTGTTGTTCTTCTTGCAAGCAGCTAGAATTGCCATTTTGGAAAAGCGATCAAAAACCACAAAAACACAGTCATTTCCCCAATTGGTGGATGGGAGGCCCGACATGTATTCCATTGAGATGGATTCCCACAGCCTATGAGGAGTAGGAAAAGGGGTTTACATGCCCTGTTTCTTAGTTGTCGGTTTGGCAATAGCACAGGCGATGCAGGACCTGACATACTTGTTGACATCTTGTCGAAGTTTCGGCCAGTAGAAATGTTTCTGCAGCACTGCCACTATCTTTTTGATGCCAAAGTCTCCTGCCGCCCGACTGTAGTGAGCTTCCCAAATCAACTTCACGCTCTCACTTTATGGAATGCAAATATGGCCCAAACAACACAACAACCCGTCTTGAAGATGGAAATTAGTGACAATTGAGTTGGCGTGCAACATTTGGTAAGTGGTGGAGAAGTCAGGGTTTGTCTCGTAGAGGTGGGGCCATCTGTAGCTCTCGTGGCCACAAGATTCTAGCACTGTGGTGAGTGCCATGACAAGAGGTCGGTTGAGGCAATCAACAACTCAGTTGGTACTTCCTATTTTATACTTGATGTTGAGGTGGAACTGTTGTAAGTATGTGGACCACTTATGATGGCAGTCATTCTACAATTTTCCTTGGGTCTGTATGAACTGTAGTGGCTTGTGATCAGTGTGGATGATTGTCTCCTTCCAAACAATGTAATGTATCCACTGGCTGCAGGCTTGCACAATGGAGTAAATTTATTTATCATAAGTAGGGTACTTACGGGCAACATCTGATAATGTCTCACTATAATATGCTATGAGGTGGTCGCGTTGAGTGAGAATGACACCCACAACATAGTCTGAATCGTATGTCTCGATCTCAAAGGGATGTTGTAGGTCTAGTAATGAAAGTACTGGGGATGAGAACAAATGCTTCTTCAATTCATCGAAGGGTTGTTTTTTGGACAGGCCCCACAAAAATTTTGTCTTACCGCCACCCCTAGTTACTTGGCTGAGGGCCCATGCGATATGAGAGAATCCCAACACGAACCTGCGATAAAAATTGGAGAGGCCCAAGAAGCTCCAAAGTTCAGTGAGTGTGGTTGGGGCTGGCCAATCACAAATGACCTGGATCTTGGTTGGATCAACATGCACACCATTTCGATCAATGTTGTAGCCTAAGTAATGGACATTGTCCATGCCGAAGGAGCATTTTTCCAAGTTTGCATATAGTTTGTGTTGTTGCAGGATCTGCAGAACTTATTGAATATGTTGCAAGTGTTCCACCCAAGTCTTTTTGTAGATGAGGATGCCATCCAGATAAACCACTAAAAAAGTATTGGTGAAAGGTCGTAGGATATCGTCCATCATCCTCATAAAAGTTGTTGGAGCATTTTTCAAACCAAAGGGCATGACCAACTATTCAAAAAAACCTTCTTTTGACTTGAAGGTGGTCTTCCATACATCTGTCTTTTCTATTGGGACCTGGTGGTAGCCATAGTTTAGATCAATATTATTGAAGTATTTTTCCCCCATGAGATGATCAAGGAGGTCGTCGATTCGAGGAATCAAGTACCAATTTTGAACTGTGATTTTATTCAGGGCCTGGTAATCAATGCAGAGTCCCCATGTCCCATCTTTCTTCTGCACCAGCACGATTGGGCTCCCACAAGGAAATGAGTTGGGACGTATGTGCCCCTTGTGGAGTAGTTCTTGGATCTGCCTCTTGATCTCCTCATTTTCTAACATAGAGCGGCGGTAGACTGGTCCATTGGGTAGCGGTGTGCCTGGGGTCAGATCGATGGGATGCTTGACCGAGCAGTGCAGAGGTACCTCGGTAAGAGAGGAGAAGATATATGAGTATTCTTTCATGACCTTATCCACTTGATTCTATTGTGTGGAGATATCAGTCATGGAGGCCCTGGATGTGGTTGCGCTCTTTCACTCACTCTAAGAGAGAAACATGAAGAAGACAAATTTCCTAGTCTGAGAGATGACCTTCTTTCATTGCTTGGTAGAGATCAAGGAAATAGCAGTAGGAGGGATTGCCTCGGGTATTCTGTACAATTTCCTATTCAAAGTAATAATAACACTATGAGGCCTAGACTCATATATATGATGATGTTACCATAAATAAGTTTGGCCCAAAAGAACATTACAAAATTCGAGAGGAACAACATCACACAATACCTCATCTTTGAAAGGATTAATGTCGTACGACAGTTAACACTGTTGTCTGACACGAAGATCAATTCCTTGGCGGAGCCATCCAGTGGTGTAGGGTTGTGGGTGTAGCATTTTCAGTAGGTCCAGCCACTTGATGACCTCTGCTGAGATGAGTTTCTTATGGCTACCTCTATCAACGATGAAGTGCAGCGGGGTGCCTTTTACCAACATCTGTGAATGGAAGAGGCACTCACCTTCTTCTGGCTCGTCTAGGTCACCGAGCTGGAGCTTAATGGTAGAAACTATGGCACTGGGTTCCACGTCAATGATCTGTCTTCCCGTTTCTGGTTTTGTCTCAGAGTCAAAACCCAAATCTGATTCAAAGGCTTTCACTTTGGCCACCAGCGACGGCTTTGAGCGACAGTCAGCAGTGTTATTCCAATGGCTCTTATGGAAGTCGCACCACTTCCCAGTATCTTTCTTTGTCTTTTCGGTGTCCTTCTTTGCTTGTAGCTTGGACTGGTTGTCCTGATATTGTCCATCTTTTCTCTGTCCTTTTTTCTGTGGGTTGGGGCCGCCCCTTCTTGGATTTTGCTATGAGGCGTTCCCAGGCCCAAATTGTCGCGTCTTTAATTTGAGCTTCTACTCGATTTTGACGACATATCAGTAGGTCGCGCCCAAGGACGAGATGTCTAGAAATTCCATTTTGTTCTGGATGTATCTATTTAGAGAACTGTGAAACTTGAGCATGAGATGTCACTCTGAATATTTGATACCCAGCTTGGTGCGCAAGGTATGGAAGATATTTGTGAACTCTAGCACTGCTTGGTTTCTTTCTTGTTGTAGTGTGGTCCATTTGGTATAAAAGTCGTCCTAACTTCTGATAGGGTAGTATTGTTCCTTAATAGAATCCCTGAAGGATTCACAGGTGACCGCAACTGTAAATAATGAGGTTTCCTTTGTTTACTTTTTCTCACAGAAAGTTTCCCACCAATCTTTGACATGGGGAACGACTTTGAGGAGTGAAAAAGTAATATTTTCTCTATTCGAAAAGTTATGTACGGAAATACCCTTCTAGTAGATTCAACCACTTGTTTATAGAATCTACGTCTATCTGACCTTCAAATATAGGAATATCGAAGTTTATTTGTACCTTGAAGGGGGCGGCGCCTCTGCTAGAGGAAGATGTGTCGCCTATTGGTAGTCATTAAAGGATTTGTGTGAAACTATCCATCATATCGTTCCTTTGTTGCATGAGGGCTTCCTCAAGAAATTTTTTGAAAGGATCTCATGTACCGTCATCTTTCTTTTCTCCTTCCATGAGAGGTCGCTTGGGCATGCAATATATTTTGTCCTCAAGAGAAACAAGCTCAAGACCCAATTCTTTATACCCTGACCTCGTTGGGGACGTGCATTAAAACGACAAGGAGCAGACTGCTCTGATACCATTGATCCAGATTTTATGAGAAGAATGAAATAAATACATATTATAAAAACATCCTTAACATAAAATAACAGAGATACAGTAAAATTGGTTTTATATTCAATAAGGAAATAAGTTGAAATTGTAAAATGCAGCGGAAAACAAGCTTGTTGGAATGGTGGCAGCTTATCTCTGAGAAGAGATGTGATAGTTGTGCTCATTCACAAGAATATGATTACATTGAGGCTTTCAAGGCCTTTTTAAAATAAGCAGGAATGTCAAAATCCCTAGACATCCAAAAACCTAACCCTAGGAGATGAAGCACCAAAATTCATGCAGGGCCCATTTGGGTAAGTTATTACATCAAATTCCCGAAGTCGTAAACTTTGCATACGATCTCCGTTTTAGGCGCACGATAACTCGTTGGAAAGGTATCATCGAGGAGATTAATTTTGGTAACATAATGAGAGTCGCCGGCTATCAATGAGAAGCTTGATCCCAAAAAACCTTCATTTTGGCCCTCAAAATGGCCCCGGAAGTTAAAACCTTCATCCCCAAAAACCTTCATTTAGCATCGTGGTGAGTAACCAGGGAGAAACTGAGTTCCTTCTTAGTTTTAGTTGGTCTTCAAGCATGGAGGTGTATATGATAAATTTTCCAGGTCTAAGCAGGATCATAGTCCAGCATATACATCAACAGTGGAGTTGTTGAGATTAGTCTCCAAGTGGGAGATTGTTGGTTATGGAGCCTAATTATCTTTCTGATTCAAAGGTCTTTGTTTTTAGCCATTTTTATACCCCATGAAGACCTTACAACCCAGAGGAATGTACACTTTTCCACGTGGGGGAGTGTAGGGGGGGTTGCCCCCCCTTGCGGGATTCAGGGGGTCCATCCCCCCAGCTGGGGGGTCCAGGGGAAAGCATTCCCCCGATAGGGGTTGGAGGGATAGCATTCCTTGATGGGGGTTTAGGGGCGAAGCCCAAGAAGGAAAAATTTCCTTGTAAATGTATATTGTAATTTCATTGTAAATATGGACCGTTCATTATAAGGTCACAGATCTTACGAAAGAAGTTATGTTAGAGTTTTTTTCCCTAGAACAAATCCCTCTTTTATGAGGGAAATGTATTACGACTATGCATCATTGTGAATATTGTATTATGAGTGAGGATACTATGAGGGAAAGAAGAGGAAGTTACAACGGGTGTGTTGTAGGTTGTATCCCTTCATTTGTTGGATAATAATAAAGGAAGGACCTAGCAATTTCTTTGGTGGACGTAGCCCACACTGGGTGAACCGCGTATATCTATGTCTCTATTGTATTTTGTATCTTATGTGTTTTATTTCCTCATTTGTTTTATTTTATTGCTTCGCGATCCTGTTTTTCTAATAGGGTCTAGGTGATGGTCTAGGTCTAGCTCATGGTATAGGTAATGGTCATGTTCATATAAGTACTCGTAGAAGTAATCCATTAGAAGAAGAACAAAAAATTAACACTAACCTTACAAGTGAGGCTATATTTCCTTGTTTCACATATCCTTTATTCATTGGGAGACATGCCTCGCCTTTATATGGATAGAGAGAGAGGGAGGTAGAATTAGGGGAAAAGAGAAGGAGGCAGGGACGGAGAGAGAGAGAGGCAAAGAGACAGTGAGAGTGAGACTAACAACAAGGAGGCAGAGAGTGAGATTTAGTGTGAGAGGAAGGGGGGAGATAGAGAGAAGCAGGGGTAGATAGATATAAAGAGAGAAATGGGGGGAGATTATAGGATAGAGGGGGAGGGGGATATAGTGACAGTGAGACTAACAAAAATGAGAGAGAGAAAGACATGGTAGATGTAGGAGAGAAAGAGAGGATAGATAATGGGAGGGAGGGGGAG
>ML795732.1:132296-145247 GCA_009831015.1 Picea engelmannii | reverse complement strand
AGGGGCCCTAGAACACATCTAGGGTCTTGTATCAACCACCAAGGAACACATCCAAGGATCAATCCAAGCATGAAGCAAGGATTCCCTGGAACACATCCAGGGGCCCTAGAACACATCTAGGGTCTTGGCCATTCTCCAGGAGAATGGCTCTCGCTGCTGCATATAAATTTAACAGTCTTCTACCTCTTGCCCGTGGACTTCTATTTTGGGCTTCTTAGCTACGTCGTCATTGTCAAACAGATCTTCTAAAGGGACGAGACCTCTAGGTAAAATATTGCTTTTCAATTGCCAGACTTCGGCATCCAGTTCGTCATCTCCTAACTCTCTTGAATCTACTGTATCCTCTGTATCTATTGTATTTACAGCATTAACACTATCTATTTCAAACTCAGAATTATTTACATTTTCATTTTCATTTTCTACATCTATGTTTTTACATTCAAAATCGTTCTTGCATTGCAGAAAGTCCTCTATCTGATCATCATTTCCAAACACTTGCCAGTACCTGATATTATCGGGCACGGTCGGTCTGCACTTCACTTCAACAGTGTATGGGCGAGTTTGTCGGAAAGGAATCTTGCAGGATGCTGCTGACGTAGCTAATTCGTCGGCCATAATATTTTGTCCTCTAGGCATTACCTACAAGTCCACCTCATTAAAACACTTCAAAGCATCGAGAGCAGCATTCCTGTATGCTCTAAGGCGTGGATGTTTAGCAACATATTCACCTTTAATTTGTTTAATAATTAATTCAAAATCACCCCTTACCATTATTTGCTTAGCACCAACCTTTTTCAACAGCTTCAGACCAAGCATTAAAGCTTCATACTCAGCAACGTTGTTAGTGTAGTGGAAATTTAACTTATAGGAATGATTTTTTGAATACCTTTTTTCATGATTATGCAACCAGACCCCAGCTCCTGCTCCTTCTTTACTCACAGCTCCATCAAAATCCATACTCCAGAAATTAGCAGGGAACTCTTCAGTGATTACATTTTTCATCTTTGTTGCCTCACCGTTTTCTGGAATTTCATCTTGACTTGCTACCTCTTCCACCAGCTGAATATCTGGCTCTTCAGTATTACCATCATTGTACAAGATGAACAAATCTAAATCTGAATGAGCAGATTAAAGGGGGTAATTGTGAGGTTTCTCTTGACTGCTGACCATATACTTCATCAGTGTTTCTCTGTATAACCTTCTCTGTTGTCCAAACACTGGGATAGTGGCGTAGAACATATCCAGCTGCAAGGTTCCTTTCAACTTAGCTCCCCAAGACTGGGACAGCAACATACCGTACTTTGGCGGGATGTCTGCCACCACCATGTCCATTACCATGCTTTTTGAAGGGATCTGAACTAGGGTGATGCAGAGATCCTTAATCAGACCAATATATTTGACTTTGTTGGAGTCAAACGAGTGCAAATCTTTGTAAGGCCTAGTAACCTCCAATCCCAGTTTTTCCATTACTGCTTTAGGCATTAGATTATGTGAGGCCCCTGAATCCAAAATGGCATTATGCAATATCAAATCGTGTATGTTCAAACTGATGTAAAATGGAGCTACATCACCGATATCGTCTCGACCATCTACTTCAGGTCCGAAAAGGAGTTCGGGATGATCGTCAGCAAGGTTCACAGTGTCTGAGTGAGTCACTGACCCAATAGTCAAGGCCTTGGTGCCTATGTCAGGTTCAATGGCTAAGGTTTTTAGTACCTGTGAACGATAGCCGCCTCTGCATATCAACTCTGTAAGTGGGATAGGAATTTTAATTTTGGCCAATTATGCCTTCAGGCTAAAAGGCGTCGGAGTTCTGGTCTGGCTCATTGATTCTGGTTGGTCCACCATATTCTTCTGCTCAGAAGTGTTGGGTGGGGTAATAGGTGAAACTTCGGGCTGTGCTGGTCTTTTCAGTATAGTGATTCTTTTCTTCACTGGAGCATCGGTTTTACCCTTCTCAGAAGACTTTTCAGTAGTAATCTTTTTAGGAGTTTTCTCAGACTCAGCTACCTTCTGCGTTTCGGCTGTCTTTTTCGAGGAATTTCCTTTTGTCTTCTTACTTCGCAGGTTGTATTGACGGTGCACCTCCAAAATAGTGTTTTCAAAGGCCTGTTTTTCTGCATCTCCATCTTCCTCACTTACCTTAGTTTGATTTAGCAGAAAGAGTTCTTGCTCTTCTTGGGTGAGGAAAATGGCCTCATTATCATGAATTCCCATGAGGTTAATGTGAGTGTCTTCCAATTCCTCAATTACTTCCCCGCCTTCATCAGCATAGTTTTCTTGTAGGGGAGGTCTGATCGGCTGATCAGAACCTCTCTGGTCCCTTTGATCTTTTTGGTCTCTTTGATCTCGTTGCCTGATTTGAGGAGGGTTTCTCCTAAAATTGCGGTTTCGAATCTGAGGGGTAGGTGTGTTATCTCTCGGAGGGTTTCTGTCTGACACAGTGATCCTCTCCACCATTAGTTCCACTTCCCTGGTCAAAGAATCTAATCTGGAATCTATGGCCGACGTGGAAGGTTCCTCTTTGATCGTGACTCTCCTTTCTGTCCTTTGACGCGCCCGTTTCGCCAACAGATTAGCCTCCACACTAATAGCACTTTTTTGCATGTCTTCAAGGGTGGCTGCATTTCTTTCTCTTAATTGGTAAGTCATGTCAGCGTCGAATCCATCAAGGAATTTAATCAATGCCAAACCCGAGGGAGGTTTGATTTCAGTTGGGATTGCATTATACAAGTTGTTGAAACGGGTGCAGTAATCTTGGACAATTTCACCTTGATTTCTTTTTATATTTTCGTATTCTGACAGTATCTGGAGAGGATTTTTCTTTACCTCCCATCTGTCGAGGAAACTTCTCTGGAATGTGACAAGGTCAGGAACTGAAGTGGCAGGTAAAGCTTTGAACCACTTCTTGGCGTCTCCTGTTAGACTCTGGGCGAACAGTCTCATTTGAACGTCGACTTCGTCAACTTCTTGTAAATCCAAGTAGTCGTTCATTTTATCCACATGTTGTTGTGTGCTTAATGTTCCGGTTGCATCGAACTGGGGAAGTCTAGTCTGGTAGTCTTGGGGCATGGCATGTAGTGGTGCATCTAGCACCAAAGGGGCGTACCGAGTTTCCATGACGGGCGGAGGAGGTGGTACGACGGCCTGGGTGGTAGGAGAGGTAGCGACTAAAGACGAGGACGATGAAGGACTGGGTGGTGCTGAGGTAGTGATTTGTAGTTTAGTCGTAGGAGACAAGACTTTGAGGGTTCGGGGTTGCACCACAGTTGGGTCAAAGATGAGATTAGACACAAAAGTTTCAGATCGTGTCCTAACCAGGTTTCGATGCGGAAAAGGCTCAATATCAAGGCTTTGTAAGTTATCTGGTTCTCCGAAAAAGAAAGGGGACTTATGAAGGGGAGTGTAACTCACTGAACTGGAAACTAAGGTCTTTCTCCTCAGCAATTACTCGGGATTATCTATCGCTGTTGAGGGTTCTGGGTCTGGATGAGATCGAGTGTGGACTTTCTTCGGAGCCAGAACTCTTTTTGGGTTTTTGTATATATATTTTTTATTTAATTTTATGGTGAAGGCAAACTAAGGAAGATTCCTACGTTGACGTTGTCTAGATTCCAATTGTTCCTGAGTAACTATGTCACGTTCAATGGCTGCCCACAAACGTTTGAGTTCTTCCCTGTTATTGGCAGTTTGGAGGATTATGTCAAAAAGGTTTGACGCAATATGCGTTTGATTCGATAGTCCAGGATCGATATTAGGTTGTACTGCTGCAGGGACAGTCATAGAGGAACAAGAGGTTCTAAGAAAATAATATGTACAGAGTTAGTCAACCTCTAAACATTACTTTCTTCTCAGAGTCAAACATTCTTTTAGGGGAAAGAAGTCGTGAGATGTCAGTTTTAGTTCTTCCCCAGTGGAGTCGCCATTTATGTTATCACTTGGTAAATTTCCTAGAGGTTGAAAAAAGAAGAAATTAACAAAGGTAACCTTATCCAACCGCTTTTAAAGCTAGGATCTAGCCCTTCCAGCTTCAGAGAGGGATCTCTCTATATGATTTACCTTTGTTGCGATTTCAGATATTAGGCTAGCTAAAGGGACTGTTGTTTTGTTGTAAAGGGTTTTTTAGGTTGGTTGAGACAATCTACACATCCATTGGGCTATGGGATCTGTATTTAATCAAATCTGAGAAACAACCAGAAACGCCGAAGAAAACCTTCACAAGGCGAGATAACAAGCTCACTGGATCTTTTAGTAATTAAAATGATGGACAGAAGAAAAGATAAGGAAAATAACTTCAGCTAACAAGCAGTTAAGAATTTCTTAGTTGAAGGTATTAGAAGATAAACATTAAAATCTTCAGAATCGGAAACAGGGTATCAAAGATAAATCCTGCAACATAACGCTATTCGTAAAGATTAGATTCAGAAAACAAAATGAACACAGAGGAAGGAAAACAGTTAACTGAGAAAATCACATCACCAGTGAACATGCGCAAGAATCCTGTAAAGTGCCTCTTCTTTATTAAAGGTAGATCTCTTCAAAAATAGTACAGTTTGATAGCAATAGGGTGTGCGAATCAACAACCCTCGATACTTCGAAAGATGAAGTATTTATAATTCAAAATACAAACGTGCCTGTCATAACTGATCAGGACGTGATCATTCTATTTTTAGACTAACTAACTTAACTAATCAAAACTGTTTTGATGACTCAATACAACTATATGTTGAATTTTGGGGGTAGGCCATTGGCGAGGTGCCTCCGCAACCTCTTCTGCCAGGACAGGTGACTGGACGTGACAGCTCATCTACTAGTCTAGTAGATCACATAGTTCTTCCCATCTGATGTGACCTGGCACTGTGACTTTAAGCAATCTCTGATACACTTCATCCATGTCTGTGTACTTAGCAAATGTAGGCTTGATGATGAAAATGTGCTTAATCTCATGCTGGATACTAATATCCAACTGCAAGGCATCCATGAATGTTTTTCCTGTGATGCTTCCCTGTATACCTTCAAACTTAGAACTGTCCTTAGACACTTCAGTCAACCTTTTCTTATAATCAGGGAGTGTCATTAACTTGTCATTAATGACCTTCATACTAGGCAGGCCCTTCCTTTGCAGAGCATCTATCTTGTGGAAAAACTTCTGCACTCCTTGATCCATGACTTGAATCTTTTCCTCAAGCTGAAGCATGAGCCCTCTTTTGGTTAGAACTCTTTTCACCTCCAATATAGTCTCTGTCATGTCCTCAATTTTCAATTCTTCGAGTTCCTCCCGGGTCTTGGAATTCAGGAACCTTATGATTTCATTAGTTTGTGTTGGCATGTCTCCCAGCTCTGTTCTGATTTTCTCCACAGCCTGTTTGCTCCTCTCGAGCAACTCATTTTGTTCAAACATGATTTGAACCATTGGCTAGATTTCATTTATGGATTTGGAAATATTTGTCCACACAATCTCTTTGACCTTAGCCAAAGTTTTTCCTTCCATTGTCTGTTTCTGGAGCTACTGTAACTCCTTCCTGATCTGCTCATTCACTTGCTTCTCTTTGGACAGACTTGTCTGGAAAGAAGTCTTTAGCTCTTGGAGATTCTCCACTTCTTTCTTAAGCCTGCCAATTTCTGACTCTTGCAGGTTCATCCTCTCCATGGACTTGGCAAGGTCTGTTGCCCCTTCTGGTAGGGGCAGTGATGTTGCAAATGGAATGACTATCACTGTTGTTGTGCTCAATCCTGCAATGGGGATGGCACTCAATGGAATGCCTTCCATTGGCTTTGTCTGCTCTCTCTCCTTTAGCAGTCTCTCCATCTCTGCTTCCATCTCTTTTAACTGAGCATTCTACTCCATGAGTAATTTCAGCATCTCATCCTTTTCACCTTCCCTTTCAGCTATCTCCTTTGCCTGGGGGTCCTCTGTTGGAGGGAGATTTAGCTGTTTTCTTAAGGATGTGATGTCAGCATTTTTCTTTTTAATCATCTCTTCGGCAGCCTTGACATTTGTCGGGTCGTAACCGATCTTGACGACCAGCTCCTCCAATGTCTTTATCCTGTTGTCTTTCGCGAAAGAAGATATTTTTTCCAGCTTCAGTTGGGTCTGGGCATTGCCCAAAGCTACCCAAAATTTTGATGCAGAAGCTGTAGCGTGGGCTAAAGTGTGGAAAACCATCTCCCCGGTTTGCTTGTGTAGATCCATCTGATCTGTTGGGTGCACGTCTTTCGCTTGAAACTCAAATGTGGCCCTTTTATAATCTGATATAACCTTGGGATCCGGCACTTGTGCTTGGAGGTAAGCCATATGCATCCTACCTTTTTCTATGTCGAATGCTGAAAGGAGCCTATGCTGAGCTGTGGACGACTGTTTCTGAAACTGGGCATAAGTGTTGGTAGTAAGAGTCTGGTTTTTCTTCTTGATCAAATCATATTTTTCAAAAATGCCCAACTTGGGCCCAGTCTTACTCGACTGAGTATCTAAGGGGGAATTGGTGGATTTCAATGTTGTTGTTATTTCCTTGTGCTGACTCGAGCCGAAAGGTAGACTGGCTGGCTTGACCCCTGTGGTGGTCACTGTGGTGGCTGTGACCTCTTCTTCTACTGTCATGCCTGTCGTTGGAACTGTTTTTGGCCTTTTAGCGTGCATCTTAAACTCCTCTGACGACACCTCCGTTACAGGAGGAGATGATTCTTGTCGGGGCCTCTTTTCCTTGGGATTCTGAGGTGTGGTGGTGGGTGGTGCGTTGGTCGAGGGCACCTACTTTTCCACCTCAACAGGTGGTTCCACGTCCACCAAAGTGTTGGGCTCCCATTCCTTCTGATTAGCAAATTTATCGATCTCCGGCCTGGACTCATGGGCATAAGGGGCATTTTTATTCTTTACTCTCATTTCAGAAATGATCCCGCAGGGATCATAATGCCAGGTGAAACTTGTAAGGAATTTCATTTCCCTTAGCATTTTGTCTGCTTCATCACCTGCACCTCTACTATTATATATGAAAGAGCCAGTCTGCCCTTTGATCCACAATTGTTGCTTTTTCTTAAGGGAAACAAAGTGAATATCATCAGAATTCATTATTTGTCTAATATATTCCAATGCAAAAATTCTTACCGGTATATATCTCGGCAGCTAGTAAGGTGCTAATTCACACCCGTAAACTCAAATTTCAGAGTGATTCTGATACAAGTACCAGTCTCCTGTCTTTGCGTTGTCCGAGAGGTGTAGAATTCTTCGGACTTCATCATTTATTCGTGGCTCAGGCATGCCACTCCACATACTTACCACAGGGTGGTAAAACTGGTCAATGAACGCTGTGAAGTCGTATTCGACAGAATTGTGTTTCAGAAGAGAAGTCCATGCTGTAACAGGCTGGGGCCTCCCGTCGGCGTCCATCTTCTGCATGGAGAAATTGAACCTGTCGGCTTGAAAATAGACGAACATGTAAGCCAGAATGGATGAATACTTGAACATGCCTTCTGTGGAAAAATTAACAAATTTCTCCTGGATATTATTGGCCAAGAAAGTGCTGTAGTCGAACTGCGTGGTCGGTTGTTCATCGTTTGAGAAGATGGACAGAAAACCCAGGATGGGCTCATCTACCCATTGATCAGAATAGTAACCAAGCAGGGCACACAGAGAAGAAATAATTTGATTTCCTTTGGTGGAAAACATGGAAGAAGGGTAAGGGGGATTGGTGGACGGGAGTGGAGCGAAAGTGGGGAGAAAAATCTCGAATATCTGAGCTCTTTGAGGGAAAGTCATTTTATGATATAGCTCGGTGAGGATTTCTAAGTTGAATGGGGACGCAGATTCTGCGCGGGTAACTTGCAACATCTGGTCAATATCTTCAGGGGTGATGAAGAAAAGGACGTCTCTGGATGAAGAAACGATGGCTTTCTGGTCAGGGATGTAATGGGCCTGGCATTTGAGGGCAAACTTGGGGAAATTATGAATCTGGGGGAAGAGATACAGGGGCAAATTGGACTCCCAGAGTCCAACTTCGTCACTCTGGTCCAGGAACACCTCCCGTAGCCATGACTGCAGATCAGAAAAGTCAAAACTGTAGATAGTATCTGCTATCAAACGGTCTTTGTCAACCAAAGGAATTTTATCCAGGTCAACCGGGGGAGGAAGGAAAGGATTCTCTTCCTCTTCAGCTTGCTTTGTCTTAGACACCATTTTGGCAACTGTACCTGCAATAAACAATACGTTAGTGGGGTCGACTGACTGTAGGTGAAAGCGATGTGGGAGCAATGGAAGGATAGGAGGTTTCTGGCGCGGTGGATGAATAACGAATACAAGGGAAAACAGTAGTTTTATTCAAAACTGGGTCGGTTTTGGCGCGGGAAAATGGTCAGCATGACAACGGGCATATTATCCAGTGATTAATGGACAACGGGCCACTTGGGGTGATATGGCAGGTGACGGCGGCCCAAGTATACGGACAACTGACGTGGAGGTTGGTGATTGGAGGTAAGAGTCGCCAAAGGAGGTTGTTCATGAATGAAGGGGGTTAGGTATTGACAGCAGGGACTGACAGAAGTTATGAGAAAAGACACGACCCCGAGAGCAAGTGGAACAAGTGGACTCAGTGGAAGGTGACGTCCAGGGGCGATGGGATGTCAGGCAGCATGTGGGGGATGGGACCTCTGGACCAATAGAACAATGACACATGTACCAAGGGGTCCACCGTAAGGAATATTCATTCCGGACCCCCCCCTTTGGTTAAAAGCAGAACACCAGGGGGGGTCCGAAATCCGTTATGAACCATTGATCTACGCGCTTACTTTCTGGCCGCAGATCTTAGCGTGCTCCTTAATACCAATTCTGGACCCCCCCCCCTCCATTAAAGGCAGAACGGAGGGGGGGGTCCGAAATTCAATGTGAACCATCGATTTTAGCGTACTGTTCTGGGCCGTCTAGATGTGTGCTCGAGTTATTATCAATTCTGGACCCCCCCCCCCTCCGTTAAAGGCAGAACGGGCGGGGGGGTCCGGAATCCAATGTGGGTCGTGGATTCACGCGCTCTTCTCGGGACCATCTAGATCTGCGTGAATATTATCACCGATTCTGGACCCCCCCCCTTTGATTAAAAGAAGAACACTAGGAGGGGTCCGGAATGTTTTGTGAGTCGTCGATCTAGGCACCATGATCTGGACCATTGGAAGTTGAATGTAACATAAAACTGGAGCGGAAAAAGTCATGTGTAGGAAAACTTAGGATTAGTTTTTTCTTATGGGTTTTTTCCAATTTTTTCTTAGACACCACCAAGGGGACATAACTTCAGCTATCCTTAGGCAACGGGGACTTGATGCAGCATTTTATTCAAGTGGGTTTTATTTGGGCAAGACAAGCAAAGCAATTAATCTACATTCTACCCTACTTTCACATGACAATTAACCCATCTTAGACTGTTGGGTTAAGATATTATTCTTCCTAAGGGATATCTGACCAGGATTAGACAGTCTGGTCAGATTTATTCACTAATTCTATCATAGGGGCTATCTGACCAGGATTAGATGGTCTGATCAGATGTATTCACTAGTTCTAACCTAGGGGTTATCTGACCAGGATTAGACAGTCTGGTCAGATTTATTCACTAATCTATCGACATTAAAAATTTAAAAGAACTTGGTCATGCTTGAAAGGTATGACCAAGTTGCTATTATTGCATGGGGCTTTTGTTTCAATTGTTTTATGCTCTCTTTTCTTTTCTTTTTCTTTTTCTTTTTCTTTTTCTTTTTTCTTTTTCTCTCTTTCCTTTTGAAAAATGAAAAATCAATTTCCAATAAGAACACTAGATGCAGATAATATCTGTGATATCCAAGTCATAAGTTGATTCCCATAATTTATCGGGTGATAACAGTCCTTTTCCATAGATTTCCATCCTCTGAATCCACTGCCTCCTTGACAGTTCTAGGATCATCATCAGTAATAGACAAAGAAAAATTTGAACATAAATTAGATGGAGTATAAATTAGTAGCCTTCTTTCTCGAACTAATATCCTCAATACTGGAGTATGAGGATCTTCTTCTTCTGATTCTTGTTCTTCTGTAGACTCTAACTCATCATCCTTTAAATCAAACTCTATTTTCTTCGGTTCTTCCTTACTTGGTAGGACTTCCTATTTAACAACATCCTTCATTTCTCTAAATACCACATCTCGGTTATACACTACCTTCTTAGTTTCTGGGTTCCAAAGCTTATAACCTTTGAGACAATATTTATATCCAATAAAGATACACTTTTCGGCCTTCTTATCTAGCTTACTCTTGTTTTCCTTTGGAACATGAACATATGCATCACAACCAAATACCTTGATATGTGTGAGAGAAAATTCTTTACTAGTCTATACCTCTTTTGGAATCTTGTCATCCAACGTTGATGAGGGTGATCTGTTGACCAGGTAACATGTATTACCCATTGCCTCTACCTAGAATTCTTGCCCTAACCTGGCACCACTGAGCATGCACCTTGATTTTTCCATCAGCGCCTTGTTCATCCTTTCTGCAACTCCATTCTACTTAGGTGTATATGGAGTAGTTTGTTGCCTTGCTATACCGCACTTCTTACAAAATTCTTCAAATTCATTCCTGCAAAAATCTCCTCCGTTATCTTTCCTCAACACCTTAATTATTTTCTTTGTTTGATTCTCAACAAGAGCCTTAAACTCTTTAAACCGGTCAAATACTTCAGATTTCTTACAGAGGAAATATATCCAATTATTCCTCGAGAAGTCATATATAAACGAGACATAGTACACAGATTTTCCCAATGATGGGACCGACACAGGTCCAAAAACATCATTGTGAACTAGCTGTAAAATTCCTTCTGCCCTCATTGCACTAGAGGGGAATCTTACCTGATTCTGCTTCCCATATAGAAAATGTTCACAGAAATCAAAATCCAAAGAGAAATTAGACATACCTTCAACCATACCTTTACCATGTAGTAGTCGAAGACCCTTCTCTCCTATATGCCCTAGTCTTTGATGCCACAAAATAACCTTTTCTCCAAAGACTGTAGGAGTTCTTTCTTCTTCAAATCCAATATCAGGAACAATGGGACTATTACACCCATCACTAATAGTGCTTCCTTGCAGCTTATACAGAGTTCCAAACCGAACTCCCTTCAGCAACACCATTTCTCCTCGAACCATCCTGTGGGTTTCCTTTTCAAATATTGTTTTTACCCCTGCATCGTCCATTTTGCTTATAGAAATAAAATTTCTAGCCAAACCTGGGATGTCTAGAACACCAGGTAGTGCTCTAATCCTTCCATCTATGAGCCTCAAATTGACTTTTCCTCGTCCTATGATTTTGGTTGTCGAATCATCACCTAAGAAAACATTACCTACATCATACCTTTCATATTCGTAGAACCACTCCCTGTGGGGAGTCATATGAAAAGACGAACCAGATTCAACCAACCATGGCTCATGATCTGCATGTGTTCTTGAAGAAGCCAAGTACACATCCCCTCCTTCTTCCTTGGAGGTCTTTTCTTCTGTAGAAGGATATTCTTCAGATCCCTTCTTTTTCTCAACTTTGGATCTACATTGCTTCTTGTAGTTCCATTCTTTTCCACATCTCCAACATACCTTTACAAACTTTTCAGGAGATTTAGATCTACCCTTAGACTTAGATCTCCCACTTGATAACTTAGATCTATTTCTTTCCTGGGAACGTCCTCTTGCAAAAAATGCGAATGTGCTATGTCCTTCCATATTCTTTCGTCTCATCTCCTTCGACAACAAGGATGAGACCACTTCATCAAACTTCAAGGCAGTTGTATTACTACCTATGGCCACAACCAGACTATCCCAGGAGTCTAATAAAGAACATAATAAACTAATACATTTATCTTCATCTGAAATTTTAATCTCAAGAGATACTAACTAACTTACCATAGTATTGAAGGTGTTTAAATGCTCTGCCACCAAGTCTCCATCTCTCATCCTCAGGTTATACAACTTCTTTCTCGGGAATAGTTTATTTACTAAGGACTTAGAATGATACAACTTCCCCAACTTTTCCCATAAATACTTGGGTGTAGCTTCCTTTGACACATTCAGTAAGACTAAATTGGAGAGACATGGTTGGATTGTGCTCTTTGCCTTCCGATCCAACTTTTTCCAGTCATATGTTGAAGTTTCAGTAGGTGCAGTACCTAGATCTACCGCGATCCACTGATATCTATCCACCAATAGATCTTCCATCTTGAGCTTCCACAACTCAAAACTTTTCCCATTGAAATTCTCGATCTCCAT
Organism: Picea engelmannii; assembly: GCA_009831015.1. Lineage (NCBI taxonomy): Eukaryota > Viridiplantae > Streptophyta > Pinopsida > Pinales > Pinaceae > Picea > Picea engelmannii. The sequence continues at coordinate 132,986 of ML795732.1, read as the reverse complement.
CTTCGAATTGCTTGCCATTTCTTTTCACCTAAAAAATCAATACCACAGATCTCCCACTATAACAAGGCTTATCACAGTCTCGATCCAAACCCTTGACCACAAAGGCATCCCCCTGAAGCCAACAAAGCTCTAATACCAAATGTAGATTTTAACCTTGTACAATATTTACTCCAAACAGATTTTCAGTAAAATAACAGAAAAGAGGCAATGGAAAATACAAACATTACATAGAGATTTTTCCCTTGGAAATCCAAACCAGGAAAACCAACATATTCTATATTCATTCATAGTGATACATTGTTTACAATACAATATACATATAGGATCTAGCGGCATCCAAAACCCTAATCCAATGACCTGGATTAGTCAACAACCCTAATTCCTTAACCGGAAATAGAAAACCCTCAGCAAAAACCATGTGCCGAAAAACCACCTAAATATGTGACATGTTTCTCGAGGCAAAAAAAAATTTATCGGGGGCACTACCCTCGAACCCCCCATGCATGCCCAACGCAACACACAAACATTGTTGCTTGTGCATGTAGAAAATCCAGGTCCTATCAGCAAGACTTCTTGGCCTGTCTTTGACCAAGCAAAGTCACTAAGTTTTCTGCTGTCATAAAATGTGTAATTGCTGTTTTATAACAGCCCTCTGAAAAGTTTGTTTGCTGATGTGTTATGGTTGTTGTT
>ML795732.1:88323-108576 GCA_009831015.1 Picea engelmannii | reverse complement strand
GGCGCACCACATATCTGGCCTTCTTCTCATACTTGAACCTGATAGCTTCACCATCTGGAGTTGCTATTGTACCAGGTTCATTGTTGTATTGTATTTACTGCTTTAGATCTTTGATTCTGAGATATATACATCATATTCCAAAACTGGTTTTCCCCAGGGAGGTTTTATCCAGGGTCTTAGACCAAAAATACCTGTGTCTACACATGCATTTTAGTTGCTGTTAGGAAGCTCTTATTTCTGTCCTTATTTCAGCATTAAAAGATAGATAGGTGTGTTGTTGTTTATTGGGCAAAGTATATGTAAAAATAAGCTAACATAAAACYACTTGCAAGGGCACCCAATCACTGAAACAACAACCATAACACATCAGCAAACAAACTTTTCAGAGGGCTGTTATAAAACAGCAATTACACATTTTATGACAGCAGAAAACTTAGTGACTTTGCTTGGTCAAAGACAGGCCAAGAAGTCTTGCTGATAGGACCTAGATTTTCTACAGCTCTGATTCTCAAAACATTTGAATATGCGCATTTAATTCTCTTTTTCTTTATGATGTGTGCTTAAATCTTATGCCTTTTGACTTGTCCATACCTAGGGGGAATCACAAGATGCCCTAGCAAGTTGGGTCCTTTAGGAGTGATTTTCCACTAGGTGGGTTCTTGAAAGGCCATCGTCCATCCCCACCATACTTATCACTTTTCATCATCTTCCCGCTCATCCATCCCCTACATTGGTTCGAGAATTGGGTTTTCCAAGATAGTTAAGGGTTGTACCTTACCTTGTGGGAAGAAGGGGATAAAGGCCCAGGGGGTAAAAGTAGATGGAAAAAGATAAAATCCAAAATAAGAAAACCTTAAGATGCTTCACCCAGGGATCCCTGAGAAAGAAATAAAAGGCTTCTCAATAAGAAAAAGGAGGGACCCATAAAATAAATAAACTCAATACCTAGTTGGAGGATAGGGGGTGTCATCACGAGCCAACCTATTAGGTCCATGCGCATGTATTTGTATGACACTACCATTCATTTGGTCACCACGCTAGGGAAGTGTCTCTTGGTAGCATGGCCAAGAGAAAGGGGGTTCCATCACGAGCCAACCTTCTCATCCCATGAAATGCTAGTGGGTAACATTGTTACCATTGGTCACCATGCAAGGGCAGTGTCCCCCAACTATTCTCTTGAAATAAAAAGCAATAATACAAAGAGAAAAAAGGAATTGAATGGGCTAGGAAACATTTGCATCCAGAACAAGGTGCATCTCACCCTCTTCAGAGGAACCCATAGGAAATCCCTATATTTCCCTGTCATCACTGCACCCATTTCCCAAACATCCCTTACCATCTCATGCACTTACATGACCTAGAATGGTCTTCACCCAGGAACACCCCACACTTAAGGAGAATTAGCCCAATAGGATGTCCCGGGGTCCTCTACAAACCTAGCTTGTAGAATAGCGTAACATCTTTGAGCACTTGTCTGGGAAAAGGCAGGTTTTATGCACATGTTTGGGTAACTTGATGATTATATGTGATTGAAATTGCTATGATCCCTGTGACTTATGAGCCCATGGATTGTGTACTTTTTTTTTCTACAAGGGCACACCCGACGAACAAGTACACATGGGAAGATGATTAGTTCGGACCTCCATAGGGCTAAAATCCCACCAGATGGATGTTAGGACCCTAGCCAGGGGCAAACGCATACCAGAGGCTTGCACCAGAGAAAGAGGAGGACATTCCAGCAGAAACATCCTGGCAAGCCTGGACCCAAGTGAGTCTTTCCCTCGCACTATGATGTTGGCCTTGGAAGGCCCATGACGTCACCTCTATGACCCTTGACGTCACCCAATGTTAGATGGACACAATGGAGGTAGTTGTGTGCAATGTGGCACGTGTGTGAATGATCCAAAGGCCTTGGGAGGCCAACATTTCACCTAGGAGGCCCAATGTCACCCTAGAAGGGCATGAAGTCACCTCTTTTGCTTGATTTAGGGTTTAATTTGTCAATTTTATGTAAAAAAGTGGATATTTCATCTAAATTGGCCATGTCGGACTTTTTGACCTAATTTTGTAATTGAAGGTCATTGTAACTGTATAAATAAGGTTTTTTCCCCTTGTATTTTTTCATCATATTTCACTCACAAAAGTGAGGTCTGAAATTTGCACCCTACTTGAGGGTTATTGGATGAAATTTTAGGTGCACTTCTTGGAGGAGGCTTAATTTGGTGTTTCTTGGCATTTTCTTGGTGGATAGTCTTCAACTAGGCTAATTGCTAGATTATTCTTGGTGAATGTAAGTGAATTTAAGTAATCCTTCTTTTCTTTTAATGGTTATGGTACATTTACATTGCATTTCTTCCAAGATTATGAAATTGTTAGTTTAAAACCCTAGGAGAACAAACGCATGTTATTGTCCTTGTCTTAAGAAATTTTCACCTACTAGATTGTGCTAGAAACCCTACCTTTTGAAGCATTGTACTAGATCCCTTCCATTGCAACACCCTAGCATCACTTGCTTCACCAAACCATTGTTTGCTTCAAGCTTGAGCTAAAGAAGAAGGAAAACTGTTAGGGCCCAAAATTACCTACTTCCTAGTAGTTGTTTTCCTTCTAAGGCTTGTTGATTGAGGCCTTGGGTTACCAACACCTCAATCATATCCTTCTTTGTCCTTAGCTATTACATTATCATTTGTTTCCTTCAAGTTTGTTTCTGCAAAGTGACTCCATTATCCCTAAAAGGGATTGATTCAGACCTTGAATTTGATTGATTGATGAAACCAACCCTTAAATCTTTTACCTCAAGCAACCTACTAACCTTTCCTAACCCTAGATTAGACTAATTCACTAAGATTCTTGTTGTTGTTACAAAAGTAAGCTACAACCATTTATTATAGCATTAAAATCACTTAAAAGAAATTGCAAAAGTTGATTTTTACATTGCCTAATTAGCTTCCGACAAGTACTAGTATATTTTTATTATTGGGTTATTATTTTTTGTCATTGTGAAGCTCTTTTTAGGCATTTATTGAGAAGTTATTAACTTATATACATTGTTTTTATAAAATTATGTTTGCTTCATCTTGCTTCAACTTATTGCTTTTTATTGACAAGTCCAAGTTTTTATGTAGCACTAACATCAAATTGTACTTGCAAAAGATATTGTTTTCTTGTTGCTTTGTTCTTGGAAGGTACATCTTAGCATACCATTGCTTCATTGATTAAAACTTTGGGACTTTCTAATCAATGTGACTTGTGAGAGGGGATATCTTTTACCAACACTTTAACCTTTTCCTTCTCAAACCCCCAGTTCAACGGGGACGTCTCCCCTGGGCTATCATCCCTAAATAGAAAGAGGTATATTATTAAGGTGATAGTGATAGGATAACCTCTTGTTATGACATTTTTCCTTCCCCTAGCCTTTCCATTCGGGACAAGTACAAATTGCGCGATAACATTTTGGTGCCGTTGTCGGGGAACACTGAGTCAATTCTCCTAAAAGATGACATTTTCAGTAAACCTTTCCTCAAAAGCCTTTAATTTTTAAAGCTTACCCAACCACTCCACTAAGGGTGATCCCCTCATCCCTTTGATAGTTTCAAGAAAATATCTGGAAACTCCACAAACCTCAGGGAGGTACACCAACCCTCCCCATTCCTTTAGAAGAAAGCCTCCCCAAAACTCTCATGTAATAAAATCATTGTTTGGAGGAAATCTTCCCTTGAACACCATGTCTAGCATAGGAACTCAGACTGTTAATCCAAACCAAGCCAATAATCAAAATCAATGGTCATTCAAGCTCTTCAAACCGCTAGACATGATAGCTATACCAAGCTACCCTAGGCAAATGCCCCCTAAGTATGAAAAGTGGTTTCCTAAATTCACTGGAAATGATGTGGTCAATGTCGAAGATCATATGAGAAATTTTTGGGCCTTCTTCCAGCTTCATCTCATCAGTGATGATGTTGAAGATCTAGCTATGAAATTGTTGTCTTCTACCCTCCATGATGGGGCCAAACGTTGTTACAATGGTCTCCCTGATGCTAGTATTAAAACCATGGATAGGTTGGAGAAAGTATTCATCAAACGATGGAGTGTCAAGGAAGACCCCAACATGCTACTGATAAGGCCGAATAACCTCACGATACAAGAGAATGAAACCGTTAGATAATTCCATGACAAATTGGAGAATTTGATGAAAAAAATCCCAATGAGCCATCATCCATCTAATAGTTTCCTTCTTTTCCTTTATACCAAATCCTTTATAGGACAACTGGGATATCTCCTCAAAGATAAAAACCCTCAAACAATCTAATAATCCCAAGGGCTAGCTACAAGGATTGAAGAAAACCTTTCATCATCTAGAGTCGAGCCTTTCTCAGCCCCAAGAGTTAGAATGGACACTAAACCTAGGATAATCCACAATGTTGAACCTACCTCAAACATTAGCGCTAGCTTGGAAAATTTACAATTGACTGTAGATGGAATGATAAAAACCCAAGAGTTGATGATGAATAGGATTGTTAACCTAGAAAGGACTCAACAACAAGCCCCTAGGGTTCCTTACAAAGGGCAGTTCCAAAAAGGGAACCAAGTTTTTAGACCAAAGAATGATCAAGAGGTTCCCAATACTTTAGCCCCTGCAAATATAGTGGATGAAAAAGTCTTGGTGCCTGCAATGCAGTGAGTCACATTGGGAGCATGAGTGTCCTTTCAACAATGGTAATCATGAGCAAGTGAACATAGTTAACCATACCATTGAAAATCCTCAATATTGCCTCAATATTACACTTGAGGAACATCAGTAAGGCATAAAGGAAGCAACCATGAAATCTAGGATGGAGGTGATAAATAACCTTGACCAAGAATCAATAGAAAAGTTGAAGAAACAAGAATTCCAAGTGTATACGAGACAAAAGAGAATGAACCAACCTCTCTCTATCGGTCATGTGGTATCACAAACAAGACCTCCACCAATGAACATACTCCTTCCTAAGAATCCTCCCAAGACCGACAAAGTGGACTTGAATTTTGACTTTGAAGGGGCATTAGAAAAAATGCATGTGACCATTCCCTTGAGAGAGGTCATCAAGTTCCCATTTGTCAAAGAAAGGTTCGAAAATTTCTTCAAAGGCTCAGATGAACCAATGGACCCTCCTATTATGTTACAAGCCGATCACTTTAGGGTTCAGTATGATGGACATCCACCTTTCTTCATGGCCTTATTGATTAATAACAAATTCCCTAACAACTGTATGCTTGATTCAGGGGCAGGTGCTAACATGATGTCTTTGAAGGTCATGGAAAAAGGTCACATGACCTTACAGGAATGTATGTGGATTTGATTCCAGAACCATACGCACTCATGGGGTAGTTGAGAATGTTGAAGTATACCTTGGAAGATACCCTGAGAGAGTGATCCACATGGATATCATAGTGGTGAATGTCCCATATGTGTGGGGAATTTTATTGTCCGGGAAGTTTGTTGTGATGCTAGGAGGCACCCTAGAGATGGACCACACATACATTAATGTACCTATGAATGACAGAACAATAAGTCACCTCCTGAATGTGCCAATAACCAAAATTCATGTGCAAGAAATTGGTGATGACATTGGAACTAGTGAAACACATGAACTGGTCAAAGAGAGTCTTCTTGCATTTTCCCCTGATGACATGCCTTGTGCTACAAAAGAAGACTTTGATCAGATACAATGGCTGAAGAAGGAGGAATATCACCCAACATCACCCTAGAAGGGAATGACGTCACCTCTTTTTCTTGATTTAGGGTTTAATTTGTCAATTTTATGTAAAAAAGTGGATATTTCATGTAAACTGGCCATGTCGGCCTTTTTGACCTAATTTTGTAATTGAAGGTCGTTGTAACTGAATAAATAAGGTTTTTTTCCCTTGTATTTTTTCATCATCTTTCACTCACAAAAGTGAGGTCTAAAATTTGTGCCCTACTTGAGGGTTATTAGTTGAAATTTTAGGCGCACTTCTTGGAGGAGGCTTAATTTGGTGTTTCTTGGCATTTTCTTGGTGGAAAGTCTTCAAGTAGGCTAATTGCTAGATTATTCTTGGTGAATGTAAGTGAATTTATGCAATCCTTCTTTGCTTTGAATGGTTATGGTACATTTACATTGCATTTCTTCCAAGGTTATGAAATTGTTAGTTTAAAACCCTAGGAGAACAAGCACATGTTATTGTCCTTGTCTTAAGAACTTTTCACCTACTAGATTGTGTTAGAAACCCTACCTTTTGAAGCATTGTACTAGAGCCTTGCCATTGCAGCACTCTAGCATCACTTGCTTCATCAAGCCATTGTTTGCTTCAAGCTTAAGCTAAAGAAGAAGGAAAATTGTTAGGGCCTAGGGTTACCTACTTCCTAGTAGTCATTTTCCTTCTAAGGCTTGTTGGTTGAGGCCTTGGGTTACCAACACATCAATCATCATCCTTCTTTTTCCTTATCTCTTACATTATCATTTGTTTCCTAAATTTTTTTTTTTGCAAAGTGGCTCCATTAGCCCTAAAAAGGATTGATTCAGACCTTGAATTTGATTGATTGATGAAACCAACCCTTAAATCTTTTACCTCAAGAAACCTACTAACCTTTCCTAACCCTAGATTAGACTAATTCACTAACCTTCTTGCTATTTCTACAAAAGTATGCTACAACGATTTATTATAGCAGTAAAAGCACTTAAAAGAAATTGCAAAAGTTGATTTTTACACTGCCTAATTAGCTTCCGACAAGTACTAGTATATTTCTATTATTGGGTTATTATTTTTGGTCATTGTGAAGCTATTTTTAGGCATTTATTGAGAAGCTATTAACTTGTATACATTGTTGTTATAAAATTATGTTTTCTTCATATTGCATCAACTTATTTCTTTTATTGACAATTCCAAGGTTTTATGTAGCACTAACATCAAATTGTACTTGCAAAAGATATTGGTTTCTTGTTGTTTTGTTCTGGGCAGGTACATCTAAGCATACTATTGCTTCATTGATTAAAACTTTGGGACTTTCTTATCAGTGTGACTTGTGAGAGGGGATATATTTTATCAACACTTTAACCTTTTCCTTCTCAAACCCCCAAGTCAACGGGGATGTCTCCCGTGGGCTATCATCCCTAAATAGAAAGAGGTATCTTATTAAGGTGACAGTGATAGGATAACCTCTTGTTATGCCAATTTTCCTTCCCTTATCCTTTCCCTTCGGGACAAGCACAAATTGCGTGATAACATTTTGGCGCCATTTTCGGGGAACACTAAGTCAATTCTCCTCAAAGACGACATTTTCAGTAAGTCTTTCCTCAAAATCCTTTACTTTTCAAAGCTTACCCAACGACTCCACTGAGGATGATCCCCTCATCCCTTTGATAGTTTCAAGAAAACTATCTGGCAACTCCACAAACCTCAAGGAGGTACACCAACCCTCCCCAGTCCTTTAGAAGAAAGCCTCCTCAAAACTCTCTTGTAATAAAATCATTGTTTGGAGGCAATCTTCCCTTGAACACCATGTCTAGTATAGAAACACAGACTGTTAATCCAAACCAAGCCAATAACCAAAAGAAATGGTCATCTAAGCTCTTCAAACTGCTAGACATGACAGTTATACCAGGCTACCCTAGGCAAATGCCCCCTAAGTATGAAAAGTGGTTGCCTAAATTCACTGGAAATGATGTGCTCAGTGTCAAGGATCATATGAGAAATTTTGGGGCCTTCTTCCAGCTTCATCCCATCAGTGATGATGTTGAATATCTAGCTATGAAATTTTTCTCTGCTACCCTCCATGATGGCACCAGACGTTGGTACAATGGTCTCCTTGATGCTAGTATTAAAACCATGGATAGGTTGGAGGAAGTATTCCTCAAATGATGGAGTGTTAAGGAATACCCCAACATGCTACTGATAAGGCTGAATAACCTCATGAAATAAGAGAATGAAACCGTTAGATAATTCCATGAAAATTTTGAGAATTTGATGCAAAAAATCCCAATGAGCCATCATTTGTCTGATAGTTTCCTTCTTTTCCTTTATACCAAAGCCTGTACAGGAAAGATGGGATATCTCCTCAAAGATAAAAACCCTCAAACAATCTAAGAAGCCCAAGAGCTAGCTACAAGGATTGAAGAAAACCTTTCATCATCTAGATTTGAGCCTTTCTCAGCCCCAAGAGTCAGAATGGACACTAAACCTAGGATAGTCATGTTGAGCACTCAACACACCCTAAAAAAGCCTCTGTCCTTTTTTTACTTTTTTGGGTACCACTTGATCTTCTGCACTGTCGAATTTGATTTCATTTTTTAAAAAAGGTTTTGTCTTTGCTTATTTTCATGATTCTCATCATCGATTCAGGTTTGTTTGAACTCGTGAAACCCCATGACTAAAAGACTTTAACAACGAAATTAAGAATCAACAGCCAAACATTGCACCCACGTGCCTAGGTTCGACGTTGGAAAGAATTCATGTAAGTATAGGAACCATTCAGAAACAACAGTCGTCGAGCATCGATCTTCATCGACATCGGTAGAATGGATTTTTGGTTTGTGTTAAGTTTTTTGCATAAATATATTGTCGATAACTGATTCCCCTTCAACATTGGTAAAAGACGGGGAGGATGGACGTTAACGAAGAATGAAAAGATATTGTCAATAGCCAATACCCGATGCGCCTTATCAGGATCAGGGGAAATCTAGGAAGATCACAATAAACATTTCGATCGCAATAAATTTATCCTCGATCGCAAATCCCCAATGCGTTTTCGGCATCGGGGCCTTTTTTAGGGAGTTGATCCGAGAGCGCTTGGGTAGGATTATCGTCGATCGCCGATCCTTGGCACTTTTTCAGCATCGACATGCTAAGGTTTGTTCTAGAACGAATGGCTTAAGGAAAGTCTCGACTCCAACTAACACAAGAAAATTGAGTCATTGGTCTCCAATGTCACATATCTCCACCAGGTAAGAAGGTCGTACGGTCTAGTCTTATTTTGAGTCATTTTTTGGTTCCTTAGGTCCTAGTCACGCCTCCTAGTCAGTTTTTACATGCCAGCACTGTACAGTAATATCAATCGACATCGAAGCTTTTTTAGGAGGATATCAACGAAAACGTTCGTAGCACAACCTCGATCCCCAATCCACCCACTAAAAGAGTGACACGACTAGACGTTTTAGCATTAGGTAAGATTGGATTTTGGGCATTTAAGGAGCTAATTAATACTTGATCCTTCATTAGTTTCTACCCCGTGCACCAGTTAAACAACAACAATTTGAAATCATCGATAGACCAAATTACCACCCGCGCCCGTGCCATCAACCTACAATGAATTTAAGTTTTAACATCTTTGAAGATCTGGTGACAGATTTAATGTAATTACACAAATACCCGAATTGAATGGATGATGCGACACGATAAGATCACCCTTGTTTAAATCTCTAAAACTGTTGTGAACAAATTCATTCTGTGTGAAAGTGAATTCTAGAGCCTCCGAAGGAACAGAGTGAGCAACTTAAGAACAATGTTGACCCTTTTGATCATTAGAACTAGGTTTAACAAGCTTACAAGGTATGTACCCAAGTCCAGCAATTTATTGGTTATAATTGTGATATCGTCATCTGTTTTCTTTTACATGATCTCTGAAATTTTTCTTAAGTTGCAGGAACAATGCTACCAAGAAATCCAACCACCAGACACTCGCCGAGAGCACCAAATATAAAAGAACCAGAGATAGATGAAGGTTCTTCCCCAGGGACCACGAGGCAATTGAAATACTCCCTTAGGTCGGAGCCTGTCATCAAGACAACAACAAAGAAAGTTTTCATCCTGCCTTCAGCCTCTGGTGATATAGAGGCAAGCATCAGATCCAAGATAGCACTCCCATAGTGGGGGGATCTCTTCAACAGGATTAGCAGAGAAGAATACTCAGAGTATGTCCCACACAACGACCAGGACATAAGGGTGCTCGACGACCAGGTGTTCCCGAACATCCGATGGTCGTATCTACACATGGTGGCGAGAAGAACCCCCATTTTCCCTTGCGTAGAGGTCCTGAAGTGGCTCATCGGCCAGACAGACACACTGAAATGTTTAGTCAACGATGACAATGGTGGGTGTGTCAGAGTTTTCCTCCCAGTTGAAGTACAAAAATATTACAAACTCAAAGGCCCAGAGGAGCGGCTAAACACAGACTTTGTGGTGAAGTTCTACGAATGCCACAACACCAGTCGGGTGATGGCCTCATGGTGGAAGGAGGACAAGAATTTTTTCAACCAGAGCAATGGATGGTATGGGACGATTAACTTGAGGGAGCCATACATCTATTTGATGGCTCTCATTTGCCGACTATATGGAGAGAAGGACTCCTCCAAACTTTCAAAGGCATGGATGCCCTTGGCTTATATAGTGGCGATCTTCGGGAGCAGCTTCAACTGGGGAGAAATAATTTCTAAACAATTGAGCATATGTGTGGCTTAGACACCGAAGGAAGGAGAGACACCATCTTTTTACATGGCCTCATACCTGTTCGATGTCATTTGCGTAAGAAACATTTTCGTTGGCATGAATCTGAACTGGCATGTCGCAGAGCTCCCGGTCCACATCTACTTTAGCATGTTATGGGAGAACATGTACAAGAAATCTTATGCACTTATCTGCGATGAATTCATCGTGCACATTTATTTTATTATTTTTAAGAAAGAATGTCCAAGACTATCGATGGCAGCCAAGAAGATGATAGCCAAGGTAGGCCATTGGTAACTGGACGAACTCTCAACCTACATCAAGGGTTTTCGGGGCCACCAGAGCACCACATCTCTTACCCACTCATGTCCCAGACCGTCTCGTCGTGGGAGAAATATGTTATCAAACCATCCTGTAGGGATATAACGCCACATTAGTCAAAGATAAAAAACAAGCATTCATACCCTATGGTTTCCATGTGGGGTTCTATCTGGTGAAGGATACTTCTCAAGCCAAACAAGAAGGTCTTATCCAACTATAATTCAGGTTCCTGACAGGCTGATTCTGCAAGCATGATCCTACAGGCCTAGTTTTCCAACATGCTTCGCAAGTATCATCCCGTTGGTCATATTCTCACGACAAGTTCGAGGACGAAGTCTTCATAGAGAACGCTCAGGACTAGGACGAGGTGATGTAGAGGATGGCCAACCTAAGCATGGCCAGGTTCAAGGCCATGAGCATGGATGAACAAGTGGAAACAATAGATCAGTCAGCTTAAGAATCCCTTAGAGCCAAGGAAGAAATCAGAGCGGTAGAGGAAACAAAGGCACAGAGAAGGGGATTGTTCTTGATGGAACAGGAACAAAGAGTAATTGATCAGCTACAAAATGACCCAGACCTCATGGGAATTAAAATGGTTCCTATCAACAACCCAATCGAAATCTGGGTAGGTCCAAGTGACCTAAAGCCAATACAAATTGAAGAAATCACCGAGCAAGAAAACCCTGAAGTGCCCCCACCACAGATCAGATCATCAGAGGAGATTTCAACCCAGCCTGAGATAATGAGTTCACCAAGAAGGATAAGTGGACATAACCCCTTGCATGATTTAATAACTATTTATGATGATCAGGAAAACCCGAAAGTTTCCCTAGTCACTCTGCTGCAAATCACAAAGGAGAAAGAGCTTGAGAGAGAATCCACCTCGGGTATCGATGCCCCTGTCAAGAGTCGTCTGCAGATCGAGCATGAGGAATAAAGTGCCTTAGACACCGAGCCACTCGACATACCGGAAACTCCAATGGACAGCTCGAGGGATGAGCCAGGATCGGGCGAATGAGAAGAAGATATTCCACAGCAGGAAATCGACGTCTCAAATGTCGATTATCAAGTAAGTACCGAGCCTTCCCCTGATTCATCAAAATTGGCCAGTCCTTCACCTCTCGATGAGAAACAACCAGAGGAAAAACTATCGGGACATACGAAAGAGGTTCAAGAACCTAGCCTGGAACAGATTTACACCATCGGGAGCCTGGGAAACACGCTTACTTATGGAGAGCAGCAAATCCCCAAACTCGTGGATGAGGTCGCCAATATACAAGCCATCGCCTACGACTGAAAGAGGAAATACATCATGAAGAGAACCACCAAGAAGAGGAGGCTTGCTCTGGAAAACTCTATCCTCGTCACCACAGAGGAGAAATTGATTAGCACGGAGCATGTCAAGACATCTGAGCTTATCGGCGCAGGGATATAAATCACAGATGCCACCCTTGATAGAGAAAGGAAAGATGAAGAGGAGTTGGTCGTTGCACTGAAGAAGTTGGAGCATCTGCGCCACTTGGAGAAATACTATCAAGACTCCACGCAAGCTACGGTGTTCTTGAGAAGTGAATTCCAGGATGCCTATAGTAAATTCACAAATGAGCGGCATATTTTCACTGCAGGGATAGCCAATTTCCAAGAAGACACTCTCATGGCGTTGGCGACATATAAGGAAATGGAAAGATGGTACGATAAAGCACACCAAGTAGTGGAAAGAATTAATTACATCAGCGCGGTTCAACACGACCGAGATGTCGAAGAGCACAACATTCAAGTACTAAGGGATAGTAGCATCGGCCGCATAAAGAAGTCGGTCGAATACTGGGTGAAAATGGCCCAAGAACCTCATGAGTAAATATAAGAGAAATGGGACGAGTGTGAAAGTATCTAGACCAAGATCAATTGGGCGATGAGAGACATCAACCTCCCGGAATTCGACACACCTGATGACTTTGTCGACTTGCATGACATAGTAAAACTACATGTCGGACAAGACTTATCATGGACTGCAGAGATAGCAAAGGTGGCAAGCATGTCGTCAGGTCAAGTAGAGAAGTTCATGGAGCACTCGATTAAGGCTCGAACAATTTTACAGCAGTTAAGCGCTAAGGTAGTCAAGTATTGGGCACGGGCAGTGGAGATAAAGGAGATCCTTTCGACCCCAATGGACCAACATAGATTCATGTATGCCAACACATGCGAGGAACTATTCGTCAAATGGTCAGAGTATGAGAAGAGTCATTCACTCAAGTGAAACCATTTGATGACTTTGAGAAGATTGACAGATGAGAAGATTGACAGATGAAAGTGCCATGTGGCGATGTTTTGTTTTACTTATCTTTCATTTTTTATAGTTATTTTTAATTAATGATTTGTTATAAATAAGAGGATAGACCTTTTAGAAAAGGTCGATGGTTTTTGCAAAGACCCTCATTTTTTTATTGTAAAGAACTGTTTCGGGGCTACTATTTCGGAGCTACCTTAATTGAGAAGTCTTGTTTAGGACCTGAGACAAAGTTTTCTATTTTTTATCAAAAGCATCTGTGATTGGATCTAAAGAAGAATTATTTCTGATTTTATCTCATGAATGGATGTTGTAATGAGCAAGAGCCTCTGAATCTATTGATAAGTGATCTAATTCAATATTTTTATAGTTCTTGTCTCTAATGATGAAGAGTAAACCATTGTGTTAATATGTGATTGATGATTAGAGTTAACGAAACTATTTTTCTTGCCATCCTTTATTGCATGTATGTTTTCTTCTAATAATTGTATCTCAGACAATAATTGAAGCACCAGGAGGTTAATGTATTAGTACTAGACTTGTCGTAGGTGTAATAATCATTGTTTGCATGCTTGAGTATGAGGGTTATCCCGAGCTCGGCCTTCTTCAGTAGTTAAGTCATGTCCCCTTTGTTACCAAGCTGGTTTATACTAGCATTCATCTTGTATCGGCCCCACCTATAAGAGAAAAATACAAAAAGAGAATGTTTGAATTGAAGGAGGAGTTTTCACAAGAAGACGTCATGTCAATCACTATGTAAATCCCATCGATTAATTGGCCAGATCGCAAGATCTGGAGAACCATTCCACCATTAAACGTTGCAGAGTCTAATTGGGCATTGGTGGCAAGTTTGGTTCCTATTGTTGAGTTAAAGGGATTTAGGAACCCTCAACAGAATTGGTGTTACAAGGAGGACCTAAAGATTGAATGACTGACAATACTTTTTACAGAAATTTTCACACAACCTATAGATTTGAAAACAGCCCACATGCATGGCTAGTCATTCCCAAGACAACCCACACACACTGAGTACTCCTGAAATTAGTAACTCACCCCAGCAAGAGGAAGAACATATATTCCCTTATATTCCTTACACTCTTCCTCATGAGGAGTTGAACCAATTTAGAATAATCAAAAGAGCTTACACCTGACAGATCAGAGCATTGCCCTTAGTTCTGTTACTTCCTCGTAGAAAACAAGTAAGCAGACCAGTGGTCGATACCCCCGACTAGGTTTTTGTGCACACAGTAGAAGACCTAATAGATTTTTCCCTCACCAAAATCTAACATCAACTCAATCTAATTGTCGAAACACCAGCCAACAACTTCTTTGAACCCGATGAATTTTTTGACGAGGAAGGGTTTAACTCAGAGCACTCAGTTTTGGGATCAGGCGACATGGAAAATAACAATGATCATAATGAAGAAAGGGGAAACCCACATCAGAATAATCAACCTTGGTTGGCCTGAGATGCTCTAGACATCCCTGGACGAGTACATAACCTTCCCCAACATCCAGAAAATTTACTCCCTAAATTTGACCCTGAAACCTCAGGATTTCCTGAAGACCATATCAAAAAATTCATATTGGCTATCAGACTAATGAATGTCCAACATGAATACGTAGTATGCAGGATTTTCCCCTATACTTTTCAGAATTCGGCTTCCATGTGGTATTTTAACTTACCTGTAGGATCCATAACTAGTTGGATGAAGTTTCAAAAGGATTTTCTGGATAAATTTGTAGAAGAAACCACTATAGGAGCTTTGATGGCTGAGTTGTTCATCGCCACCATGAGTTCAAAGGAGAAGGTTAAAGACTTTAATCAAAGGTTCACCACTATCCTAAACAAATTTAAACCTGAAGCTAAACCCACTCAGGAGTTGCAAATCGAAGTATATGTTAATTCTCTCCCAGCTTCTATTTCCATGTTTGTGAAGAGGGTTGCCGAAACAACCTTAGCTGAGAATTTTGAAGAAGCCAAAACAATAGAATTTCAAATGAAGGGATGTAAACAAGGCCAAGTCTCATTGGTTAAGAAGGAAGTTCAACCTCCTCCCAAGAGAGGACTCATGTTGACTAGATCCCTAGGGAAACAAACATAACAAGGTCCCAAAAAATGAAGTAGGGACATAAAAGACCTACAACACATGGTTAAGAAGTTGTCAAATGAAATCATAGACATGAAAAGAAGTGCAGTGGAAGGAAACCAAGGCTAGAGGCCCTATAAACCCTTTTTTAAAAGAAATCCATCGTTCAAAAAAATTGAACCCCCCAACCAACTTAAATATCGATCTGGGAAATGTAGCATATGACTCTTTATGTACCTATCACCAAGAAAAACACTTTGAAAGAGACTGTCCACAATGGGTGCATGCCATGAATTTGATGGCCAACCAGTTTCTAGATGAGGTTTCCCTAACCGAATAATCAAGTGGCTCAATTATGAATATTGGTGATCAGGAATAAGTTTATCCACCAGAAGAAACAACCATGTTGATATGGGACCCTGACCTACCAATGCCTTCCAATGACCTATTTGAGGTTCAAGAACCACCCGCAGAAATCTTGGCTGTGTAAACGCGAAGTAGGGGTCAACCTGTCTGAAATGACCATACTATGACCCAAACTTCGGGAGGAAAACCATCTCCCAATCACCCGAAAGAACCTTTGGTCCCCTGAAGAAACCCTATAAACATCCATACACGAGAATCATCCAAGCTAGACTACAACATAGTAGAAGATTTGAAAAAGTTGAAGGCAAATATATCGGTCATGGACATGTGTAGAATCCCTCAGCAAAAGGACTTTTTGTTACAAGCATTGAAATCAATAGAAAATCTTACAACAGGCACTGACTAAGGAGAAAATCCAACTCCCACATATCTAAGAAATAAACCAACTGTGAATGCCTGCTCTGAAGACAAGAAGGGAAAATCGTTTGTCCCACCGTTCCTTTTGGCATTTGAAGTCTTTAACAAAAATATCCATAACTGTTTGGTTGACTCAGGAGCATCCTCTAATGTTATGCCTTTGTCTATATGCAAGAAATTAAACGCAATCCCTCTCAAAAGTGATAAACATGTGATACAACTAGACAAAACCCAGGTAAAAGTTATGGGAGAACTCAAAGATGTAATGATCAGAATGGTGACTCACCCAAAATTTGTTCAAGTAATTTACATCATTGTAGTAGATATCCCAAAAGATTATGGATTGCTACGGAGTCAATATTGGTCTAAGAAGTTAAACAGATAATTTAGTACAGACTGGGCTCACCTTTGGCTATCATTAAAGGGACACATGAATATGACCAGAACCGATAGGGAAAGATATCTAAAACAAACTATCACCGATCTAGAAACCCCTAACGAACCCTCGTCGGTAGATTTCCTCATGCTAGGCAATTAATCCTGTGATTCCAATTTCGAGAATTTCTCCCCCCGTCTCATCTGATGCCCCTCTTACTCAAAACTCTGAAATAAGTTTTCAAGAAAATTTTCCCACGACGGAAAAGGAATCCCTCTTCTGTCAGGAATAGGCCCTAGAAACCACGGAACAAATAGGAGGAAAGGAGGAAAGTGACAAAAAAGAGGAAACTGATAGGTTTTGCCCACAAGTTTGGACCTTATACTTTGATGGATCCAAATCGCAAGAAAGGTCAGGGGCATGGTGCATCCTCATTGATCCAAAAGGTAAACGAAATTTCTTGTCATGTAGACTAGAATTTGAATGCACAAACAACAACGCCGAGTATGAAGATCTAGTACAAGGTATAAAGAAAGCCATGGACTTAAACGTTAAAGAATTGAAGGTTTTCAGAGATTCTGAAATTATCGATAGACAAGTAAGGAACACCATACATTGAAACAATCCCCACCTAATAAATTACCAAAGGAAGTACATAGACTAACAAAACGTTTTGAACCCATCAACATTACGACGATTCCCAGAACAAAGAACACGCTCGTTGATTCTCTGGCCACTGTTGCCTCAAGGTTATCCCCTCTAGAAGACTATGAAGCCTCCTGATTCAATATGGAGCTACTCTACAAATCATCAGTACCCGACAATATTTCTAATTGGAAGGTCTTTGAAGGAGACAAACAGATCATAAAATTTTTGACCAATCAAGACAATTTTAAATACTTGGCCATTGATGATGAAGTATTTTAGGAGAAATTAGCAGAGATCCCCATATAGATCAATCGACCGAAAAATCAAGGTCCCACATGATACTGAAAGGAGTATCTAATTTAGAAAACCTTTTTGACTTAAGAGAAAGATTCAAAGGGTCAACTAAAACAAAGACAAGGAGTTCCTACCCCATGCACGAAACTATAAATCTAGGAACCTCGAAAAACCCCAAGAATATAAATATCGGCAAGACAGTATCTGAAGAGGAAAGGAAGACCTATCTCAAACTTTTCAGACAATATCAAGATGTATTTGCATGGTCCTACCGAGACCTAAAAACTTATGACACTCGTATCATTCAACACACAATCTCGTTAAAACATGAAGTGAAACCCTTCCAACAGAAGCTCTGAAAGTACCACCCATCCCTGAAGCCTCTCATGTGTCAGGAGTTAAAGAAACTACTAGATGCCAAGATTATCTTCCAGGTTAGATACTCTGAATGGGTAGCAAATTTGGTTCCTATGAGGAAAAAGTCTAGAGAGATTTGCCTATGTGTAGATTTCATAAACCTCAATAAATCTTTAGAAAAGGACAATTACCCAGTTCCACCAATGGAGAAACTCTTGCAAATCATGTCTAGCTCTGAGATTTTCTCCCTGCTGGACGGTTTTTCATGCAACAACCAAGTTCTAGTTTCATAGGAAGATCGTTTGAATACTACCATCTAAACCAAGAGGGGAACCTTTGCTTATAAGTGCATGCCCTTTGGGTTGATCAATGCAGGGGAAACCTTCTAAAGAGCCACTAACGTAGCATTTAGAGGACTAATCAACAAGTTTGTAGTAGTCTATTTGGATGACTTGACTGTGTATTCAAAGAACAAAGAAGATCACATCCAACACTTAACCCAAATTTTTGAAAGATGTAAGAAATACGACATATCCTTAAACCCTAAGAAAACTATTTTTGGTGTCGAAGAAGGTAAATTGCTAGGTCATATTATATCTCAAGCAGGAATTCGCATAGATCCATAATGGATTAGGGCTATAGCTCAACTTCCATTACCTCATAACAAAAAGGCAATGCAATATTTCTTCAAGAAATTCAATTTTGTAAGAAAATTCACCTCCGATTTCGCTGAAACTATCAAACCCTTACAAAAAATGATCTGCAAAGATGTTGAATTTAAATGGGATGATGAACGAAAAAGGGATTTCAACAATATTACGACTACGATATCCCAAGCCCCAGTGTTGTGAAGCCCCGATTTTAGAAAATATTTCTTCCTCTACACTTTTGCTTCTGACCAATCGTTATCTACGGTATTGACTCAGAAGGATGATGACAACAAGGAGGCCCCGGTATCATTCATGAGAACTAATCTCCAAGAGGTCGAACTAAATTACCCTGCTATAGATAAGCAGGCTTATGTAGTATACAAAGCAGTGAAACACTTCAGATCTTACATCCTAAAGAACCATAACAAAGTCATCGTGCCTCATCCTGCAGTTTGATCCCTATTCACTCAATAGGAGATGGGGGAAAGAAGAGGAAACTGGATGGCAGTAGTCTAAGAATTTTATCTAGATATAAAACCTGCTAAACTGCTTAAGGGACAAGGGTTATGTAAACTGGCAGCTGAAGCTTAGGACCAAGTGAATGAATACCCTGGATGGGAGAATGAATATGCATTGTGGTGTGGTGAAGCTTCATATGTCTCCCCAGGGCAGGAGTCTTGGTATGAGAAACTGAATTATCTCTTGCATCATGGAACTTGCCCAGAAAACCTAAATCCTAGGGAAAGGAGAGCCCTCGGGTTAAAATCATCACAATATTGCCTCATAAATTCGGTGCTCTTCCATGTTAATTATGATGGGGTACTTTTAAGATGTCTTGAACGTGAAGATGCAGACAAAGTTCTGAAGGAACTCCATGATGGTCTTGCAGGTGGACATTTCGCAAGAAACACCACTACTCATAAAATAGTGAGAGTTGGCTATTATTGGCCTACTTTGTTCAAGGATGCTCACACATACGCTAGGAGCTGTAAAACTTGTCAAATAAGCACGGGGATGGAAAATCCAACATGTGGTTGTTTCCAGGATATTCGAGCAATGGGGGTTAGATATCATAGGAAAAATTACACCGAGTTCTTCAAAACATCATAGATACATACTAATTGCCATAGACTATTTCACGAAATGGGAAGAGGCCATCCCTCTGACTCATGTAAATGAAAAGGTGGTGATCCAATTCATAGAACAACCATTGATCACAAGGTTTGGTATGCCTTATGTCCTTGTCTTTGATAATGCAACTTGCTTTTCTTCCACCTTATTAACAGAGTTTTCTCTAGACAAAGGAATCATAATCAGATACTCTGCAAACTATTATCCATAGGGGAACGAAGTGCCATAATCAACCAATAAGAACCTACTGAGGATATTAAATAAAACAATTGCAGAAAACCAGAGAAATTGGCACAATTCACTCCATAACACCTTATGGTCCGATAGAGTAACACCCAAGGAAGCCATAGGAAATTCCCCATACTTTTTGGTATACGGACAGGAAGCCATTCTCCTGAACGGGCTATATCTTCCATCTCTTCAGCTTGCTCAGGATTCTAGAGGACAACCCTCATCAGTTATACAACAAATAATTGATACCCTCCTCATGTTGGAAGAATAAAGGGAGAAAGCAAAATCAAAATTCATATCTCATTAGCAGGTAGTTAAAAGGTGGTTTGATAAACATAAGGCCAAAGAGAAGAGTTTTGAAGTAGGAGACTTAGTCCTAAAATGGGACAGAGCAAATGATCCAAAGGGAAAACATTCTAAGTTTCAGAATCTATGGCTCAGACCTTTTCAGGTAGTCGAGAAAATTGGGGTAGGAACATATCAATTGCAGAATCTGAGGGGGAAACCTGACGCCCTCCTGGTGAATGGCCAAGCCCTAAAACAATATTTCCATTAAAAAAATGTGTGTGTTTTCACGATGTTTTGTTTAAGGTAGGTCGATTGTGGAATGCTTTTTTTTTTTTTTTT